>CANNZV010001417.1:0-156329 GCA_947561585.1 Caprella mutica | reverse complement strand
CATACATAGTGATATGCATGTATATAATATACTTCTAAACAAGTGATATAAAAGAGTTAACTAGATATGGGTACTTTTTAATGTTACAAATATGTCCCCTCATATTTTCAGACTTATCATAATAACATATATAATTGTTATTATTTATCTCTATTGTTATTACTTTAATTCTTACGTATCAACATTCCACACATTTTTTCTTTTTAGTACCCTGTTATTTCAGTTTTAGATACTCATAACTCATCAATTAGTGCAAAATATTAAACGAGGTAATTAATAACTCAAAGTTAACCAGGTTAGCAATTAGCATATCCAATTTATAGCTGTTATCGATAGATAAATATTCTTTTTGTGTTAATATGAAATGTTTTGGCTTAAGTCACTATTCTATTATATTATTGTATTAGAGGTTATTTAAACTCTGCGTTGAAGAGTTTTCAAGCTTTTTCAACCAACACTTAGAGATCCAACATGACACACTAGTAGTACAGAACACACTTAGGATCAGCAGGACACACTTAAGAACAACAGCACACACTAAGGAACAGCAAGATACACTTATGATCAACAGGACACACTTAGAATCAACAGGACACACTTTTGACCAATAGGACACACTTTTGATCAACAGGACACACTTAGGATCAACAGGACACACTTTTGATCAACAGGACACACTTAGGATCAACAGGACACACTTTTGATCAACAAGACATACTTAGCATCAACAGGACACACTTTTGATCAACAGGACACACTTAGTATCAAGAGGACACACTTAGGAATAATAGGACACACTTTTGATCGACAGGACACACTTAGGATAAACAGGTCACGCTTAGGATTAAGAGGACACACATATGTATCAAGAGGACACACATATAGCAACAAGTAGCGCATTAGGAATAGAGGACATGCATAGAAGGAGACACTTGAGAACAATAAAACACATTAGATTTTGTTACAGATATATGGAGAGTAGAATTATTCTAGAGAATTAATGTAGATTAGCAATAGCTATATAGGTAGTAACAAAAATCTCTCTAATTGTTGTCTCATATTTTAATATTTAATAGATTAATTAATATTAATAAAATATAGTATAGATAGCTGAAATAGAAAGACGGTATCCAACATACAACTATTGGTCATAAAATTGATTGTCAGGTACAGGTTTTCCTTCCTCCTACTGATGATGAATAGAACTATTCGAAAGTTTGAAACCTGAAAAAAAAACTTCAACGCAGAGTTTTAATAACCTCTAATATTATGGATTTCCCGTTGGGTATGAATCTTTTCAATCATATTTTATCATTATACTAGTGTACTTTCCCGTTAAAAATAACGGGCCATCATCAGCAAGGTTCATAGACTACAACAGGTTAAACGAAAGGGGAAAAAATTGCTATTGAGAAAACAACATTTTCTATCTTCCTTCTTGGATATCTCTTAAACGGTAGATTAAACTCGCGCGTGAGTCAATTTGGGATTCTTTCGAATTTAATAATCTATCGAATGGTATGGAAATATTTCAAAGAAATGGTTATTATCACTGCAAAAAGAACAAAAAACTAACTACTATTCACATCGTTATCCCTTGATTAATTGGCACTGGTCAACATTTTCATCCGCTTTAATTACTGTAATTAATTGCCTAAAATAAGAACAAACATAATATTGAAATAATAAAATAAGAAATAAACAATATAAATTGTCAATTATTGTAACATAGGTTTTAATTTAAAGAATAGGTTTTCATCTAAAGAATTTGTAGACGTAGCTCTTGGTAACATTTCGTACTATTTCTATTCGTTTAACCTGTTATAGTCTATGAACCTTGAATCATCAGTACCAATTTCTTAGGGTACGGTTACTATGGATGCGTATTCAAGCGATTTTTCGCACTGACGATATCGTCAGAACTGATCGTCAGTGCGAGGTGGTTACACTGTACGCGATTTCTGATCGTCAGTGTGTTTCTGCCCCATTAATATTGGGGTCTAAACTAAGTTTATTTGATATAATGTTTGGGAGGAATTAATACATGTGTGCCTCTGAAATAATAGACGCAACTCTAATTTGATTATTATTTTTACAATTTCACTACACACAATTTTGAAATACCTAAATAGAGAAATATTTTTTATGTAATATAATTATTGAAAGATATCCCATTCTATTAAAAATTTAAATTGTACAAAGTAACAACCAATTCAAGCCTTTATATATAATTTTATTATGATTAAATAAATTTAAATAATTAAATAATATCTGTATTATTTCTTATACCTAGTATCAAATAATATATTTCCAAAATGCATGGATAAACAGTAATAGCAATCAAAAGAAAGAGAAATATACACAAAAATACCGAAAGTTGTCGCAAGTCGCATGTAAAAATCAAACTCATTTGAACGCTGAAGTTAGTCTGACGACTTCGTATGTATTCTGACGACCAAATCGCAGCCACTGTAACCACTCCCATTGGAAAGTATGAGTTTGATTTTCATCCTATTTCATCAGAAGTCGTCAGTGCGAAAAATCGTTTGAAAACGCATGCATAGTAACCGTACCCTTACCCGTTATTAGGTTACTTGTAATGAACTCAATTGAAATATATTTTTCTGCATATAGTCTAATTTATTTTATAGATAAAATACATTTAAAAATTGAATAAAAAACAGGGGAATTTAAAATTATAATATCAAGTCAATATATTCCCGTTCGTATCTTAGTTACAATCTTCATGTTTAATACCCATCGTGTAAAAGCGGACACCAAATAAATAAATAAATATATAAACACACGAGGGAAAATTATTAGTATAGACTAGTTTACTAGTGTAACGGGTCATCATCAATTCCAATTTATCACCCGTTATTAGATTAATTTTAATGAATTCAATTTAAATTCAATTTTCTGCATAGTCTATTTTATTTTATAGTTTAAATACATTTAAAAAGTGAATAAAAACAGGGGAATTTAAATATCAAGTCAATACATTCCTGTGCGTATCATAGTTACATTCTTCATGTTCAATACCCATCGTGTAAAAGCGGACACCAAAAAAATAAATAGATAAACAATTAAATAAATAAACAAACACACTATGGGTATTATTAGGATAGATATTTACACCTGGCTATTAATGTAATAGTGAAAAATAATATGAAATATATCCCATAAACTCTTTAATATACAAAATAAAGCAATTCGTGAACGAATTGTCCATGGACATAATGTCCATTGACGAATTGTCCGTGGACGAGATGTCCTAGACCTGTCTTACTTAGACACCTGCTGCTGCTATCTTAGACTAATGTTTCCAGTATTACACATCTTACTAATATGCGGTTCGTCTTTATGACTCCGAATCATCCAGGAACTCTGCATCAAAATTGGTCTGTTTTCTCCAGTCAGTCCGTTTCACAACTTGATTAATACATCATATAATACTCTTAGCCTTACTCATCTAGCACCTGAGGTACTCCAGCTTTCATCCTAACTCAGGAGTTTTTGATTCGCAGCTCTACCAACACTAAATCACTCTCCACGAACTGACTCTCCTCGAGACTACTGCACAAACAGTACTGGGAAAATTATTACGGATTTTTCAAAATTGAAAGTGATAGGGAATTGGAGAGAAAATGATGGGAAATGGGGATTGAAAAAATGATGGGGAATTTTTAATATAATTATGGGAACTGTAGAGAAAATGCTGGGGAATTTGGAGAAAGTAAGGGAAATGTTGAAATAACCGTTGAATCACTTACGGATGCTAAATGTTAATTGTCAAACTAAGTTTTAATGAATGATTAAGACGTATCACGGTATCAGTGTATTAAAATAAATCCAATTGCAATAAACGAAATTGGTTTAATTGACCTCTTTGTAAACAAATTTTAGATTTTGCAAATCCCTTATAGTTTTCCAGTACATTGTGTGTTCTCTCTCACTCTCAACACTCTACGAGTCTACACCACAGAACATTGAATAAGAAGAAGCTCAGATCGAACGTGTACACATGATGTACACAGTTGTAAAATTTCAACCAATCACGTCCATTGATCGCTGACGTCACTATAAACACTCTCTCGAAAACAGTTTGAACGTGCATTCTACCTCAGCTCATTATCTTTGCTGGGAGTCATATCTTCCTACCAAATTATGTACACGATTATCTATATTCTATAGCCCAGCTACTAAGCAATAATAAACTAATCTTCTTTGCAAAAAACACAAACTGACACCATTTCGGTTGTAATACGCATTCAAAATACGGACTCAAACAGAACTGGTGAAACGAAGCCTCTGATTGGCTGAGTGGCTCTAGTTGAAATGACGTCACTGTAAACGGCACTCAAGAGTAATATAATGGGATCTACACTTCTTCTTCTATTCAATGTTCTGTGGTCTACACTCTACACGATGCTGATGAACATCTTCAAGAGAATCCATAATATTATCTCGAATATATCATGATGTGATATATTCGAATAGAATATCCTAATTATATTAATTTCATGAATTAAATTCAATCCAATCCAAACAATTATCCGATCAGCTAAAGTAAAATGGAGTTAACAATAAAAAAAAATAATAATAACAAAATAAAAACTAATATTCAAAATACGGGCTCCAAAACTGGTGACCAAACAAAACCAAATAAATCTTTATTCGTGTAGTTTCAGAATAAATTATCCCTTCCTTTCATATTTCATAATTAGAAGATAGTTGTAGCTGAGTAGTCACACACTATGTGGCTACTTAGGTAATTTTTATACTGTGACGTCACTCTTCTTGAAACAATGTGTCATGCTCTGTTACATCCGTTTTCTTCTCTTTCTACACTTTTTTTTGAAAAACAGGAACGTTTGATATGAAGTCAGTAACAGTGTTAATTCTTCGAATACAAGATTTTTATTTATAACTGTTTTCCATTAATACAAAAATTCATTTAATTATAAAGAAGTGCATGGTACTTACCAAGTTATTTGATACATAAACAATGTACTGATTTATTTTGCTACAAACTATTTCGATCAACTAGAATTTCACGTTCAAGATTTGCATTTCACGCTGATTTTTAATTAATAAAAATTGAATACACTATCTAACTCTTCATTTGATTTAAAATGTTGTACTTATTAGTAATACACAATTCTTACTAAAAATGAAGTAATAGGTAGGTATAACCTTTACAGAGGGAAAATGCGGAAGCTAGTGTGACTCATCAACACGAAATAATATTTTATATTAAATTTTCAGTTAATGCCCATTAAACGGTTGTTACAACACAAATAAATAATATTATATGTTGATATAAATCATTAAATCGACGGTAAGATCTAAATTTCTATTAAAATATTTTTTTATTTAATTGCGTTGTTCGGAACCATTGGCGTGGTAAGAGGTTCTTTTTCTTTGCAGTCAGTCAGTATAGAGGAGAGTCTCGTGGATGTAACTTGCTATTTCCTCTCATAGTCACTCACTCAATTATTTATCTATATAAGATAAAACATTTTTATTCATTTCCTTTGTTTGTTTAGTGTAAGTATTGCCAATTTATTGATATTTCATATTATATTTTTTTCAAAATGTAGCATAATTGTGTCTCGTAAGGCTAAATAGATACCTAGGTAGCTAACTGTAAATTATCACTTCCAGGTACGGTTTGCACGGCCCATGTTTCATTGTTTGCATATGGTACAATGCAGTTCATAAAATTATAACTAGCTAGCCTATTTGTCTGGACATTTGCAAGTAATTGATACAATAATAAATATTTGGATTGGCTGATATTCTAAATTTCTTTAGATCATTCCAATCTCCAAGCTAGGCCCATACCCTACTTCTAAGTTCTAGGGTAAGGTCATGCGGCTAGGCATATTAGGTATCCTTTCCTAATATTTTGATTAGGTATATTCGGTACCTACCATAGGCATAGTCCATAACTGCTTTCCACCCATTCAATCCAGTCTGCAGGAAGTGGTAAAGTGTTCTCAAAGTAATCCTCTATTTTGGCTTCGGTTCTCAGTAAAATGCATGTAAATATAGGAAGAAATTAAGGATTGTTCGCACAGAAAATGTTAAAAATGTCCCATATTCTGCAGACTGGCATTCAATAACTGTGAAACATCATTCATGATCATGCACTGCATTGCTTGTAATTGGTTCAGGTTTCAAACTTAAACTTTCAGGCTCAGCCAGACAAAGTTTTGAAGGCTGGCAAAATGCCAGCCTTTTAACATTTTTTTTTGCCATTTTTTTTGCCATTTTCGGTGTGAATAATTCTTAATTTCCTCCTATATTTGCATGTATTTTACTGAGAACAGAAGCTAAAAACATGATTTCTTGGAGAACAGTTTACCAATTACCAGTTCCTGCAGTCTGGAGCCAAACTGTAACTTAAATGTTAAGTTCAATCCAAGTAATAAAGCATGTCCAAACTCGCCATTTTAATGGCGAGTTTGTGACAGTTATTTTGAGCCCTTCAATTGCAAATGGCGAGTTTTATCTATTTTTCTCCCATGCTACAATGTTATTTTGGAGAGAATTTATGAAAATTTGATCATTTTGGAGAGAATTTGTTGAATTTTGGAGAGAGCTGTAGAGACAAATGGTGAGTTTATGAGACATACTATTTTACTTGGCCATTTTAATGGAGAGTTTGTGTTGTGCCACAGTTGTGGCAGGCTGGCATCTGTGACATTCATTTTGAGCCCTTTCCAGTCTGATAAGAAGGTCTCCTCAGACCCAGGATTTTGTACAGAAATTGGGATTTGGGCACAGCAAATAACATGGGAACATAGGAATTAAATAGTACTTGGGTGCAGGATTAATCCACAAATCTTACTGTACTTTTCAGACTGGAGCCCTTTGATAATTATCTAATTTTCTCCTATGCTGCAGGCTGCACACTGCAGCTATAATGGTATTTTACTTATTTTGAAGAAAATTTAAGATAATTTGATCATTTTGGTTTTTGAAAAGAATTTTGGTATATTTTTGGACAGAGATGGAAAGACAAATGGAGAGTTTATTAGTCATACTATTTTACTTGGGAGTTGAGACATGATTGGCCTCTCTGAGACTCTGCATAATGTGTCTCTTCCCAAGTAATAAAGCATGTCCAAACTCGCCATTTTAATGGCGAGTTTGTGACAGTTATTTTGACCCCTTCAATTGCAAATGGCGAGTTTTATTTATTTTTCTCCTATGCTACAATGTTATTTTGGAGAGAATTTATGAAAATTTGATCATTTTGGAGAGATTTTGGAGAGAGCTGGAGAGACAAATGGCGAGTTTATGAGACATACTATTTTACTTGGGTCTCTTCTTCTGCAGAGATTTTAATTTGAGAGAGTTATTTTCTGACTCTCAGCAGCAGATTCAGTATCTCCTGCAGCTAAATTAATGGTAGCATAGGAATTAATTCAAAATCTCCTGCAGCTAAATTAATGGTAACATAGGATATAATTCAAGATCTCCCACAGAGAGTCTTGGAAAAATGGTCCACATTCTGCAGACTGGTGATTTTACAGGCAAACCAGTCTGCAAAGCATGCACAGTCAGTCTCCAGATATTTAATTTTAGCGGGAATTTCTCTCCGAAGATTTTCAAATTTCTCCCAAAATGGCTAAAAATCTCAAAATATTCTCCGATAATTACATGTAAATATAGGAATTAATATGGAAATTGTCAACGGATATTTCAGGAGAGTCGGAGACTAATTACAAGGCCTCAATAGTTGCCCGTTAAACTTCACAACTTCATGCATCTTTTGCAAACTTGTCTACGAAATCTGAGAATGAGCCTTTTCAAAACCATTAATCGATACCAATTATAATATTGTTATAGATACCATTACTCGTACTACCCAGATAATAAAGCATGTACAAACTCGCCATTTTAATGGTGAATTTTTGAGTTATTTTACCCTCTCAATTGCAAATGGTGAGAAATATCTGTTTCTCTTATGATACACCAGATTCTATTTAATGGTAAATTCCAATGATATGTTGGCAGATATTCAATTTCTCTAATAAAAAGATTCCTGCAATGCTATGTTGTAGGATATTTAACTATTAATTTCTATATTACCTATCAGTCCTATATTACCATCAGGACTAGACAAATTGAAGAAAAAATGTTGGCAGCTATTTCTCAGATTTTTGAAAAGTCAGGAGTTCTGTGCACCAAATACAAACTGGATGCTACAATGTTATTTTCAAATTAATTTATGATAATATGATCATTTTGGAGAGAAATTTGCTTTCTTTTTGAGACAAATGAAGAGTTTATGAGCCATTCTATTTTAGTTGACATAATACTACTCTGTTATTGATACCATTACTCATACTACTACCCAGTCTGTATTTGGTGCACAAAAACCCACTGACTTGTTCAAAAAGCTGAAAAAATCCACCAACATATTTGGCTGATCAATCAACATTTTCTCAATTTATCCACTGAAAATTAATGGTATCATTATATCATAGGAATAGATGGCTAAGAATCCACAGTCTTTGCTAGAATATTATTTTCAAAGGTGGAAAAATTACCATAAAATAGAGACTGGACTACTCTGATACTATTACTCTATATCATTACTAATAGTATTGAGTGATACTATTGAGAAATGGTATAGACCAGTGATTCTTAACCTGGGTTCGATCGAACCCCAAGGGTTCGGTGAATCACTTCCAGGGGTATAGCGGTTTGGCTCATTAAGTTGTTTGTTTATATGCAAAATTCAAGTTTAGTTAATTTTGATCATTGAGCATATTGATTTAGTGTGCCAGTGCAAACGATGCTTGGTACAGTTTGTGCACTAATACAGTTTAACTTTAGTTATGTACATATATTTTTATTTTGAAGGGGAAAAGACATTTTATTTTCCAACTACAAGGGTTCGATGAATGCATAAATGGAGCTTCTGGGGTTCGGTACCTCCAAAAAGGTTAAGAACCACTGGTATAGACAGAGGTGGGCAGCCATGTTATAGAGTATGTCAGTTAAAGCCAAGATTCCAAAAGGTCAAAATTCAGATATGTCTAATTGGCTTGAAACTTTAAATTAATTCCTATGTTCCCATGTTAATTTTGGCTTGATATCATCAAAAAAGCTTGGCTTACAATTTCTGTGAAATTTTGGCTCAAAAATTGGCTTAACATTTTCCAGTCTCAGAAACAAGGGTGGGCAGCGCTCTGTGCAGTGAAAAAATTAATTCCCGATCCCCTGAAGAAGATTACCTGCAATGATAAGAGAAAACACTAAGTAGCTAAGAGACATATTCTTGTTCTTTATCAAGGGAGAACCCATTGGAAAGGAAACTAGTGATTCAGTTCTTTAGAGTGTCTGTGTATAGAACTTGTCTTAAACCATCCACTGTAGAATACTGAAACTAATTGCCTCTTATGTTCCACCTGTGACCAGGCTTCTTTTGAAGGATGCACATAAGGTTACTATTTGCGGAGAAGTATCTTGAAGACTGATTACCAACCAGTATTCGTCACAAACAAAATGCCTGTCTGTCAACGGTCCTGACTAATGGGAAAACTTCTCCAATTTGGACATCACCCTTCTCTCCCTTATTACAAACACAGAAATGGGAGGGCGGACTCCAATCTGTGTGAGTACTGCACTATGGATCCTGGGACAATCTTGCATAATGTTAAAGACTACAACAACTGATGGGAAAACTTGGCTCACCACATTGCCAATGAATTTGATGTCAACATAAGAGTTGAGGTGTGACATCTTGGGCTGGGACCATTGGAAATGATTTAGTTGGTTCTTCCAGGATTCCTGAAGGAGTAAATATAAAGTCTGCTAATTATATCAACTTTTTGATGGATGGATTTGTTCATTGGATGAAAAGGAAACCTGCTGCATTCAAAATATGTCATTTTCATGCATGACAAGTACAACGCTCCTCATCACTTGCTTAGGAAACTGTGATTATCCTGAGGAGTAATAAGTTCATCAATGCCAAGTTGATGGTATGGCCCATATGTCTCTCTCTGGATTTAAACTCAATTGAAAAACTTTAGCCCATCCTGAAGCAGAATGTGTATGTGGAAAGATGTCGTATCTTGTTGAGAGATGAGCTTAGGAAGGAAACTGAAGTTGTGGAAAAGAAGTGAAATTGAACTGAATATTAACTTGAAATTAGCAGTTAAACTACTCATGAATGCTATAGTTAAAAAATTACAGCAGAATTATTTAAAATATATATTTATGCATTTTTTAATGTGATTTACAAACCTTGGCACACTGAAAATGGGTAGCTTTTAGTAAAACGTTGGTAACATCCTAAATAATATTCGAATTACTTTATAATTATTTAAAGTTACTCTCGATGTAGATGAACATTTACTGAAATTTTCATGGCAATTCTATTAAGTTAAACCCATTTTGTTGTAAAGAAAAAACATTTACATAAAAGCATAAGATGTTATGTAAGTTAATTTTATTACAGTTTTGTCTTAATATCAAATATTTACATTGCGTAGTATTATTGTGCCATCAGTTGGTCGTACTGTGAATCTTTGTTTGAATATCAGTTGGTCATACTGCTCAGATTTGTATGAATATCACTTACTATTGATAAGCTATTTGACTTGGTATCTAGATTCATTAGAGATAACTGTAATATTTTGATTTCAAAAGAAGCGACAGCGCTGTAGCGCAAAAAAAAATCCAGTGCTACTGAAAAAAGTAGTGGCGCTGCTGCTATATTAGCACAGAAGAAGCGCGCGCTACAAGTAGGGGTGCTGTGCCCACCTCTGGGTATAGAGTAGTAGTATAAACCAATGGTCTTAGGGGTTTAGTTGAGCAACCTTCTTTACTGTTTATTATAAAATCGAGCAACCTACTCTACTGTTCAATCCAGCAATCTATGTAAAAACAGTAAAGTATACATTTTGTCATATCAAAGTGATCTGAGCCATGAGGGAGGCAACCAAACATAGGATAATTTTTGAGGCTGCATTTAATATCCCTCCACTAATGGATCCTTAGATGATGTAACATGATTGATCAATATCTCAGCATATCCTTGTATAATGTTGCATACTTGCATATTAAAACTTTAAATGCTAAGTTTATGACATATGTCAGTTTGACATTATTTACTTATTTCAAAACTTATTTTGTTAAGTTTTAAAAAATTCTTGCATTTCAATGGGAACATAGATGGAAGGAAAGAGACAGGGAAACAGTTGATACACATTGTTTTTCATTCCATAAGCAAGCTGGTCCCAAAATTAACTGCAAAATAAGGTGGATTGTTGTATAAGTAGATGTGAAGAGGTTGAGCCAGAACAGAAAACAATTTTGATAATGTTCATATGCAGAGGCAGAACAGAGATGCATGCCTAAAGGGAGCCACTATATAGGATAGTCTATACTATAATAAAAGCCCTGTCTGTCTGTGTGTCACACTTTCATTAAGAAATACATATTAAATGGAAAAAAATAATCATTTGTGAGAGTAACACGAGTCATGACTACAGGCTACAATAATATTGACACTAATTATTTTAAATATTAAATTAATATTTTGGCTTTGGAGAGATTTTTAAAATCGGAATATGTGCATCCAAAATACACACTTGCATTCGATAATAGCTAATTTAGATTCAATAACAGGTACTTAATTAGTTGCATCTATTTCATCACACTTCACATATACTCATTCAAACTATTAGTTGATAACATTTAATATTCACTAATCACATTATCCTGATCCTTGTTTTGAAATTTCTTCTTTCTCTTTTCAGTCCCACTTATTGTATGAGTACTAAAGCCGAAAAACCTGTGCTCCAGGGGCAGCGAATTAAAACACGTAAACGTGATGAAAGGGCAAAATTCGATCCTTCAGGTTTCAGAGATAGTATCATCGCTGTAAGTTATTGATTTTCATTTGAACAATGTATAAATGAAATTAATTGAGGTTTAGGTTAGGTATATGATGACTAATTGTAATAATGTTTGATATGTTGGTGTATCTTAATGTGTTCAATTTTGCAGGGAATTTCTAACATTGCTGTTGGAGATCTAGAGGCCGTGCATAGATATTTGGACACTGCTGGATCTAAGTTGGACTACCGTACTTACGGTGAAGCTTTGTTTGACATCCTTCTTGCTGGTGGCATTTTAGGTAAGTTACTTAGCAAGTGACTAACTTAGGCTTTTTTGAAATATGGTTATACCTGTAACCTGATATTATAACATTGCTACTAAATATTTATAAAATTGATGTATAAAATTGCTTTAAGTAAAATATTGCTTGTGCTTGCTTTAATTTTATTTCCAATTCCACATTTTCAGACACATGAGAAAATATATAGTAATTATATATTTTCTCTTGCGTGTCTGAAAATATGGATCTGACCGATAATTAAGAACCAACCCTAATCATTCCTCAGCTCCGGGTGGTGTGGTGCATGAAGATGGGACGGAGAATGGACCAGTGCGCACCAGTGTGTGCGTGTTTGGGGCACCTCAGGCAGACATTGAGACTCTGCGCCCATACGCACAACTCTTTGTGCGCCTCATGAGGCGTTACAAGTACCTAGAGAAAATGTTCTTTGAAGAAATCAAGAAGGTGAGTTTTTGAGGAAATGAGATATCAGGAAAATGATCTCAATTGTTAACTAAAGATTGTTCATACTGAATATTTTGACCTTGTATACACAGTTGCATTAAAGAGGTGGGACAAGTCGTTGGACATAACAATTTTTTTTCATTTTTCAGCATTTTCGTAAAATAATAAGTAGTTACCAAGCAGAATTATGAAATATTAAATTGATAAATTCACATTATCATAAATATATTGAATTAGTTGAAACCTCATGTTTATCAAGTCTATACGATTTATTCAACATTTCTTGAAAAAGAGGCCTAGTGAAAGAAGTTTTCTTAAGATCATAAATGCTGTAGCAGGTACCATTGAAGCTCCTGTTAGCACCGTATGTACATTGTGAAGAAGTAAACGAAAATTTCATGACTAAGAAATAAACATGCCAGGGTCAGAAGCTCCTTGGTAAATATCAGAGGGGCTAGCAATAGCTCTTGTGTACAGTGAGGAATGATTCCTTTGTCACCTAAGAGGAGCTGTAATACATCTCGGCAAAATGGACACCAGCGTCTGTGAAAGATCTATAAGTGCCAAAATGCACAGAGAGAAACTAAAGTCTCACATAAGTCTCCTTTGCTGAGTAATGTCCTCCTAAAAACAAGAATAATGTATGCCAAAAAGTATATAAATGGTACTGTCAATTTTTTTATAATGTAATATTTATTAATATCGTCAGACGAGTCTAAAATTGTTTTTTTTTTAGCCATTTCGAATGCGCTGGCAGTAGGGCAATGATCCAAAAACAAATAACAAAGGCAACTAAGAAATCGTTTGAAGATATTAAGAATTCATATTTTAAATTGGCGCAGTCTATCTCTAGATTTGAATCCCATTTAAATCAAAGCCACCAATTAGACTTTTGACATGAAAGAGTGGGATAAAATTCTGGTGAAATATTGCCAGGACCTGGTCAAAAGCTAGAGCAATAGTAGTGCCATGAGAGGCCTAATTAAATATTAACCACTCTTTTTGCATCTACCCGAATACTTCTTTCACTACCTATCTCAAGAAATATTTAATATATCGTATATATTCAACAGATGTTAAGTTTTTATTATTTAAATTTATTTTTCTTTCATATAGATATTTCAACAAAAATCTAAAAAAAAAACATTTTTGTTCCGTCCAAATACTCGTTTCATTTGGCAATATTTTATTAAACTTGTTTAGTCTCCATCTTTCTTCAAAATATGAAACATAGTTATTTAAACTTTTACAATTTTGAATATTTGACTCATGCTGATTTTATGTTTTTTCAGTCCATGCTGTTTTTGCGTGGTTTCTCTGATGGAGATCGTGAGCGCCTTGCCATTTGCATCGCAATGTGGGCAGTGGATGGCATCGTGGATCCCAAAGTTCTTTCTCACCTCATTCAGGAGCATCTGGTGAAAGAGGGCATTGCAGTAGACTTTCTCTGTCTTGTACTCACCACCGCTCGTACCCTCAAGGACATGAACCAAGTGCGCACTCTCCTCCGTAAAGCCGGTCTGGATAAGAGGATCATGGAGTTCCTGCCTGCAAACAAGCAGACCCAGGAATACTTCAGTAACCTCTTCCAAGAGAAGGGCCTGGAGGAGATTGTGAGCCTTCAACTCTCTAATGAAAAGGAGCTGGGAGTGAAGAAACTCCAGCTCTACCTGGCCAAAAACCTCAGTGAGACTAATCTAAAGGAAATCAGTGTTGGCATCGCCACCCTGGCAAAGAAGCACTCTATCATGGACTCCACAGTCGTTACTACCATTTGGAGTACTGTTATGGCTGATGTTGAGTGGAATAAGAAGGAGGATCTTGTTGCTGACCAAGCACTGCGTCACCTCCGCACGTACACACCCCTCTTTGTAGCTCACTCTGAATCTGCTAGAGCGGAACTACACCTCATTGTCAAAATACAGGAATTCTGTTATGACAACATGAACTTCATGAAGGTCTTCCAGAAGATCGTGCTGCTCTTCTACAAGAATGAAGTGCTCTCTGAAGAAGTCATCCTGAAGTGGTACAAGGATGCTCACTCTACCAAGGGGAAGAGTATCTTCCTTGACCAGATGAAGAAGTTTGTGGAGTGGCTTCAAAATGCAGAGGAGGAGAGTGATGAGGAAGATTAAACATACAGACTAGTCTGTAGGTGACCTTTAAGGCCCTACACATGCATGCTTTTCAAGTCTCCACCAGACTTTTTAATCATATAAGAAAAACTATTAGTTATTTTTGATTCAGTTGGTATCCATGATACCTGTAGGTATCATGGATACCATCTAAAATGAAAAATAATTATTCGTTTTTACTTATGATTCAAAAGTCTGGAAAAAGTAGGAGGAGCTTAAAAAAGTCTGGTGGAAAGACTTTAAAAAGACTGCGTGTGTAGGGCCCTTTATACTCTACATAAGCAGCTCTCACAATTCAAACAAATTTACATGCTCACATTTACATGGTTTGCCTTTTACATGAAATTGGTTGCCTCTTGTAGGTAAATTGTCAGCACTCTGAATCTAAATAATCTTTGGGTGCATTCTGATGTTAATAGAAGACTTTGATGCTTGTGTGGCATTCTGAAATAACTATATGCTTTAGAATGAAGGTTATTAGGACGCTCTCTTGACTAATGGTTTCGAGTATCTACCCCCTTGCTATTAATAATAGGAGACTTGTGATGGAGGTGTGATTTCAGGTATTCTATGGTCAATTGTCAATTAAAGTTACTCCATCTGACTTAACCATCTGTGTATTATGCTTATTTATAATTAACTTTCAGTTGCAATTTTACTGTGTATTCTACAATTCTAAAGAGATTACGTTACCCCATGTATTAATGTGTTCTTCAGAACAAATGCGTAGGTTTCCTTTACATTAAATTTATCCTTCATTTTATATTCTGTCGATTTATCCCCAATTTAACTGTTACTATTAGCAATGTTTTTACCCGCCCTTTTATACCCTCACGCTAAATCTTATCGATCAACTGTATGCCACTCTTTATCAGTCTGTTGATCAGGGCTGGTAGCTTTTCCTAATAGTAGAATTTTATATTTTTACCATATATGTCAAATTTTTGTCCGTGCTTGTGTTAGTTACGTGTAACCTGTAAATGATCTAGATTTTGCTCTTTGGTGAAGGAGGTTTAGGCATGTTGAAAAGCGTGTCCAAATCTATTTTTTAGTTTGTGAACAATAAAATTTAATTTATCATAAGTTGTTTCTTTGTCATCCACTAAAGACTTGCTGGAAATTCTAATCTGCTGATGACTAATACATGGCTTCAACTACTAGTTCAATTACCGAACGCATACGAACAAACAATTTGTGCTTTAATGTAAATTATTCGTATTGTAAATTTGATGTAAATTATTATACTATGAATATCGAAGTAATTACAATATTTAGTTCATTCATTAAATTAAGTGTTTTGCTCCAACCATCTGTAGACTAAAAATTGTACCAAATTTGTCTACCTATAACTAATAATACTTGAAGAAGTAAGCTAATTATAATCGAAATAATGCAAAAACTTTCGTATCCCCTAAATTTCACAGCGTCCGCCGGCGCCGGGAAGCTGAAGAAAACGCGGATGGATTGAATCTCTGAATAACAGCTGACTGAGGAAGTTCCTAAAGAAATTAGAATATTGCCTTATTCATCTTCTGGGGAAATGTTGGCCTTGTGGTGGAATCATCCACCATTGATAAAGAAGAACAAATTCAGTACCTAACCGGTCTGAATAATAGTTTTTGAACAATGGGTACATAACCTAGGATGATAGGTCTTTCTCTATTATTCTATATTTGTCTGGTGAGTTTATGGCTTTAATTTTGAGTTCTCATATTGCACATGGCGTGGAATCACTAATACGTATATCATAATATTATATACCTATTGTAATATATTAATATTATTTTGAAGAGAATTCCTTCGATAATTTGGAAATTTGACTTAATAGAGCGCTAAACTTCGTGCGAACTGTGAGTGTGAGGCTACTTCTAGTAGCCTAACTAGTTAGTGCCACCGTGCCAATTTATATTTGGTGGCAATAGCCTGTCAGCTTAATTGATTGGGGAATTATTTTCCCCAATGATTCAAGTCTTGAAAAAACTTGAATCATTGTTTTTCTTGTCAAGATTATATTGATTAGGAACCTAGGCAGTTTTTAATTACTTTTTATTTACTTTTATTTCTGTAGCTACTACCTGCCTAGTTCAATTGCAATTTTTACTAGAAAATTGAAGTACCTAAATTTAGGCTTACTGGGTTAGTTGGTTTTCAACTTTTCAGTGTGATTTAAGTCTAGAAAAATATGAGGGTTTTTGGACACCATGAGGCATGCATGATTCAGAGGCTGGCAAACTGTAAGCAATTTTTATATAAATGGTGAGCCAATGCAATTTTTGCTCATCTCCAGTCTGCTGAATCTGAAACTGATAAAGTGTTTGTAGAGATCTTTTATCTTTTTTTCTGTTCACAGTAAAATTAATGTAAATATAGGGATTAATTCAAAAGTGTTCATAGCTAAATTAATATAAACAATAACATAGGAATTAATTTATAATTGTTCATAGAGAATTTCCCAAATATCTCCCATATTCTGCATACTGGGCTCATCTGTGAAGGTTTCAAGAAAAATTAACATGGGAAATAGAATATCAGGCCACTCTGAAAAAGTGGTCTTTTCTGATGAATTAATTACTCTGTTGGAGTTATGCAAACCTTTAAATACAGTATTAATAAATGCATTAAATGGCAACTGTATGATCCCGATCCGCAGCATTAATTTAGCCTCTAAGGGTGCCTGCACACCAAAAGAGAGAAAGAAAGCAATAAAGAAAGATTGCAAGATGTCAGGCGAGAGATAAAGCCATAAACAGTGATACCACACTGACACTTTGCAAGATATTACATTAATTTAGGCTACTATCTTCAACTCACTTCAGAGAAACCATCTTCAACTCTCTTTCACTCTTCAGTCTTTCTTGCTCGCTTTGAGTGTGTGCACTCCCGTACATACTACATATCCATGTTAATCAATTCAATCTTTCTTTCTTTCTTGCTTTAAATCTTTTGGTGTTCAGATACCCTAAGGCTCTAAAATTCATCTGTTAGCCTAAGTTATTTCGAACTAATTTCCAAAGTGGAAATTTATGGAAATATTGAAGAAAATTTAGGCTTGTTCCCACAGAAAATGTTTAAAATATCTTATTCTGCAGACTGAGCCCAACATTTGCCATCTCTTAGTTATGTACTTGTAGCTTATTTTCAAAAAATATTTACTAGGTTCTGTCTTCAAGTATCAATGATTATTATGATATGATAGAAAGAAAATAACAATCTAATTCAGCAACTATGGCATCACCGGCAGCTAACATCCTCTCCATGACTATGAGTGAAGTGTCCCAGTCTTACAGAAGTAAAGCACTCAGTGTGTTGCAGGTAAGTTCTTAACTAGCTATAATTTTATTAGGGTAAGTTACAAATTATTGGTCTGTTCCCACATTCAGTCATATCAGAGTATAAGAAGCTAGCAATATAGTAATAAAAATTTTAATTGGTATGAAATATTATTATTTTTTTTCATGTGACCAAAGATGTGAAACTGATTGATAATTTGTAACTTACCCTAGTATTGACTTGTGAGTAGGTAAATAATCATAATCATTGATGCCTATTGCATAATATTCTCAATAATTTGAAGAAATGCTAAATTTCATAAAGCTTAAAAATTCGATTCAATTATTATTGTTGTTTAGAGAGGTGATCTTTTATTTGCATTTTTAATGGATTTCTCAAAAAATAATTTCAATCCTTCTCATTGCTTTCTGTCTTTATTACAGGTACTTGATAAGGTTATAGCTCAGCAAGATGTTATGGCAACTCTCAATGCATTCATCAGTGTCACTGCAACTGAAAAACTAAAGAAACTAGCTAATGCTTCTCAAAAGAGGTGAGTTACTGTAGCTAGAAGTGAGTCTATGATAGAGAAGAGGTGTGTTACTGTAGCTAGAAGTGATGCTATGATAGAGAAGAGGTGTGTTACTGTAGCTAGAAGTGATGCTATGATAGAGAAGAGGTGTGTTACTGTAGCTAGAAGTGATGCTATGATAGAGAAGAGGTGTGTTACTGTAGCTAGAAGTGATGCCATGATAGAGAAGAGGTGTGTTACTGTAGCTAGAAGTGATGCCATGATAGAGAAGAGGTGTGTTACTGTAGCTAGAAGTGATGCCATGATAGAGAAGAGGTGTGTTACTGTAGCTAGAAGTGATGCCATGATAGAGAAGAGGTGTGTTACTGTAGCTAGAAGTGATGCCATGATAGAGAAGAGGTGTGTTACTGTAGCTAGAAGTGATGCCATGATAGAGAAGAGGTGTGTTACTGTAGCTAGAAGTGATGCCATGATAGAGAAGAGGTGTGTTAGTGTAGCTAGAAGTGATGCCATGATAGAGAAGAGGTGTGTTACTGTAGCTAGAAGTGATGCCATGATAGAGAAGAGGTGTGTTACTGTAGCTAGAAGTGATGCCATGATAGAGAAGAGGTGTGTTACTATAGCTAGAAGTGATGCCATGATAGAGAAGAGGTGTGTCACTGTAGCTAGAAGTGATGCCATGATAGAGAAGAGGTGTGTCACTGTAGCTAGAAGTGATGCCATGATAGAGAAGAGGTGTGTCACTGTAGCTAGAAGTGATGCCATGATAGAGAAGAGGTGTGTCACTGTAGCTGTAAGTGATGCCATGATAGAGAAGAGGTGTGTTACTGTAGCTAGAAGTGATGCCATTATAGAGAAGAGGTGTGTTACTGTAGCTAGAAGTGATGCCATGATAGAGAAGAGGTGTGTTACTGTATCTAGAAGTGATGCTATGATAGAGAAGAGGTGTGTTACTGTAGCTAGAAGTGATGCTTTGATAGAGAAGAGGTGTGTTACTGTAGCTAGAAGTGATGCCATGATAGAGAAGAGGTGTGTTACTGTAGCTAGAAGTGATGCCATGATAGAGAAGAGGTGTGTTACTGTAGCTAGAAGTGATGCCATGATATAGAAGAGGTGTGTTACTGTAGCTAGAAATGATGCCATGATAGAGAAGAGGTGTGTTACTGTAGCTAGAAGTGATGCCATGATAGAGGAGAGGTGTGTTACTGTAGCTAGAAGTGATGCCATGATAGAGAAGAGGTGTTATATGATACTTATATCTGTGGTTTAATATGATTCCATCATGAAGAGCAAAACTCTATCTTTAATGCTCTTCTTTTTAATACTGAATGTCTTGCGGATGACAAAGTATTTTTTAATTTTATAATGTTATATTATATGACTAATCATTGTGCTGTTTTTTCTTTTGAATATTAGAAATGAATAATAAATTGTTTTGTAAATCATATAACTAGATACCTAAAAGATTTCTCTAACTCATATTTATAATTTTTGGTCCAATTCCTTGAAATGATTTTCTTTTTCAATTTTATATTTAAATTAAATAAGATGGGTTGCTATATTCACTGTTATTAGAATCCAATTTATGAACTTTCAAATTTTCTTTAATATCAATCAAACAAAGGATGTACCTATCTAATACAATTTGAAAAACAGTACATCATATTACAGTAACTATTAAATAAATAGTAATATCCTCTTTTTCAAGGTATGATGATGGAACTCCTCTCAGTGAAATTGACGGTATACCCATAATAGTTAAGGATAATTACTGCACCTCTTGGGCCCCCACTACCTGTGCCTCGAAAATGCTGTCTCAGTACACTCCCCCTTATGACGCTACACTCGTTACAAAGTTCGTGATAAACCATTGTAGCTGTAGGAACTATTGTAGCTATAGGGACTATTGTAGCTATAGGGAGTGTACTTAAAATCATAGAAAACTATCTAGTGCACCTGAGATATGAATTGGCCCTGAGTTATGAAGGAATCAATAGTTCATAAATCAGCAGTTTCACTGTAATCAGCAGCTTCACTGTAATCAGCAGTTTCACTGTAATCAGCAGTTTCACTGTAATCAGCAGTTTCACTGTAATCAGCAGTTTCACTGTAATCAGCAGTTTCACTGTAATCAGCAGTTTCACTGTAATCAGCAGTTTCACTATAATCAGCAGTTTCACTATAATCAGCAGTTTCACTGTAATCAGCAGTTTCACTGTAATCAGCAGTTTCACTGTAATCAGCAGTTTCACTGTAATCAGTAGTTTCACTGTAATCAGCAGTTTCACTGTAATCAGCAGTTTCACTGTAATCAGCAGTTTCACTGTAATCAGCAGTTTCACTGTAATCAGCAGTTTCACTGTAATCAGCAGTTTCACTGTAATCAGCAGCTTCACTGTAATCAGCAGTTTCACTGTAATCAGCAGTTTCACTGTTATCAGCAGTTTCACTGTAATCAGCAGTTTCACTAATCAGCAGTTTCACTATAATCAGCAGTTTCACTGTAATCAGCAGTTTCACTGTAATCAGCAGTTTCACTGTAATCAGCAGTTTCACTGTAATCAGCAGTTTCACTGTAATCAGCAGTTTCACTGCAATCAGCAGTTTCACTGCAATCAGCAGTTTCACTGTAATCAGCAGTTTCACTGTAATCAGCAGTTTCACTGTAATCAGTAGTTTCACTGTAATCAGCAGTTTCACTGTAATCAGCAGTTTCACTGTAATCAGCAGCTTCACTGTAATCAGCAGTTTCACTGTAATCAGCAGTTTCACTGTAATCAGCAGTTTCACTGTAATCAGCAGTTTCACTGTAATCAGCAGTTTCACTGTAATCAGCAGTTTCACTGTAATCAGCAGTTTCACTGTAATCAGCAGTTTCACTGTAATCAGCAGTTTCACTGTAATCAGCAGTTTCACTGTAATCAGCAGTTTCACTGTAATCAGCAGTTTCACTGTAATCAGCAGTTTCACTGTAATCAGCAGTTTCACTGTAATCAGCAGTTTCACTGTAATCAGCAGTTTCACTGTAATCAGCAGTTTCACTGTAATCAGCAGCTTCACTGTAATCAGCAGTTTCACTGTAATCAGCAGTTTCACTGTAATCAGCAGTTTCACTGTAATCAGCAGTTTCACTAATCAGCAGTTTCACTATAATCAGCAGTTTCACTGTAATCAGCAGTTTCACTGTAATCAGCAGTTTCACTGTAATCAGCAGTTTCACTGTAATCAGCAGTTTCACTGTAATCAGCAGTTTCACTGTAATCAGCAGTTTCACTGTAATCAGCAGTTTCACTGCAATCAGCAGTTTCACTGCAATCAGCAGTTTCACTGTAATCAGCAGTTTCACTGTAATCAGCAGTTTCACTGTAATCAGCAGTTTCACTGTAATCAGCAGTTTCACTGTAATCAGCAGTTTCACTGTAATCAGCAGTTTCACTGCAATCAGCAGTTTCACTGCAATCAGCAGTTTCACTGCAATCAGCAGTTTCACTGTAATCAGCAGTTTCACTGTAATCAGCAGTTTCACTGTAATCAGCAGTTTCACTGTAATCAGCAGTTTCACTGTAATCAGCAGTTTCACTGTAATCAGCAGTTTCACTGTAATCAGCAGTTTCACTGTAATCAGCAGTTTCACTGTAATCAGCAGTTTCACTGTAATCAGCAGTTTCACTGTAATCAGCAGTTTCACTGTAATCAGCAGTTTCACTGTAATCAGCAGTTTCACTGTAATCAGCAGTTTCACTGTAATCAGCAGTTTCACTGTAATCAGCAGTTTCACTGTAATCAGCAGTTTCACTGTAATCAGCAGTTTCACTGTAATCAGCAGTTTCACTGTAATCAGCAGTTTCACTGTAATCAGCAGTTTCACTGTAATCAGCAGTTTCACTGTAATCAGCAGTTTCACTGTAATCAGCAGTTTCACTGTAATCAGCAGTTTCACTGTAATCAGCAGTTTCACTGTAATCAGCAGCTTCACTGTAATCAGCAGTTTCACTGTAATCAGCAGTTTCACTGTAATCAGCAGTTTCACTGTAATCAGCAGTTTCACTGTAATCAGCAGTTTCACTGTAATCAGCAGTTTCACTGTTATCAGCAGTTTCACTGTAATCAGCAGTTTCACTGTAATCAGCAGTTTCACTGTAATCAGCAGTTTCACTGCAATCAGCAGTTTCACTGTAATCAGCAGTTTCACTGTAATCAGCAGTTTCACTGCAATCAGCAGCTTCACTGCTATTAAAGCAGTGACAACACAATACTGGGACCTCTCTATTGAGCTCATATCAAATTGTGTTTAATATTAGATGTTTCTGATCTCTACTTCCTTTGTGTAGCTAATCATTATGACTTAGTTATCATTATTTATTTGAACAAAATATTCCCTTATAAAATTCAATTGTAGATACACGTTCTAATTACAGATATGAAAATTGAAAAATATCAAAATAATAGAACCGAAAAAATTAAGGAGAATAAAAGGCCCGTAAAGCTTAATGTCTAATTTTATCATTTAATGTTTTTTTCATCAGATTAGTGCAGGCTGGTGCCATCATAGTAGGTAAAGCTAACATGGATGAGTTTGCTATGGGGTCTGCAGGTATGAACTCAGTGTACGGCCCTTCTAAGAACATCTTCGGGTCAGCGTTGCCTTATTCCATTGACGGACTTGATTCGTGAGTTATTACTTTGGAGTAGTAGCTACTCTATGTTATATACCTAACTGTTGAAGAAATTATAATAGATAATTACCTAAGTTTCAATTCAATGGTTTGCCCAACTTTATCATATTTCTACTGAAAAACTTAACCAAATCATTCAGAGTTACACTAGCTATTAATATGGATTTATATCAAATATAAATAATTATGTTAAGCTTACTCATTTTAGGTTACTTTTAGACCAAGTTGGTTAGATTTTACTTTGGTTTAAATAATAACCAAATAGCTACTTCTGTAAGTATCTAAATCATTTAAAATCTTGACTAACTTTCACAGCCACCTCAACAGTTTGTTTCAAATAGTTGTCTAAAATGATATTTAATCTATTTAAACTGATTTGATAGTGGATTCTCCTTCTACAAACTGAAAACAATCTTCTACATCTATTTATCATACATCCTTTTTAAACTTAGCTGTAAAAGATCTTCCAGGAGTTATGAAGTTCCAAACCTTTGCAAAATTACTGTAACAGTGCTAAGTTTATGTTCAGGGTTGTTACCCCCTATGGCTGTACGCAGTTCATAAGTTTTTTTTTAATTTTCTTAGTCTCCAACCCTTCATAAATTAGTTTGAGTGCAAAAATTAAAATATGTTCTTGATATATATAGGTAAAGAAAACATATTAAACAAAAAAATTCCAATATATCGTACACATGTGCTCTAACATATGAAAGAGTATACCTTTGTTTATCCAGTCACTTAAGGAAAATATCAAACACATCACTCAAAAGGGGACCTTGAGGAATAAAGGGCCACTGCCTTCAGTCCCTACATTCAATATAATTTGCATATAATTTAATTCAGTCCCCCTTTAGCAGTGTCAGTCCCCTGCCAGCAGATGACTGGTTGGTGACAGGTGGCAGTTCCGGTGGCAGTGCTCTGGCAGTAGTGGCGGGAATGGCATTTGGGTGAGAGAGGGTATGGGAACACTTAATAAACATCAACATTAAAAATTAGCTATGAATTTATCAAACTATATTTAATATTTTTTTAGTCTTTAATTGGTGGATTGTAATATAATTTATTTATCAAATCAATCAATAAGTAGGGTAAGTTACGAATTATCGGTCTTGTTTCACATCTTCTGTCATATAAGAAAAATCAGATCTTTTCCATTTGACGACCCCCACAAAATTTAATTTAATTTGTTTTATATGTATTTATTATTTTTGTCCATAGAATCCGAAAATCATAACCATTTTCTGTGGAAACTAATACTTTTTGAGATATGAGGGTTTAAAGTTATTTATTTCCTATGTATTACTGAAGGATTGAGAACTTAGAAAAAAAAACCGTGTTTTCATTGAAATTACTTAGCTAAACATTACAGATTTTTTACATCTGTAATGTTCATTCATGATTGATTAATGACCTGACATGGGGGTGCGGGAGGGGAACTCCCCCCTAAATACATATATCGAATATTTACAGTTCCCATGATATTTCCTATTTATTACTTCAATGCTGATATATGTGTAAAGGGGTGTGTGCCGTGCCCCATACCCCCCTGCCAGATTCTTAATAAATCTTGAACTGTGCAGTACAACTAAAAAGCGGATACAACAAACTAAATTACGTCTATCTTTAACCAAAGTTGGCCAAAAAGCGTGAAAACGCGAGTTTTTTCAAAGTTCTCAATTTTTCAGTAGCTAATACATAGGAAATAAATAACTTCAAACCCTCATATCTCAAAAAGTATTAGTTTCTACAAAAATGGTTATGATTTTCGGATTCTATGGATAAGAATACATTTAAAATAAATTTAGATTAAATTTGGTGGGGTTGTCAAATGGGAAAGATCCAAAAAATCCATATAATAATATATTTGTTATTTTTATCCTTGATACCTGCATGTATCATGGATACCAATTAAAATAAATAATTATTATTATATTGTTTTTTCTTGTATGACCGAAGATGTGAAACTTACCGATAATTCGTACCATACCCTAGATAATAATGAATAACTATTTAAACAGATCACTAGGCACCACATTCTAGGTACAGTTAGATATAACCAGTGAATAATCCCCCCCTCTTGATAGGGGTCTAGGATCTGACACTGGGGGATCAGTGCGCAACCCGGCATCTCTGTGCGGTGTGGTTGGTTTCAAACCTTCCTACGGTTTACTGTCCCGGCATGGCCTCATCAGCCTGGTGAACAGTCTGGACTCACCTGGTCTGCTCACCAGAGACTGTGAAGACTGTGCAATGCTTTTGGAGTTATTGGCAGCAAGGGACTGCAATGTTAGTCACTTAGCTAATGAATTAGTCATTAAAATGCCTATGTTAGTCACTTAATAAGTTAGTCATTAAAATGCCTATGTTAGTCACTTAATAAGTTAGTCATTAAAATGCCTATGTTAGTCACTTAATAAGTTAGTCATTAAAATGCCTATGTTAGTCACTTAATAAGTGAACACAGGTAACAGAAAAGAAATTGAAGAAGTAGCTATTCGTTTGGTAATTAATTATATAAGAAATATTCACACTCAATCTTCACTGTCCGACATTTCTAAGATTGAGTTGTAAAAGCTAACTTTTTATATCCTATTAATTATGTATTTGAAATGGTTTGCAGTTTTGTAATCAGTAACCTTAGTTCTAATGATTAGAGTAGCTAATAAAAATATTAGAGTGGAAGGGACTTTTAATGTATTTAATCAGCTACTTAAAAGTTCTTTGCCTGTGAAATTGTTATGAAAAGATTTTCCATTTCACCAAATTGATGCTATTTTCATTTAGTAGTTTTAGAGGATAAAGTTAATAATTTGCAATGGGTTTCTTTTCACTTGTGTTAATGTAGCTCCCCTTTGTTGATTCCTCTCCTATCACATTAACAATTGTAAATGATTGTTGACAATAAGCACTTTTCTGCATCTGTTCATAAGTAGCTAGGGTAAGTTACGAATTAGCTATCGGGCAGTTCCACATCTTCGGTCATATAAGAAAATATGATTTAAAATGATAAGTTATTATATTGTTTTTTTTTCATAGATGACCGAAAATGTGGTACTTCCCTTACTATCGAATCACTAGTTACTTCTCATCTCTGACAGTATAGACTAGAGCTAGCCATCAAAGGAGCTGAAAAAACAGTGAGAAAACAACCATTGCATTATAGTGTCAGTGAAGATAAATTTCAAAACTATAACTTAGAAAGTAAATCAGGAACAAGCTGATGAATATCAGTGCTTATAGTCTTCATGATATACCTAACTACTGATAACTGTATATACTTTTATCATTTTATGTTAATTCCTTTGAGTTAATGTCTTATTGTTGTTATGATGTAACTGAGTAATGATAGCTGTATATAATTATTATTTCAAGTTAATTCCTTTGTCCCTATTGGCTTATGTTATTCTCATTACAGGACAGCACTAGCCTCCAGGAGTACAGTGCCCCCTCCATTCCCCCCATTGAGGGTCTAGTGGTGGGTGTGCCCAAGGAGTTCCACTGTGAGGGACTCCATCCATCTGTACTGGAGAAATGGAAAGAAGTGGAGCAGAAACTGAGGGATAAAGGAGCTAAAGTGTGTTGAAGAGATACTTTCTATAATAATAACTTACCCGTGTTTATCAATTTTTTAATGCTACTTAAGGCCCTATCCTATGACTGTATGTGTGCCCCGAACTGTTGTAATTTGGATTATTTTTCCTTTTTACCATGTTTATCATTTTTTTAACACTACTTGCAGTTTTAGAGGATAGCGCTAGGGTTGCGCTCTTCAACTACGAGGTCTTAGATTTTGTGTTAGGTAGACTAGTAGGCTTCATTTACTATCACCTCTTCATTTTCCTCTTCCATCCGTGAGTTCAGACACCGGTGCTTGTGTCCCTTTTAGCCACATTCCTTGGTAAGTGACTTTCTTCACGGAGTAGCCTTTCTGCTTTCATGAGCTTTGCAACTGACTGATGGTAGAAGTATTTGTTTGTAGAGCCACTTAGCTCTTGTATTTAATTTCATTTTTTAACTTCAGCGATATGCTCACGAGAGTTTAAAGCAGACTCTTAACCCTAATAAATTTGACGTGTGTTTTCTAAGCAAATCCTTTTTAAATTACTTTATATCTTTCATCTCATTCCTTTAAATTTATCGGCCTTTCTTGACTTTGTTCCTACATAAACACCAAATTTATTTTCGTATATAAATTTTAAAGGTTTAAAAATATGTAGGTATCGGCGTAAATTAGAAAATTAAATGTAATGTGATGACGTGTGGCAACGTAGAAATATAGTTTGGTAACCACTAAACACACTATAGTCCACATTTTCATGCAGAACACACACATGGGTCACACTCCACCCAATCACAGCTCTGCACTCTCAGCTGCCAATGTATTATATACCTATGTATTTATTTCCTCTTATATGTTCAATATTTATACTTGAAATTTAGTGTACATTTGTTTAGTTTATATACTAACAACTTGTAAAAAATACAGTCTCGTTGGTTTATAAATAAGACATGTGTTTCTTAAACACATACCTAGTCAAACCTTCAGATACATTCTGATAGTCAAACTCATCAGGGGTAACCCCTTCACAATAATAATGATATAATAGTTAGAATATATTGACTATTTGACGAAATGTATCAGATGCTGATGAGTGTCTTTTTCTCTAGATGGTGAGTGTGTCGATGCCTCACATCCCCTCCTCCCCCTCCTGCTACTCGGTACTGAACAACACGGAGGTGGCATCTAACTTCACCAGGTACACAGGTGAGTTGTATAGTACACAGGTGAGACACAATGGAACTCTGGAAATTTTAGTCATCTCCTCACAGTAGAAAGAAGATATAATAAATTCTTTGCTTATCATTTATTGGCAGATGGATGCTTCCAATTAATTTTATTTAACTTTCCCTTATTAATGTTCAGTCAGCATTTTCCCTAGGTTAAGATGTAGAGGGTGTACTGATATCAGAGTTAGTTACTAGTTTGTTAGCAATGGAACTAAAGAAAGTATAGCTGCATTTTATTTGAAGGTATAATTGGTTGAAGGTATAATGTGTAGCTAATTGTTTTGAAGATTGTAATTTATATATAATATAAATAGGAATACAATTCTATATAAATAATTTAGCAATATATATCTATAGCTACAATTGAATAGCAATATATTTATTTCCCATGTTCTATCACTCCCTGCAGTGGCTAATGTTCTTCCCCCTCAGGTACATTTTACGGACACAAAGTACCGTGTGATCATTCCATGGAGGCCCAGTACGCCCTCACGAGGGCATCAGGCCTGTCACAGGTGGTAAGGGACAGAGTACTGGCTGGTAACTACTTCCTACTCAACAACAACAAGGAGAAGTACCTCTACACAGCTATGAAGGTATGGATGTAGCTTATGAGTAAGAGATATATTATAAAATAATGGGAGAATAGTTTGGTTATATTTTATCACGGGGGCAGGGGTCTAACTAACACACTAGGGTTTGAATTATTATTGCCGATCCCCTCCTCATTGTCCCGAGGCTACCTCTAGGTAGGTCTTCTTTTTGTTCTGTTTAGTTTTGCGCTTTTTTTTCAGCTTTTTTTTGCATCTTTCCTCTTCCTTGCTATAACGTTGGGTAAGAAGACTGACTGTGTAGGTCTCTTATCCATGGGTAAGCAGACTGACTGTGTAGGTCTCTTATCCATGGGTAAGCAGACTGACTGTGTAGGTCTCTTATCCATGGGTAAGCAGACTGACTGTGTAGGTCTCTTATCCATGGGTAAGCAGACTGACTGTGTAGGTCTCTTATCCATGGGTAAGCAGACTGACTGTGTAGGTCTCTTATCCATGGGTAAGCAGACTGACTGTGTAGGTCTCTTATCCATGGGTAAGCAGACTGACTGTGTAGGTCTCTTATCCATGGGTAAGCAGACTGACTGTGTAGGTCTCTTATCCATGGGTAAGCAGACTGACTGTGTAGGTCTCTTATCCATGGGTAAGCAGACTGACTGTGTAGGTCTCTTATCCATGGGTAAGCAGACTGACTGTGTAGGTCTCTTATCCATGGGTAAGCAGACTGACTGTGTAGGTCTCTTATTCATGGGTAAGCAGACTGACTGTGTAGGTCTCTTATCCATGGGTAAGCAGACTGACTGTGTAGGTCTCTTATCCATGGGTAAGCAGACTGACTGTGTAGGTCTCTTATCCATGGGTAAGCAGACTGACTGTGTAGGTCTCTTATCCATGGGTAAGCAGACTGACTGTGTAGGTCTCTCATCCATGGGTAAGCAGACTGACTGTGATGGTCTCTTATCCATGGGTAAGCAGACTGACTGTGTAGGTATCTTATCCATGGGTAAGCAGACTGACTGTGTAAGTCTCTTATCCATGGGTAAGCAGACTGACTGTGTAAGTCTCTTATCCATGGGTAAGCAGACTGACTGTGTTGGTCTATTATCCATGGGTAAGCAGACTGACTGTGTTGGTCTCTTATCCATGGGTAAGCAGACTGACTGTGTAAGTCTCTTATCCATGGGTAAGCAGACTGACTGTGTAAGTCTCTTATCCATGGGTAAGCAGACTGACTGTGTAGGTCTCTTATCCATGAGTAAGCAGACTGACTGTGTGGGTCTCTTATCCATGAGTAAGCATACTGACTGTGTAGGTCTCTTATCCATGAGTAAGCATACTGACTGTGTGGGTCTCTTATCCATGAGTAAGCATACTGACTGTGTGGGTCTCTTATCCATGGGTAAGCAGACTGACTGTGTAGTTTTCTTGCCATCCATGCGCTGGGTTGACACGGTTACCTGTGGTAGCAGAGTAGTCAACCTAGTTCATGGAGCGTACTTTCACTGTCCCCTCTTCTGCGAGGCCTTCTTCTCTTTGGATCACCTCGTAGTGAATAGGAACATCTCTCTAACCCATGTATATATTTTATTACCGTTTAGTGAGGACATTTTACTCTTAGTACTGCACATTTGTGCTAATTTATTTGAATATTAAGCTATACTAAAGTAATGAGTAGGGTTGTGACAATATGCTTTTAAAGCACAGATGATTAAAAATATTATAGACTGAGAGAATTAAATGGTATTGAATATAGTTTTCTAAACAAGCAGTATATAGAATTAGGTACCATTTCACTTTGTTCTGTCTATGATATTCTTAAGATCTGTTATTTTTAAAGCATATTGTTTCAACCCTAATAATTATAAGCTAATTAAATTTTTTGTATATTTAACTGCAATGACTTCTGTTCTTGAAGTTAAATTGAATTAAAAATTTTAAATTTAATCGTACGCTAATAATTTTCTTCGCTGTTTTTTTTCTGAAGTCCCTTGTACTTACCTCAGGTGCGGCGTCTCATCTCCAATGACTTCCTGAAGGTGTTCAGAGAAGGTGTTGATGTACTACTCACACCTACAACTCTATTCCCTGCTACAAAGTTAGTAAAAAAACTAACTAATTATAGGATATAGGTAGTAGCTATAGGACTAGGTAGGGTAAGTTCTTAATTGTCGGTCAGTTCCACATTTTAGGACACGTAAGGAAGGACACGTAAGAAAAAAGTAAAATTATTATTTAATTTAATTTCAATTGGTATGAATGGTATCCATGATACCTGCATGTTATTTATCATAAAAAGTTTCTTAATAAAATTTTATTCGAAATTTGAAATATTTTTAACAACCATGTAACTATATTATTTATTGATCATTTTGGAACAATATATTACACCATCATCAGAAAAAAGATCCTTTTGCTCATAAGTTTTACCAGAAGATGTTAGTTTTATGACGAAATATTGTTAAATGGTTGGCAAAAAGAATATTAAATTACAAGAAGAAACTTTTTAGAACTAACATCTATAGAATTGCATCTATTTCTTAATATCATTTAGATATTAGACAAAAACTATGTAGTTTTTGCAAGTTATTTTAATAACTAAAATTGTTGAATGATTCCAAGTAGCCTGCAGAAATTTTTGATACCACTTTATAAATCAGTTGGTCAAATATTGATTAGCTGATTAATGCGTCTCAAATTTCAACTTTTTTTAACTTGCCCGAAAAAATTAGGAAATTATAAAGGGGCTTGTTGAATTATTGTTCATTTTCTTTTACTTATTCATTATTGTTATGAAATTATGAATATCCTTATTCTTAATCGTATTTCCTATTATTTGCAGACCTGACTTATTCCGCGTGAAGAACTTCAGTGAGCTGACGTACCTTCAAGATCTCTGTACCAGTCCTGCTAATTTGGCGGGTGTACCGGCCCTATCCATCCCTGTGGGGTACACTGTACCAACAGATGGGACAGAGAGGGACACTGTGCGAAATGAGGGACAGATTGGGGCAGGGGAGGATTATTCGGGGGAGTACTGGTCTACGCAGGAGGGGATAGGGGGCCTGCCCCTCTCCCTACAGCTGATGGGGCCCCGAGGGAGCGACAGGAGGCTGGTAGGGATTGGTAAAATGGTGGAGAAACTACTAGCGGTACCTAAAGTAAAACTAAAAGATCCTCTGTGACATCCTATAGCTACTTTGTAAATACAAATTAACAACAGTTACTGTCTTATTGTCCTATAATGTGGAAAATAGTATAAAGAAATAATAGTTCCAATCAAAAAAAAAATTGTGGTGGGATTTCAGTATAACCCAAGTCTACTATTGGCCATATATTGTGATGGTTATTTCTTGCTTCGATTGTATCATTTAATTCTATTTATGCTTACTGAGATCTCATGTATGATTGAGATAAATAAAAGTATTTTAAAGTAGCTATTTATTTGGGTGGCCGGTTAATTGATCCCCGGTCATTTGATTCCCAATCATATTTTTTGTTTGCTCATATATTTAAAATACAATAATTTATTACGATCTTTATTTCTATATAAAAATTGCTATTTACTATTTAAATAATGAATAAAACTTGTGAAACAATTTGACATATACTACTTGTATAATAAATTTTATATATAATGAAAAATATCAGAATTCAAACAACTAGAACTTAATATCGCAACAAATTAATTATTTTTATTTATAAATAATTTACATTTACAACTAGTCAGAAAACATATTACAGGTGATAGGAAATATTAACCAACTCTTGCAAGCTAAAGTTAGGTATATTCACTTCGCAAGCTGTAAGTGAATATACCTAACTTTCAGTTAAGCTGTTTTCTCCGTAACTATTACAAACATTGTGATCATGTAGGTGGGACAGATTGAAATTTATTTTATGGTAAATAGTGTATTAAAAAAATCCTAACTGAAAATTACCGATACAATTGTCAAAAGTTACTCTTCAATTATTTTCTATACCAGTTAAAATAATTACGAGACATGCTCCTGATTTATTTGATTAGTCATATGTGTTAGTTATAATAAGTGTGGGGTATACCTGTGCATTTGATTTTACCATTGAATATTTTTTGTTGCCAGAATGTAAATTTGAAAGCATATATTGTTACTTATTTGAATAAAAAAACATCTAATTTCTTGTTAGCTGTTTTAAACCTCATTACTAACTTTCTTGAAGAAACATCATCGACTGTAAGGAGCATATTTCTATTATATGTTAAATAATTAATATATTCACATAATCGCATATAATAAATGTACACTAGGTGTTTAAACGGAAAATATGACTGGGAATCATATGGTATGTATGAGGGTCAAATGATCGGGGATCAATTTACCTAGAGTCCTAGATCCATTTATTTGGTTCGTTGATAATGAACAATACTATTATTTGTTTTGAAAGTAGAGGGTAAGGTATGGGAATACTAAGGGTTAGCAGAATGGGGAGAGAGGTACCTATATCCGTATAGGATTAGGGGACCAGATAGTTCAATATTCTCACTCCTACTAAATTATGAGCAGGGTTGTGACATTTGTAAAAATATGCTCTTAAAACTATAAACTCCATGAATGTTATAAACGATATCAAAATTTAGGGTATTGGAACTTCCTATCGCTAAACTAGAAGGGTTCTACACAATATTTTTCATGTTGCGCTTAGGATTACATGGAATTTATATTTTTAGAGCATATATTTTACAAAATGTCACAACCCTAATTATGAGCGCAAAAGAAGAGTAAAGCTACACTGTATGGATTTTTAAGAACCTTAAGGTATGGTTACTATGAATGCGTAATCAAGCGATTTTTCGCACTGACGACTTCTGATGAAATAGGGTGACATTTAAAGGTCCCCTCCAAGCAATTTTTTCTATTGCTTTAATAAACGAGACTAATGCTTCTTAACATTTTACTGCAACTCCCATAAAATTTGCGAGCATATTTTTAATTTTATATGGGTTTAAAGATTTTTATAAACCAAACTCTACAAAACCTACTTTACTTCCGACTTTCTAATTTTCAGTCTGAAGAAGAAGAATGTACACCATTTGTTTTGATTTGGTTTAATAAATCTATTTATTATTCGTTTAAAGGTTTAAATTTGGATAAACTTATTATAGAAACATTTATGTACTTTTAGAGACAATTAATATCTTAAAAAAAGGCCCAAAACGCATTGTTTGTTTAAAAATCTAAATTTGAAATCAAAACAAAGAGTGTCCAATCTTATTTCTCAGCGTCAGGTTGGAGATTTGTTCGATTGTTGCTCACAGAGTATTATAGAACTTTAAAAGCATATAATAAAATATATACTGGACCAAATTGTATGCGGTTTGCGGAATAATGATCGTATACCTTAGTTCTATTCTATAATATTATGTAATAAACTCATTTTTTCCCCGGAGCCTGGAGAGGACCTTTAAACTCATTTTCCAATGAGATTGGTTATCTTTTTCTAATCTCTAAATTTTGGCTTAATTGCAACTAAAATACAGGGTGTCACAGAAAAGTGTGCCCAATTTTAAATTTGTATATTTCAACAACTAACGAAGATACAGTTTTCTTTTTAGAATCATTTTTTTGTTGAACTTTTTTTTTTTTCGTTGAAGATGGCTTTGTGCGAAATGTCAGCAAACTGACGATGTGGTAAGTTCAAGTATAAAAAATACCTATTTCCCAACAACCCCTCAATAAAGCTGATTTATTCCCATGTTTTAACAGCATTCGAAAACTATTCCTTTTATTAAATATTGCCGATCCGGAGAAATGTGTTTACTTGCAAAAATAAGGCACAAATTTTAATTTTAACTAGGGTCTATCAGGTCACAAAATATGTAAATAAAATCAATTTTGTTCAGCAACTAGTCCTTTTTGGAAAATACAAATAATTTAGTTTGGAGAGATGGATTAAATATCTCAAAATTTTCAATCAATAGAATTATTAAACATGACCTACTATGCCAACCGTAAAGTCAGACATTAACTTCTTGAAACAGATTTTTGACGCAGTAGAAACTTTGTCAGCTTGTTCTAGCAAAGACATGTTTGTTATGTGTAAGAAATTATCATGAGGGACGAAGTTGTATTTTATATGAATGAATAAGTAACTAGATCAGGTGTATTCGGTAGAGCACATACCTTAGCCGCCGCTTTGACCCGTTCTCTCCCAAAATTTAATAAGCTGGTAACTTATTTAATGCAATATGGTTCAATACTTTTTGAGTTATAAATGACCTTGACCTTTGACCAGATCGCTTCCAAAATTCTATCGGACGGTTCCTAGACATTGACCAATCGTTCCATCAAATTTCAGACAATTTGGTTGAATACTTTTTGAGCTATTGAGTTATAAATGGCCTTGAACTTTGACCCGATTGCTCCCAAAATTTGACATAATAGTTCCTGTATAACTTGGTGGTATCAATCGTCCCACCAAGTTGCATATCCAACATACTTTTAACTTTGACGACTTTATCACTGTGGAAATTATAGCCATCACTCTGACTTTCATTTTGTAAGGGTGGCCTGAATGACCCTGGTCAAAATTTAAACTTATGCCTCTTTTTTTTGTACTTAAACACATTTATCTATATTGTCAATAGTTCGATAAGAAGAATAGTTATTTGAATGCTTTTAAAACCTGGAAATAAAACTATTTTATTAACCCATACACGGTTGCTGAACTTTAACTTTGCTGATGTGCCACATCTACAGATTGCTGTCCCAAAATAAGGCCACCCTCCATGTACGGGTTAATGGATTTGTTGTCTAATAAATATATTCATTATGTTTGAACTTACTTTATTGTTTGGTAAACTTTACACCAATGAATAGAACTTTATGCAAATTGAACTGTGAATGGAGAAGTGTTCAACAAACAAAATGATTCTTGAAAGAAAACTGTACCTCCAATAATTATTGAAATATATTAATTTAAATTTGGTACACTTTTTTCTGGGACACCCTGAATATCCAGGTCTCAGCTTTTACTAGGGGTGTGTACTCCAGGGGGTACACGGAAAACTGCCAAAGCGGAAAACTGCCCGGCGGAAAACTGCCGAAGCGGAAAACTGCCAGGCGGAAAACTGCCAGTCACTTATTGGCAATTTAATCAGTATAGTCAATAATGACATTTAATTTATAAAAAAAGACGTTCGCTTTAATAAAAATAATAGTAAAATGTAAACAAATTGATTAGAAAAATATATAAAATATATAATTAGATAAATATTACACAAATTAATCAATTACAATATTGAAATTGAAAATATAACCTCTCTTAGAAAATACTAAGAGAGGAAACAAAGGAATAATTGTATTAGGGACAGAGTACAATTTCATTGTTTACACAACGCGTCTTTACATTATCAGTTCACAACGGGTTTAGTGACTAATTATTTCGTTTTGTGTTTATAATTTGAGAATTGAACAAGTCTTCAACCCTGCAAACCATTCCCTATTGCATACACATATTTACCACGTGGTTTAATGGTTTTAATGTGGCAATGGAGTATGAATATGTGTTATCCACATTGAACCAATCTAACCATAATAAAAACACATAATTAACATGTGTTTATGCCATTTTAAAACCATATCATAAAAAAACATATCAAATAGAGATTGTATACACCACATCATATCCACATGTAAATTACCATACTTATAGCAGGTGTTTACCAAGTGTTAATTACCACATTCATGGCAACATGTTAAATACCATACTTATAACATATGGTAACCACATATAATTACCATATTACCACGTAAAACAATATGTAATAAATATGGTATCCATTTCTAAAAATATTCATGGTACATACAATTACACATGATTTAAATGTGTAAGTGCCACATGGTATACGCATAGAATTGTTTGTAGGGTAGCTTAATATTCACTTGTACTCACAATAAAAAAACTGTGATTGGTGTTCGTGAAATATTTAGAATTTGCAACCCAACATCAATGATTATTAAACTGATATTACCTACCTAATTCTCTGACAATTTTACTCGATCGAATTGATTGCATATTAATTAATAATACTTTTTACATATAAATGAAAATTGTTAAAATGAATGGGTTGTGTTAATGACATGGAAAATAAAAATGTAAATGTAGTAACTATTTAACATCCATATAAGTTGATTTAACATTCACTCAATTTATTGTATAATTTAAAATTATATTATTGTGAGAATATCTAATTATCTAGAATTCACAAATCAGTACACAGGGTTTAACGTCGGAACCAAAGGGAAATCAATAGGAAATTAAAAACAAGAGACTATAAACGTAACTGAACATATTTTTAAAATTTATGTAACTTTGAAAATAAGTTAAAATAGTAATTATAAAATGTTTATGTGTACTGAAGTTTGGTTTACTGAGTGTTTAATAAAGTAGATTTGTTGAAATATTATTTTTCTTTGAATATTATTTAAGTATTCCAATATCTATGTAGTTATTACTTTAAAAATGAATGTCCCCTTAACCTCTTAAAGAAGGACCAACGCCGTTTTTTTATAAATTAAAATGAGTTTATAACTGAAGAATATTTCAGAAAGTCAAAAATATACATATATTGCCAATAAGTGACTGGCAGTTTTCTGCTTCGGCAGTTTTCCGCCTGGCAGTTTTCCGCTTCGGCAGTTTTCCGCCTGGCAGTTTTCCGGACACCACTCCAGGGATAGCACTATACCTTTTCCAATTGAAGTTCCTCCAAATGAAATAACATTTCATCAAAGTGAAATAACATTTCATCAAAGTGAAATAACATTTCATCAAAGTGAAATAACATTTCATCAAAGTGAAATATAACTTCATCAAAGTGAAATAACATTTCATCAAAGTGAAATAACATTTCATCAAAGTGAAATAACATTTCATCAAAGTGAAATATAACTTCATCAAAGTGAAATAACATTTCATCAAAGTGAAATAACAATTCCTCCAAGTGAACTATCAATTCCTCCAAATGAAATAGCGTTTCCTCCAAATGAAATATCATTTCAGCAGAATAAAAATCGAATCAATACGCAGTCAATTAAATTTATTACGTGAAATTTATTTACATGAAATTTATTAACATATTTATTTACATGAAATTTATTTACATGAAATTTATTTACATGAAATTTATTCACATGAAATTTATTTACATGAAATTTATTCACATGAAATTTATTTACATAAAAAAATATATATAAAATTTGTTTACATGAAAAAAATTCACATATAATTGTTACATAATTTTTCATTAATTTTTTTAGTAATTAATTATTTTTGATACATTTTTCATATATTTTATTTATTATTGTTTACATATTTTTTCTTTTACTATTAATACGCCGCTAAAATTAATGGGGTAGTATATAAGTAAACTTGAAAAATATGTAAAATTAAATATATATAAAAAAATATTATGTAGTTAATTGATGTTGATGAAATTAAATTCATGTAAATAAATTCATGTGAATAAATTTCATGTAAATAAATTTCATGCAAATAAATTTCATGCAAATAAATTTCATGTAAATAAATTTCATGCAAATAAATTTCATGCAAATAAATTTCATGCAAATAAATTTCATGCAAATAAATTCATGTAAATAAATTTCATGCAAATAAATTTCATGCAAATAAATTTCATGTAAATAAATTCATGTAAATAAATTTCATGCAAATAAATTTCATGTAAATAAATTTCATGCAAATAAATTTCATGCAAATAAATTTCATGTAAATAGATTTATGGTGACTGGTATATTCCACCTCGGTATTTTCCACCCCGGTATATTGCATCATAGGTATATTCCACCCCGGTATATTCCACCCCAGTATATTCCACCCTAGGTATATTCCATCCCGGTAAATTCCACCCCACTTCACGGGTTAGGTTTGTTTAGTTATTAACTTATTAATATTAGTCATTCATTAATATTATATGTAATGCTAGGTAACTTGCATTTTCACTGTATCAAATTATACATTTTGCTGGCTAATCACGAAAATTAAATTTTTCACTACACATGTGACAGAACAGCAGAAAGAACGGTTGTTTGAAAGCATTTATCAGTTGAGGTATTTAGATTTTCAATCTCAAGCAGATTTTTTACACTATCGCCAACACAACAGCGATATTAATTGTAAGATGATGTCGTATAGTATTTATTGTTTATTTATTTCATTTGGAATTTTAACTTCTTGTAAAAGTTGTGGTTTTTGACCGAAGGCTTTTTTACATGTTTTTTTAACCAGGATTTTTTTGATGGGGACTGAGAGGGTTTCAAGACTGAGAGGTAATTGTCTTTTTTCACAATGAGAGATTTTGATCACGGGGAATTTGGTCTTAGAATCCAAAACAGTAACTTATTAGCAAAGAGCGAAAACACTGAGTGTGTTGTCTCTGCCAGTCGACCCTTTCCACACCTCATCCAACCATTGTTGTGGGAGCACATGTGCAGTTTCATAGTAAAAAGGTATTAATATTAACTTTTTCAACACGTATACTTTGAAAAAAACTATCATATTTAGAATATTTGTAATTTTATTATTAAATATTGTCTAAATGTCTCAGGATATCGTCTGAGTTATTTTTTCATCGGTACGAATTATTTAACAAATGGCCATCAAAAAGTAAAATCTTTAGATTTCTATTGTCACCCAAATGAGTATTGTCAGAGGGTGTGGAATATACCTGGGGTGGAATATACCGCGGTGGAATTTACAGGGGTTGAATATAGCGGGGTGGAATATACCTAGAACCTAAATTTATATGTAAATAAATTTCATGTAAATAAATTTATATGTGAATAAATTTCATGTAAATAAATTTATATGTGAATAAATTTCATGTAAATAAATATCATGTTAATAAATTTCATGTAAATAAATATCATGTTAATAAATTTCATGTAATATTTCACGTAATAAATTTAATTGACTGCGTATTGATTCGATTTTTATTCTGCTGAAATGATATTTCATTTGGAGGAAACGCTATTTCATTTGGAGGAATTGATAGTTCACTTGGAGGAATTGTTATTTCACTTTGATGAAAGTTTTTTCACTTTGATGAAATGCTATTTCATTTGGAGGAACTTCAATTGGAAAAGGTATAGTTGTAAATTATTAGTCTTTACGAAGTGCAGTTCTACATATGGATATGATTGTTGTTGTTGTTGTTGTTCCATAATTTCTCCGATAGTTCTATATCCCTGATTGTATTAACTAAATGAAATAGAATTTTGGAATTAGAAAAAATTGATAATAAGAAAATAACTCTTATCGAAGAAGATTGTTTTTAAGTGATATTTTCACTTATCATTGCAATCTATGAAGTTACAACTTAATGTACCAGTTTTTCATGTGGTTGCAGATCATGTATATTTTCACCAGCACTAAAGAAGTAGGAAAGATGGTACCTGTGACAATATACAGCGTATGAATGCTGCTTGGTGTTCTAGTGTGAAAAGTCCATGAACAAAGTCCCCCATCATCTGCCGGTGACAATGCTCATGGATGCAGAAAAGCTACTCTGTGAATACGGTCAATTACCAAGGAGTGTGACGAAAAGGGAAACAAGCACCGGTAACTGCACTCACGGATGGAAGAGGAAAATGAAGAGGTTATAGTAAATGAAGCCTACGAGCCTACCTAACACAAAATCTAAGACCTCGTAGTTGAAGAGCATAACCCTAGCGCTATCCTCTAAAACTGCAATTAGCGTTAAAAAAATAATAAATATGGTAAAAAGACAATAAATAATCCAAATTACAACAGTTCGGAGTCTAATATTCTCAGGATCTATGATTTAACAGCATGTTAGTCACTACCCTAATTAATGGAAATAGATTGATAAACCTAATATCATTTAGAATTATAATGAAACAATTAGTATCTATAGTTTTATATCTGAGCATTTTAATGATTTCAAATTCTTTTTCATATTAAAATGATAGGTCCAATTGCCGCAGATGAAATTAATTACTAAATATTCTTTTAGAAAGTTGTTGTTACAGAATTCATCGTCAAACATACGTACTTGCAGCTATAAAATTATTCATTACTCTTAATGGGTTTATAAAAATTAATTACACTACTTCTATAGGAATTTTCTAATTAATTTAGTACCTAAGAAGTTAATAATCAATGCTCATATCGCTGACACTGAAACTACTTTAACTACAGGCATCCCCGCTTTAGTTACTAAATCACGACTCAGTTTAGTTACCAAATGGTAACTAAAGCGAATAAAAGTAACAAGAAATTTATAATTGTCACTCCTCGATTATATATCTCATTTTCTATGAGTTATAGAAAGAAATTTTGTTTTGGGGTTATTAGAGTACTACGTATATAAGCATATTAATAATAATATACAGTCTTTCATTGTTTGTGACTGTGATGAAAAAGTTTAAAGTCGTGCATTTATTAAATGTTTTAAAATCCATCCATAGCTTAACTCTCACTCAGTATAGGTGAGTAATTTTACGATCTATGAAATGTTTTTGGAAGAAGGGTACTAAGTTCCAAGTTATTGGTACGTTCTACAATTTCGGACACGTCAGAAAAAAATATTATAATTATTATTTAACTTTTATTCTAATTGTTAAATGGTAGGTATCACGAATACCAATTGAAATAAAGGTTAAATAATTAATTATTATATAAAGATTTGTACGTGTTCGAAAATATGGAACTGTGCAATAACACAGAACTAACCTTGAAATAGGACATGTTGAATTTCTGAATCAATTTCTTCTAATAACCTCATATGGATTATAATTTTGATGTTTTTTTAGTTACCGTGAAATAATCACAAAAAATTGTCTCCGTTTTCTATGTCTATGAACTGTTCTTATTTCGAGATTATAAAATTTTAGACGTTGAAATCTTTATTTTATCAAGAACTTATCTAGATAAAGTATTTTCATTCTACTCAAAACTAACCAACTTATTAAATATTATATTCTGCTGTATTCTAATACAGCATAACCACTTTTATTAAAGTGAGTTGTACTTAAAGCTAGACCTGCCTGTACAGGAGAAAATGGAAAACATGAGCAAAAAAGAAATTATACGATGTGCTAAGGTAAATTCTAGGAAATAAAAAAGTTTTTATTAAGGACTAAAGGAAAATTTGTTCACTATTCAGGGTACATCTCTTACTCAGGACTCTAGATCCACTATAGAGGAGTGTACCTATCTACTGTAATGAAATACATAAGACGCATCTGATAAATTTCTAAAACATTTATTTGAAAATACTATAACGTAAAACTACTGAGTTATGAAGCACTCGAGTGATGAAGGACCTGAGTTATGAAATGCACCTGAGATATGAAGTATTTTCTATGTTTCAATAATAGAAAACGATATACGTGAAGAATTTCATCCCAGTTATCCCTCAAAGACTATACAGTTTTCTAAGATTTCAATCATAGAAAACTATTTGGAGCAAGTAAAGATAACGGACCTGAAACGGACCAAGTAAAGATAACGGACCAGTAATTAAGCTGGTAAAGATAACGGACCAGAATACATTTCTTAGTTTAAAAAAATATTTGCTTTAGTATTTTTATAAAAAATACAACTTTATAAAGAATAATATTAATGATTATACATTAATTTTGCATATTTTATTAATTGAAAGAATTGATGAAAAAACGTGATCCATTTTGAATCTATGATTCCAAAATTATGTTCTTATCCCAATTATTGGTCAAATATTAATAATTTAACTGCAAGTAAAGATAACGGCCAGAATTGAAGCTAGTAAACATAACGGACCAGAATTTAGACAAGTAAAGTTAACGGACCCTGGTCCGTTAACTTTACTTGTTCCAACTATCTAGTGCACCTGAGATATGAAGTGGCTCTGAGTTATGAAGGAGAAATACTTCATAACTCAGGACTTTCACTGTAATTAAATCGTCATCCTAAAGTAGTCATACTTCAAATACAACTGTTCCTATGAGAGTAAAATGACATCAAAGCACACTGAGGGAACAAGTGTTTGAGTTTATATGAATAAATTGTACCTAAAAATGGGTAAAAGAAGATATTTGAAAATATATTATTGCCACCGTTCGAATGTTGGTGACTGTAGCGCCATCTACCTGTCCGTTTCGAACTAATTTATTTAAAATGAAAATATATTGATACTGTGATTTAGGTCAAACCATTTAATATGTACTTATGAAAAATGTTTACCTATCTATTAATGTTTTAACAATAGATGTGATATTTAAGCCTTTAAGATGGTTGAGGGTTTGTTCAATTTTCGAATAAAATAAAATAACATTTGTAGTACAGGCATTCCCCGTTTTAATTACCAAATCACGATTCAGTTTAATTACCAAACGGTAACTAAAGCGAGGTAAAGTAACTAGAGATTTATAATTGTCACTCTTTGATAACACATCTCATTTTCTATGAGTTATAGAAAGAAAATTGTTTTAGAGTTAGAGTACTATAGAAGCATATTAATAATAATATACAGTCTTTCATTGTTTGTGACTGTGATGAAAAAGTTTAAAGTCGTGCATTTATTAACTGTTTTAAAATCCATCCATAGCTTAACTCTCACTCAGTATAGTTGAGTAATTAAGAGATACTTAGACTTCTATAATTATTGTGCTACATTTAACAAACAGCAATTTTATGCTCTATGAAATATTTTTTTGGCAGTAGGTTGGTTCTACAATTGGTTGGTTCTACAATTTCGAACACGTCCGAAAAGAAAATATTATAATTATTAATCAATTTCTGTTCAAATTGGTTCCATGAATACCAATTGAAATAAAAGTTAAATAAAGATTATTATACCTACCTATAGAGATTTTTACTTGTTCTAAAATATGGAACTGTGCAATAACACAGAACTAACCTTGAAATGGGACATGTTGAATTTCTGAACCAATTGCTTCTAATAACCTCATCTGGATTATAATTTTGATGTTTTTTTAGTTACCGTGAAATAATCACAAAAAATTGTCTCCGTTTTCTATGTCTACGAACTGTTCTTATTTCGAGACATGACTCGAAATAAGTACCGCTTTTATTAAAGCGAGGTGTATTTAAAGCGAGGGCTGCCTGTATTTCAATCTGCTTTTTAGATTTGAATTTGTTGGTTCTTTAAGATGCTCGTGGAAGCCATTAAGCTGTACTGTTTTTGACTGGTAAATGTAAGTTCCATCTCCAGTGATCATTTTCGCCAGATTTTTTTTTTTTAGTTTTGTTCAAAATTTTAAGGAGAAATAATTATTGCTAACTATCAATGTTCTTAATGTATCAGTTTTGGTAAACTCCCTTCTGAAAATTTTCTACTGGCGAATAATCTTCAACATTATAGCTACGTTTCTATTCATTTCCTATGGGTAGGTAAATTTCTTCATATTATTTTAATGAATAAATGATATCAAACTAATGATGATCTTCACAGTTACTTTTTCATACTTCTTTTGATATTTTAGAATCGTGAGTTCCGATTTTTAAGATCATCATGAACTGTGTTATAGAATTTACCTAAAATTTAAATTTATAATCTCGAAATATTTTTTCCGTGGTGTCCTGACGTGTTAAAACTTTGTCTAATTTTCTTCTACTAAACGATTTGATCTGTCCTTGAATAATTACTGATTATTAAAAGTTATCGATTTAATTTTGATTAAAACTTTAAATAATCACCATTATATTAACAAAGTATACCATATTACATTATTGATACTGCTGATTCTATTGAAATACAATTATTTATATATCACTATTATAATTCACATTAATTCTATCAGTTAACGTTAATTGGCTCATTTTTTAACTAATTTAATAAATGAATCAAAATCTTTATCTAGATTAAAGTGATTACAAACCCCCAAGATTACATCATCTCCTAATATAATAGGAAGTAACTTAACTTAGAATTAATTAATTCATTTACTAAATACATACTTCGTGGTAATTTTTTCCAATGTTTTTTTTCTTTATTAATTCAACAATGACATAGAAATAACATTTGTGATACTTATTATTATTAGTTAAAATAATAAAATATAAAATATGATTTATTATACCTAAAATAACGAAAAAAAATTAGACGATCTATAATCGATAGTGTGTGTTTGTGTGTGTCACTTGCTATAGTGGTGAGTGGAGTGGAAGTGGAGGTGGGGGTAGTGGAAGTGAATATGGGGGAAGTGGAAGTGAAGGTGGGGGAATTGGAAGTGAATATGGGGAAGTGGAAGTGAAGGTGGGGGAAGTGGAAGTGAATATGGGGGAAGTGGAAGTGAAGGTGGGGGAAGTGGAAGTGAAGGTGGGGGAAGTGGAAGTGAAGGTGGGGGAAGTGGAAGTGAAGGTGGGGGAAGTGGAAGTGAAGTTGGGGGAAGTGGAAGTGAAGGTGGGGGAAGTGGAAGTGAAGGTGGGGGAATTTGAAGTGAATATGGGGAAGTGGAAGTGAAGGTGGGGGAATTGGAAGTGAATATGGGGGAAGTGGAAGTGAATGTGGGGGAATTGGAAGTGAATATGGGGAAGTGGAAGTGAAGGTGGGGGAAGTGGAAGTGAATATGAGGGAAGTGGAAGTGAAGGTGGGGGAAGTGGAAGTGAAGGTGGGGGAAGTGGAAGTGAAGGTGGGGGAAGTGGAAGTGAAGGTGGGGGAAGTGGAAGTGAAGGTGGGGGAAGTGGAAGTGAAGGTGGGGGAAGTGGAAGTGAAGGTGGGGGAAGTGGAAGTGAAGGTGGGGGAAGTGGAAGTGAAGGTGGGGGAATTGGAAGTGAAGGTGGGGGAAGTGGAAGTGAAGGTGGGGGAAGTGGAAGTGAAGGTGGGGGAAGTGGAAGTGAAGGTGGGGGAATTGGAAGTGAATATGGGGGAAGTGGAAGTGAAGGTGGGGGAATTGGAAGTGAATATGGGGGAAGTGGAAGTGAAGGTGGGGGAAGTGGAAGTGAAGGTGGGGGAAGTGGAAGTGAAGGTGGCGGAAGTGGAAGTGAAGGTGGGGGAAGTGGAAGTGAATATGGGGGAAGTGGAAGTGAAGGTGGGGGAAGTGTAAGTGAAGGTGGGGGAAGTGGAAGTGAAGGTGGGGGAAGTGGAAGTGAAGGTGGGGGAAGTGGAAGTGAAGGTGGGGGAATTGGAAGTGAAGGTGGGGGAAGTGGAAGTAAAGGTGGGGGAAGGGGAAGTGAATATGGGGGAAGTGGAAGTGAATATGGGGGAAGTGGAAGTGAAGGTGGGGGAAGTGGAAGTGAATATGGGGGAAGTGGAAGTAAAGGTGGGGGAAGTGGAAGTGAATATGGGGGAAGTGGAAGTGAATATGGGGGAAGTGGAAGTGAAGGTGGGGGAAGTGGAAGTGAATGTGGGAGCAATGAAAGTGTGGGAAGAGAAGGTTGGAGAAGTGAAGGCGGTGGAAGTGAAGTGGGGGAAGTGTAAATAGGAGAAATGGAAGGTGGAGGAAGAGAAGGTGGAGGAAATGAATGGTGGTGGAGGTAAACAGTTGAGCTAAAGTATAACTTAGTTTAGAAACAACTCACATGGTGACAACATTCAATTAACTGTAGCTAACACGGCTACACTTCATTTCGGGTTGGGAACAAGATAGTTAGTATTGAAAAGATCATTTCGTGTAATTCACACGGGTCCTGCTAGTGCAAATAATATTTTTACAGTGTTACCCTGTATTTACTTTATTAACACAGATATATAGTACAACAGCACAGAAACTAACTACAGGGTGGGGCGTAAGTTTGGAAGCAATTTTTCAAACATTGATATAATTCTTAAAAATAAGTTCCTAAGTAGGTGATAGGGTTTGAACTATAGTAGAGACACTACATTATGACGTGGCAGTGTTATTTTTTACAAAAATTTAGTCAATTCAAAAATGTCAAACAAAAGAGAAGCCATTATTGCTCTATACCGTGCCGGGAAGTCAGATTCCGTCATTTCAAAGACTCTCTCAATAGCGAGATCGACTGTTTGGAAGTGTGTGAAGCGTTTTAATGAGAGAGGAGACTTGACTGATCGTCCAAGAAGTGGTTGACCACGCTCACAACGCACCAAACAACTGATAAAATGTGCCCGAGAGAAGATCAGGAGGAACCCGAAAAGGTCAATACGATTGTTAGCCAAAACAGCTAATGTGAGTCCCAGAACAATGAGAAGAGTTGTCAAAGAAGACCTAAAGATGTCTTCTTTCACCCTCCAAAAGAGACAGATTCTGTCAGAAGCTGTAAAGAAAAAGAGATTGGAGAGAAGCAAAGCACTTCTGAGAGAATTGAAGTCTGGCACGGCTGGTGAAATTGTTCGGTCTGACGAAAAAAAATTCACAGTGGAAATGGCTCACAACCGGAGGAATGACAGAATTATTGGTAAAAGTGCAAAAGACATCCCATACAACCAAAAAACTGTCCACAGAACCATGAAACCTGCTTCAGTAATGGTCTGGGCCGTCGTTTCATAAACTTGGAGATCTCCTTTAATTTTTGTGGAACAAGGCGCCAAAATCAATGCTAAATGTTATATTGAGAATATTTTGACGCCAATGTTGGAGTCAGCTAAGGATCACTTCGGTAATGACACTCTATGGACATTTCAGCAAGACGGCGCGACTTCATATACTGCAAATGTCACTCAAAACTAGTGCCATGACCATCTTCCACGGTTTTGGTCCAAAGAAATGTGGCCTCCCTGCTCCCCAGATGTTAATCCTATGGACTTTTCGGTATGGTCCATTCTTGAATCAAAGGCCTGTGGTAAATTCCATCGCAGTGTGGATGATTTAAAGCATTCGCTCCAGAGATCTTGGAAGGAAATTTCACAAGAATAGTTGCGTGCAGCAGTAGGAGGAGTTCGGAGGAGATTTGAGGCTGTTATTAAAAACAAGGGGGGACATTTTGAATAAGTTTATGATTTTTGAATTCTTAAAACCCTTATGTAATAATACATAACTGTAAATTATTAAATATATTTTTCGTTGGATTATAATATGCACTTTCATTTGCTTCCAAACTTACGCCCCACCCTGTATAATTAACACAAAAATGGTGTTACAGTATATTGCATTAGCACTGAACTACCGCAGTTAGCACATTAACACACTATATTGCATTAGCACTGTACTACCGCAGTTAGCACATTAACACACTATATTGGATTAACACTGTACTACCGCAGTTAGCACATTAACACACTATATTGCATTAGCACTGTACTACCGCAGTTAGCACATTAACACACTATATTGCATTAGCACTGTACTACCGCAGTTAGCACATTAACACACTATATTGCATTAGCACTGTACTACCGCAGTTAGCACATTAACACACTATATTGCATTAGCACTGTACTACCGCAGTTAGTACATTAACACACTATATTGCATTAGCACTGTACTACCGCAGTTAGCACATTAACACACAATATTGCATTAGCACTGTACTACCGCAGTTAGCACATTAACACACTATATTGCATTAGCACTGTACTACCGCAGTTAGCACATTAACACACTATACTGCATTAGCACTGTACTACCGCAGTTAGCACATTAACACACTATATTGGATTAACACTGCTGTTCGAACGTGTTAGGCACCATACAGCTCCATAAAAGCAAGCCCAAGCCATTCTAAGAGTTTGGGACAGTCGTAAAGTAATATGATCGTCTGGTAACATGCCTTCCTATTCGGCAATTGCTGTTAGGATTCAAACTTTGGACTGGCATTGCATCGGCAGTCCTACTTTTGGAATTGGAATCTCTTACGATCATTAGTAACTGGAATTTGCAGTAGAACACATTTAGGAAATTCGAACATTTGCTTACGTCTGTGACGTCAACTTTAAAGATTTTGCACAAATTTTTTCTGTAAAATAGTTTAATGATATTTGTAAATAATTTAAAATAGAAAGATGTTTTTCAGCTTACCTATAATGACGAATGTTTGGTATTGAAAAATGAATTATCATTGCTACCAATTTCAAAACTATCAGATTGTATGGGATTCTTTTTCCACAATGAATCAATATATAAATATGTATTGGTAATTATATATTATGCAATAATTGACATTCTACAGGGTGTTTCATTTCATTCACAACAAAATTTGACAGCTTGCATTAAAATGAATGTGATCAGTAGAGAATACATGCTAATAGGAGTAAACATTAAATTAAATTTGTATTTTTTAAAGAACGTGTTTTTTGAAAAACTTAACAACACTAAATTGTTTGATGGATAGAATGAGTGTCTTCTACTATGAAGTCCCTTACACTTTAAGTTATTATATACCTAGGTAATATATATGCAAGGTGTTTCATTTGTAAATAGACAAAATTTGACATCTTGCATAAGAACTCAAAACAAACACTTTACACGAATAACAAAATGTTCAAAAATGTTTCGTTATCGAAATATTGATACCTTGATTTTAGGGTAATTTTTTGACATACATAGGGAACTTCACATAAAACAAACATTGTTAAAATCTAAATTATCAAAACTGCTTAGTTTTCAAGACACTGACTTTAAAGTTTTAAAAATACTCCTACCTAGATACTCACAAGTACTAACAGATGGTTATTAGTGGAAAATTAAACATAACAGACCTTAGTACCTATTATAATGTTATTATGAATGTTAAAAATTACTCTAGAATTAGAGTATCAATATTTCGATAACGAAACATTTTTAAACATTTTGTTATTCGTGAAAAAGTTTTTATTTTGGGTTTTTATGCAAGCCGCCAAATTTTGTTACATCTGATAAAACAAACTATTCTCAATTATGGGATTTTTTATGCTCTCATAAAAAAATGATTTCCTCAATATTCTCCGAATGAATAGTATTTTCCATTGACTTTATTCATGCTAAGTAACAGTGTGGTGAATGTCAGAAGAGTTTGGGCTTTGGAAACAAAAAACTAGAGATTTTCTCTGTTGCTGAAAATGTCTGTCTGAAGTCTCAAGCAAAGGAAGAAAAAGAATAAACACTTTTTCAGATTTTCTTAGTTTGCTCTAACAGAGACGTAGAGAGGATAGCCCTTAGTGTATTTGATCTTAGCAAATAGTGTAATTAGAATGATTCATTATTAAATTCTATTATTGTAATATCAAAATTTATTTACGTAATGTAGATATTATAATATTATTATCCTTAGGAGTATCTCCCAATACTCAAAAAGTAGGATTTATCACAGGTCAAGAACCAATATGAACTTTAGATACTTCTGACTGACCTATCATTTCTATTAATAGCTCCCACTTTCTGAGTACTGTGACGCTTCCTAAGATGTTGTACCCATTGCAATTAAAGCCCTATTTGTTTGTTTTTACAGGGTGTATTAGAATTAAGGCAATAAACCTTTAGATATATATATTAAAATTCAAAAGGTAAAGTCAATTAAAAAGATTGTTATTCAAAGGTGAATAATAAGCAAACGATATATCGTCTCATTATTTACCTATTCTTTCAATCAATTTTCTCTTCCTCCACATTATCATCAAAGCTTTCATCTTCTTCTCTCCTTCCAAGTAGGAACTCCTCCACCAGAGTTGTTGCTAGTCCTTCTCCATTTTCGGTTTTTGCAGCTCCGCTACATCCCTCCTCTCATCCTCCAGACTCCACAATGCAACACAAAATGCAGCAGTTCCTTCGATTCGTCTCTATGCATAGCATACTAATATTTTCGTCCCTCAACTAACGTTTCTCTCCCAGCCAGAAACAATTCGTGTCCAAACCATCCCAGACTGCGCGTTTTGACGTCTCGTCACAATAGGAATCCTTGCATGAACTTATCAACTCCAAAAATGATCATTCTGTTGGTTCAACTTGCTGAATATCAAATAATTTTTCATCTTCAGGATGAGACGACTTCTTTCAGCTCTCATTTTCTCATTATGGTCGGTAAGCTCATCACGTTTTACATTTTAGATGTTTTTTAACAGATATTCTTTCAGCACTCGATACATTGAAGTTCTGCAACACCGGATTCTGAAGCCAGTTTACGATGAGATCGACATGGCTTCTACGCATTTCCTCCCGCGTGTTTTAATCTGCTTTTGGTTCATAGACTTCGTTTGTGGTATTGTCCCGGTTTATCAGAGGTTGAACCAGTCTCCTTTTAAACAATTTTCCAAACAGTTGAACGATTCATACAATGGATGAATTAGTCTCACATTCTTTCTGGGTCTTGATCACTATAATTCAATCTACAGCCACGATGCAAAGTATGAACTCGAAATCTAGATGCTTGAAATACGAAGATTATGATTATGACACTATCTTTAAAATCAAATATGATTTAGAGATTCAAATATCGGTTTTGAATAATTTATTAGGTCCTGAAAACTGGTTTCCTTAATTTTGAAATGCCCTGTATATTAATACATTTCTAATTTTGTTGATTTATTTATTTATTAATTAATAGTAGAATAGTATCCCGAATGTGTTACATGAATATTCATCTTATTTTTCGTTAAATCAAAGTTGAACTTTTTTTACAAGACTTCAACTAAGATTCCTTCAATTCCTGATGGTCAGGTTTCAATAAATACAATATATATATGATGCTAATTTCCTAATGAAATCAGATTCAAATGATAAAATAATGGATATAGATTAAATTCCTTATAAATTCATATTCTTGATAAATACAAGTTCAGGAAATTATACTTATTGTCGTACCTACATTTCTCTAATCATATATAATTTATAATCATTCTATTTTTTAGCTTGTACGGACAATAAAATTTTAGTAGGTATTATTTATCAGTAGTACTTATCTCTGAACCAACTAACTTGTTACAGAAATTAAATCAACATACCTAATAATAAATATTTATGTATTATTTTAAATTGATAAGACTCTTTATCTTTTCATCAGTAGAGTTTCTTCCTACCCAGCTTAACAGTACTAAAGCCACACAAGCGTCACCACTTCCATTAGTACCCAATGGTACTCTTTGAAACTGTAATTTGTCTATCTTAATCTAATAAATACTGGTAGAGTATTTAATTTATCCCTTATCTGGCGGTTATCTTTAGTCCCACCCCTGCCCTTAGATAAAGTCTAGATAGGTAGGAATAGTTACGAATAGACTCTCCTAGCTGGTGTTCGTGTTTGTTAGTCAGGTTAAATAGTGAAAGAAAAGAGAGATAGAATAGAGGCAGTAGCTACCTTGGTGAAACTTTACAGGTGAGTACTCTACAACCTCTAAAACATACCTCTATTAAATTTGGTGGAGTGCTTAAACAGCTTCGATCACTCGCTCAAGGTATATTATTTACTAATTTAAGTTTCAGTAATACCTACTACTCAGTTTTGCATATATTTAGTTTTATAGCAAAACAATATTAGAAAATTGTTAAATTTTAAGTAGCGAATGAATTAAAAGTATTAAAATTCAATTGTAGCTTCATTAACTCTCACTCAGTAAGGTCGAGTAATTAGTTTGATACTTTGATTTATATACCTGTAGGTATCATGGACACCAACTAAAATAAAAATATTAATTATTATAGTTTTATTCTTACATGTCCGTGAATGTGAAACCGTCCGATAACTCGGAACTTATACACTAAAAAAATAATTTACTTATTATTACCTAAACAATTGTATAGGTATAATTGAAAGTAATGTTTTCAAAACACACGTACTTGGTGCATACCTTCGCCGCTGCTTATAAATGACCTTGACCTTGACCTTTAACCTTTTCACTTCTAAAATATAATAAACTGATTCCTGGATATTGATCAATCATCCCACCAAATTTCGGGCAATTTGGTTTAATTGAGTTATTGAGTTAAAAATGACCTTGACCTTTTGACCCGATCGTTCTTAAAATATAACCAAATGGTTCCTGGATATTGACAAATCAACCAAACAAATTTCGATCAGGCAATTTGGTTGGAAACTTTTTGAGTTATTGAATTATAAATGGACTTGACCTTGACCTTTAACCAGATTGCTCCAAAACTTTTATCAGATGGTTCCTGGACATTTAACAATCGTCCCACCAAATTCCAAGTAATTTGGTCAAATAATTTTTGAGTCATGCGAATGACAAGAGGATAAATAAATAAATACTGTCTAAAATATGACCTTCCGCAATCTGCGATGGTAATAAATATACTGTGGATTGGCTATTATTAACTCACGTCCACACTATCATTCTTTCTTTTTGTTATCAGATTAACCACAAACTTTAAAATATACTATTAAATTTTTCAAACTTGGTTATCATATTTAGGTATAGGGTGTTGGAAGTAAATTGCTGCACACTAACTAACATCAGCCTCAAACTACAAAAACACCAATAAAAGTAATAACATCAAAATTAATACATCATAACATAACTGTGTTTCTTTTGATATGCTACGTTTTAATAGAAATTTGTTTTAGTAGGATTTAGAGACTTTATTTTGGAAAAAAGTTGCTTAACTTAATAGGCGGCAATTTACCTGTGTGACCCAAGCTAAAATTGTTCTAAATCTTCATTAAAGCCCCTAGTTATTATCTTAATAATTATACTTATAAATACATTCAAAACAAATAAAACTTTACTAACGAACAGTCTATTTCGGTGTTAGTGTTCGGAATTCTAATATATTTGGAAAAGCCAGAATTTTTTTTGTGATTGTCAATATCGCTAACACCAAAATAAAACTAACACAGAACTATAATAAGAGATTGAAGTGTGAACGCTGCTTTAGACACATTTCAGATTTCGAGACAAATACAAAAATTAAGATCAAGACACACAAAAGTAGACTAACACAAAAATATAAGAAAAATATTGATAATGTGGACTGGCATAGATACCTGCCTACAGGTCATTTCATCAATAGTTATTTCGACAACGAATTGAAAAAACAAGGTCTGGTAAATGAAATCTGCAATTTGTTACCGTTTTTATTTTAAATTCTAAAAATATTGGAATAAATTTATTATTATTTCTGTTACGGAATGATATAAACTTCTCTGGGCTATAAATTTAATGTTGCCACATAAAACATAAAGGTATGACAATAATTACTGGATTAAAGATTATACTTTTTTTTTCCGAAGAGAAGACATTTTATCGAAAGTGTAGTCGAAATTAATCAATGTTCGAATTTTAACATTCATTTTCTTGTATGTTTTTTATAGATAGAAATAATTTCACAATTTACTAATGTGGACGCCAGTCACTCATATCACGTATGTGAACGCTGCTATTGGTAATATAATTTACTTCATGGTAATATAATGTACTTCAGTCACTCATATCACGTATGTGGACGCTGTTTCGGTAGTATAATGCACTTCAGTCACTCATATCACGTATGAGGACGCTGCTCTCGGTAGTATAATGTACTTATGTCATTCATATCACGTATGTGGACGCTGCTCTCGGTAGTATAATGTACTTCAGTCACTCATATCACGTATGTGGACGCTGCTCTCGGTAGTATAATGTACTTCAGTCACTCATATCACGTATGTGGACGCTGCTCTCGGTAGTATAATGTACTTCAGTCACTCATATCACGTATGTGGACGCTGCTCTCGGTAGTATAATGTACTTCAGTCACTCATATCACGTTTGTGGACGCTGCTCCCGGTAGTATAATGTACTTCAGTCACTCATATCACGTATGTGGACGCTGCTCTCGGTAGTATAATGTACTTCAGTCACTCATATCACGTTTGTGGACGCTGCTCCCGGTAGTATAATGTACTTCAGTCACTCATATCACGTATGTTTGTTGTGCTGAATAAATTGAATAGTAATTGAATTATGTCCTATCGATCTTCCATTTCACAAATTGATATAAATGTAATTAGAAATATTATGTATAGTGATATTCACTGTCTCTCTTGTGTACTATAATATTCATTTATTACCTTCGCAGAATGCGGGAAGGTTATATTATTGGCGGCATTTATTTATTTATCATCTTGTTATTCGCTTAACTGTAAAAGTATTTAACCAAATTACCTAATATTTGGTGAAACGATTGGTCAAAGTCCAGTGACCTGCTGCTAGAATTTTGGGAGCAACCCGGTCAAAGGTCAAGGTCATGGTCATTCATAACTCAATAAGTATCATACCATATTGCATGAAACTTGGTGGGACGGATGTTCAATATACAGGAACCATTTTGTTAGATTTTGGGAGCGATCAGGTAAAAGGTCAGAGATCAAGATCAAGGCCATTTATAACTCAATAACTCAAAAAATATTCAATCGAATTGTTTGAAATTTGATAGGACGATTGGACAATGTCCTCGAACAAGCTGGTAGAATTTTGGGAGCAATCCGGTTAAAGGTCAAGGTCATGGTCATTTATAACTCAAAAAGAATTGAACCATATTGCATGAAACTTGGTGGGACGATTGGTCAATATGCAGGAACCATTTTGTTAGATTTTGGGAGTGATCGGGTCAAAGGCCAAAGATCAAGGTCAAGGCCATTTGTAACTCAATAACTCAAAAAGTATGCAACCAAATTGTTTGAAATTTGATGGTACAATTGGTCAATGTCCAGGAACCATCTGTTAGAATTTTGGGAGCGATCCAGTCAAAGGTCAAGGGCAAGGTCATTTATAACTCAATAACTCAAAAAATATTGAACCATATTGCATGAAACTTGGTGGGACGATTGGTTATTATCCAGTAAGCAGTTTATTAAATTTTGCGATAGAACGGGTCAAAGAGGCGGCGAAGATATGCGCTCTATCGAGTGCACATATCTAGTTCATTTACATGTTCTTTAAAGAAAATTTATACTTCGGTGATTTATTTCATAGGCAGTAATTACTCATACATATTTCAAACGGGTCATATTATGGCCTTTTCTTCACATTCTGTTTAAAATTGGGCGATCATTATTTAATATACAGTTATAATACACAATTATAAACTGAAATATCTGCCATAGTCCTCATTTTCTTTCTCTTTAGATCTCCTGATGATGAATGGTAGTGATTTCTCTACTTTGCTGATGTCTTCGCAATCACTGAGAAGCGTTCATGCTTCCTCTTCAGAGAGGTTTCTGCTCCTCTCTGTCATATCGAACCACCTGCTCGATCTCGAGAACAAGGACACCGACTCCAAGACCCTCAACAGGAGGAATGCAGTCTGGGCGGATATTACTAAGATCTTCAATGAGAAGACTCATGGCAATAGAAATAGAAGTCAGGTTCGTTGTATAAGGTTTTTGCAATGAAATCGATTATTATTATCTTTGAAGAAATTGAAACTTACCCGTGTATTTTTCCTGAATAGGTACAAACTTTGTACAAGAATATGAAAGCCAAAGCGAAAAAGTATCAGATTCGTTTAGTGGAGAGCAAGTCCGATTGCTCCATGGCACCGGAGAGGGACGAGGTGTCTGAGATGCTGCTAGCGATGCTCAATGCTGAGCAGAGCAGGCGCAGAAGTCTCATTCAGAAGGCAGCAGTGATGGCCATCAGTGAGACAATGCCTCATTCGCAAGCTAGAAGGAATTTTGAGGTAGGAATTTATTTAATTATATTTAAAAGCAATTGCTTTTTTGATGCAGTAGAACTCCTCTATTGTGAAATTAGAGTCATGAGTAAGGAATTATCCCGAATAACGAACGAATTTGATTCAGCCTGCCATAAAATTGCCACCCGTTTTCTAAAACTGATGTCCATTCATGGCAAACTAAAGAATATTTGTTCACTTTAGGGTTAGATTCTCACTCAGGACTCTACTTTTACTATGGAGAAGAGTTCTGTAGTACAATTGAAAATTTCTATCAATCAGTTATTCACTTAAAAAACTTATATTTGACATATATAGATTCACAGAAAGAATACTATAATGTAATGTTTGTTTGTTTGTAATTTGACTTAAATTCAAATACTTTTGCATAATTAAAAATCAAGCAATCATGTTTTATGATTCAACTTTTTCAAATTTTTTGTAACTTTTAGTGACCTACTAATCCAGATAGGCAGCTACCAGCTAGACTGTACATTTAGTTTATATAATCTTTAGAAATTAAAAAAAGCTAGTCAATAATAGGAACTTACGATATATCTATCTTTCAGAACTTGATAACCAAAGAATCGGATTCCCACGACGTCAGTAAATTTCTAAGACATGAACTAATCGAAGATCAAGAGCTTGCAGAAGGCAATGGTTTGGAAGAAGAAACTAAAGGTAATGAACAATTGCCAGATTATCCCAGTTATAAACAGGAGATGGATGGAACAAACCAGAACTTAGTTCGTGGGGGGTTAAATGGCGACTATGAAGCTAGTTCTGATTCGTTGCCTAATATTCTGAAGAATGATGTAAACTCTCCCACAACGGAAGGTACTGCAATTAATTCTGATCAGGAAACTACAAATAATAACGAAAATCCTTCAGATGTACTTTTGAGGAATATGAAAATTGCCCAGCCATCTTGTTCCTTCGACTCCGATGAATCTGACGAGCCTTCCACTAAAAGATTCAAACTCGACGACGCGGTTCCAAGTGACCCGATGAATAATTCTTTGAATCCGAGTGCCATAGTGCAGTTGGTGAAAGATTGGACGGCGATGCAGAATTTGAACTCTAAATCCCACATCTTAGGAGGACACTTGCTAGAAGACCAAGTGTCGCCTTCCACATCTTGCTGTTCCATTTTCCACAACCAGCTGCTTCTGATGAAACAAACTGAACATCACCTTAAAGTTTCTTTGCTCAAAGAACAAGTGAAAGGTGTAGAACAGGAGATCAGATTTAGGGACATTGAGAATCAATTGAAGTTAGAGATACTTAAGAGAAAATTAGAAAACGTAAAAAATAACTCTAAAGAACAGTCGTGATGAGTGTTGTTTGCTGTTTGAGTTTATTTTAGTTTCTTGATTTATATTTGCGATTATATACTTTCTGTGATTTTTGTTATTTCAATTGTTGTAGCTTCCTATGTGACGATCTATAAGTTATACAATATGTATAGTAATTCCTAATTGCGTAATTTAATGAAAAAATGATACTAGATTACAGATTGCTAACTATCTTTAGAAATGAGAGAACAACGTAAAGTCTTTAATAAGAATCAGACTGTGAAAGAATGTAGAGAATTGCCATGTACAGCAACTTATTGACTGTACAAATAATTATAATAATAATAAAAAAATAATTTAATCTGCGTATCAATATTTCCAAATACAAACTCACTAATTAACTGTTTAGCGGTTGATCCAATTCATTATTTTTGCTGTACGATAAATTCAAGAAAAGGGTTAATTATAGTGAAAAGTAATGCTACCGTAAGTTAGAAATTATTTTTCCGAATGATTTTATTTTCAGATCTAAATCAGTCCAACCGAATGATGAAGGATTCATAATTACTAGCTACTAATTAATCTCTTCGTAGAACCATCACTAAACAAAGTTATGCTTCAAATTATTTAACTTTTGATCTGCAAGTGAAATATTTATGGGGATAAATTATGGGATAATGATGTATTTAAAAATGAAGAGCTTGTCTGGCCGATGGTATCAGCTACTTCTTTAGCTGATGGTACGAATCAAATTAGCTGAGATTCACGGTGGCTGATCGGAGTCACTGATTCGCATTTCAATGAACCTAACTGAAGTATTTGAGTGGGAATTAATGAACTTTCGGTGATTTTTAAAATCCGCTTTTAATTTCCAAGCCAATAATATTATCATTCCTATTTTGTCCAAAGCAATTATGAATATAGTTAAATATTTGAACAAGTTTATTACAGCATTAATTTGCTCAATCTGAATTGGACTCTAAAGGAAAAATGTTCTCTTGAGTCCCTTTGATCTGAAACAGGGAGACATAAGAAGCTATGAGTTAATTTCCGGGCAGAAAAGAGCCACAAATCTAGGCACCGAGAGGAAATAGTCTGTGACGTCACGATCCGATCTGGTTATCATTTTTATCGTTTCCTCAGTCATACTCCATATGAAAGACCTACCCAAAAAACTTGGCTGGGGAAATGGCGTATATTTTAAAGGAGGATATATTGTATATTGTGCTGCTTCACTTTATTATCAAAGCGCTGAATAGATGCCAAAATATAATTAATTCAACAAAGCTGTACACGTTTGGATAGAAAATAACGTGAATTAGAAGAATAAATTTGGGAGAAGTAATTAACATGACTAGATGCTTTAAGTAGAGAATAATCATTAATTATATGGTGCTAAATATTACTAATTACAAGCTGTTCAATAATTTTGCAAAATATTTTTACCATTTTTATAAATACCTTTATTAAAATTATTAAAACATTAATCTTTTCAAAAATGAAAATACTATTAAATCAATTACATCAATAATAAATAAGTAAAATATGAGTCACATTCCCATTTATGCTATACTTTGATTCAAACTTACACTAATTATTATTTTAAGGTTCAAATACATAACTTTATTCAACATTAAAATCACGAAATCAAGTTTCAATATTAAACTTCCCAGCTTCAACCCCCCCCCCTCCATCTCATTTTTCTCATTTTCCAATATTTTACATAACTAGTGCTGTCATACATCATTAAAATATCGATATGATACTTTAGATGCAAACATATGTATTATAAACCAATACTACTCTGCCCATTACAATATGAGACTAGTGGTGTTCTATTATTTTATATTTTAATATTCAATGTAATATAGTATATAATGAAAGTGTCATTTAAAATACTCACATTTATATATTACCATAAACTTAACTGAGCACGTTGATGGTATTATGTAATCTATTTAAAATGCAAAAATCATGATTGATTAACTTTAAATATTTAAAACTCATTACCTAAAAATATTATTAGACAAAGTTCAACTTAAACGATGTGCAAGATTATAATTTCAAAGTCAGGAAACTCACAGCATTATTACAGGAGTTATTAAAAAATTGTCTATACTTTGGTGGAGTATAAATTATCATTCTTTTAAACCTAGATAAGCAACAGCTCTAACATTTTCCATACCTAGATAAGCAACAGCTCCAACATTTTCCATACCTAGATAAGCAATAGCTCCAACATTTTCCATACCTAGATAAGCAATAGCTCTAACATTTTCCATACCTAGATAAGCAATAGATCTAACATTTTCCATACCTAGATAAGCAATAGCTCTAACATTTTCCATACCTAGATAAGCAATAGCTCTAACATTTTCCATACCTAGATAAGCAATAGCTCTAACATTTTCCATACCTAGATAAGCAATAGCTCTAACATTTTCCATACCTAGATAAGCAACAGCTCCAACATTTTCCATACCTAGATAAGCAATAGCTCTAACATTTTCCATACCTAGATAAGCAATAGCTCTAACATTTTCCATACCTAGATAAGCAACCTAAATAAGTAGTAATTTCCATACCATATCACAATAAGCAGCTATCGCTAGGTAAGCCGTAACTCCACAACATTTTTCTATCGCTAGGTAGGCAGTAGCTGTAACATTTTACATCGCTAGGTAGGCAGTAGCTGTAACATTTTTCATCGCTAGGTAGGCAGTAGCTGTAACATTTTTCATCGCTAGGTAGGCAGCAGCTGTAACATTTTTCATCGCTAGGTAGGCAGTAGCTGTAACATTTTCCCATCTCTAGGTAGGCAGCAGCTGTAACATTTTCCCATGGCTAGGTAGACCGTAGGCAGCAGCTGTAACATTTTCCCATCTCTAGGTAGGCAGCAGCTGTAACATTTTCCCATGGCTAGGTAGGCAGCAGCTGTAACATTTTCCCATCACTAGGTAGGCAGTACCTGTAACAATTTTTATATCGCTAGGTAGGCAGTAGCTGTAACATTTTTCCATGGTTATAGGTAGGCTGTAGTTGTGACATTTTGTACTGCTAGGTAAGCAGTAGCTGTGACATTTTTCCATCGCTAGGTAGGCAATAACTGTAACATTTTTCTATCGCTAAGTAGGCAGTAGCTGTAATATTTTTCCATTGCTTGGTAGGCAGTAGCTTTAATATTTTTCCATTGCTTGGTAGGCAGTAGTTGTAACAGTTTCCCATCACTAGGTAGGCAGTAGCTGTAACATTTTTTCATGGCTAGGTAGTAGGTAGGCAGGAGTTTTCATATTTGACATTCTGTTCATATCATGTCTCTTGCAGCACACGACTGAATGCAAATTTTTCTTCATTCCAAACTTCCTTAGTAAATTTAGTCCCTGCCATATATTTCCATTGCCACTCTATTTATAGAGAAAATTCGAAATTATCGCGTGTCTTGCTTGCTAAACTACAACAAATTTATGTTTGTGCTTTCTGAATGTGAAACATTAGGAAATTTGGTAACGAAGATTGATATATGTTCGTATTATCCAAGTTAAATTTAAAAGAAATTAAGGAAGAGATTCACAATATCACTCCAAATTATCATTAATTTACATTATTAGGAAAAGATGTCAGTGATTTCTTGATATTTGTCATTTTAGATTAGATATTGTATCTTATTTGAATCATTTATATATCCATTCTTTTAATATTTTCTTTCCAACTATTATTAAAGCAGTTACAAATATTCACATCACACATATAATAAGTAAATTGACTAACATTTTTGTATTTAATTCAAATAATGTTCAATGTATGTTTTGTACCCTCCTTTATAGTAGCTACACTCCAATGAATGCATTTGCCGGTCCAATAGTCAATGCTTTTATCTGTTGAAATGTTCTCGCTAATAGCGATTGCCAAAGAGTTTATCTTTTTCACGTCATATCCTCAGACGAATAGTCAAGAGAATACCTCCTCTCAGAGCTATTTGAGGAATGCTTCAAGTGCCCTGCCTAAATCTTGTGGCTGAATTAATTTGAAATGCTCAGTAGCAATCCTCCACTGATTCAAAGCCATCCCTTTCCCCGTCATGACCTGATAGCATCTAAGAACAATCTCATAACAGAGTTCACAAATCCCTTATAAATCAGGCTCATCCTGATGAAGAGTCAGAGTATGTCACCCAGGGTACTTAGTGCTTGCTCAGGACTTACAGCATCAAGAGAGACATCTAAGCATGACAAGTTATCCGTGGAATTTGAAAGTCAACATGTTCCGCATTCTCATTTCTTTAATGGTCTCGTATATTAGATCTTGATGTTACTTCAAGCTTGAACACATTGCAATGTTTCATATTGAGCTATAGTTTCGTTAATTAAAACTTCCAACATTCCCGACCATTTGATATCTAGCTGGTTGATTATTGGTGCCCACACGAGCAAAAGATATTAATGTTTGAGATGCAATGAGAATTTTGATTAAGTCTATTGGTATTTTAATTAATAAGCGGCCTTCGTATCGAACACAAAGGAAGTAATATCGAGTAATATCGGCTGCGTTCCAAATGAAGTAAAATGCTCCGCAACTCCGCACATTTGTTGCGAGAAGTTTAGGCTAGCGTTCTGAATTTCGACAGTTTGATAAAGACGCTTGGAAAAAGTATTTGAAAGTATTTGTAGATTTATCGGAATGAATTCAATCTATTCTTTATTCACATATTGAAAGTAAAGTCATATTTTCCACTGTATTATAAATTGATTTTAGTTTGAATTCTAACAATTAAGAAAGTTTTTTGTAATAAATTGAATATTCATTAAGTTGTTTCATATACAAATTGTATATAATTTTTATTGGAAGAATAGAAAAAATAGATTAAAAATTAACAGCTTTAATGAACAAATAATTATGGACATTATAATACAAGCTCTTTATTATTGGTATAATATAAATGGCATTAGTTTGGTATAGATAATATACCATGCTTTATAATATATTAAATTTAAAAATGTGGCTTGCGATAAGTTAGTCTCCATGTTGCGACTCCCCCTCCGTAACCAAGATAGTCGTTACTAACCATTTCTGGTGACATTGCGAGCTGTCTAAAGCTGCTTTTCTAATCATCGTAAAGGAACTTTATTGGAATGAAATTTTTATATAGGTAGTCTGCAGAGAAGATACTTAAACATTTCAGACGAAAAGCTCAAAAAAGGAACATTGGAGATGAAGTTGTGAGGTCATTCGGCGCTTTTTACCGCCATCATTTAGTCTGTATTCAAGCCTTTAAGTGACTCTAATTGCTAAAGTTCCTAAAAGGCCCGTTTGGTGAATTGCCATCGGAGGAGAAGTTACATGATTAAAATGTGACGAAGTTTGCATGGTAGCCCTGTGATAGTGACTGTAACGTATTAGAATAATAGACCAATTACATCACCTTTCATGGAGTGATAACGACACTTTCTTCAACTTTGTACTATCGGAGAAAAGATTCGCTGCTAATTTCCTATCATTTTCAAATCTTACTAATTTATCATCGCGTTACCAGACCAATTTTGATATATCCACAAGCATTACAATGAGTAAAGTTTCCTTATTGAAATGTGAAATTAGTAAACTGGGAAGAGCTACTTTTCTCTTTGACTGTACATCTTGAATAGAGTAAGTGGAGAATCGGGGAATTTTACGCTGATGCCTGTATTACTTACGAAACAAATTTAACTTTCAGTCTCCAAATTGTGCTCAAAAATTGAATGATACTAACGTGAATTTTTGTGATCTTTAAAATAAATATTTCTATTTGTTACTGTAATTATTTCTCCACCAATAAGAAATATCTTAGTATGGTTCCTTATTAATAAAGACCTAACATCTGGAACTACACGGAAGACTGATTCCAGTGCGAAGGAGCATTTTGCGAGTCCCAAATAATGAGAAGAAGAGGGAAGAAATAGCTATTTCTTTGCGGCTGTCATGAAGGAAGTGATAAATGTGTTCCAGATATGAGATTCACCAGCGCATTCCAATTGCCATTCCCACTCTTCAATTCCTGATCTTTTTTATCAGCATATGTCACCGTAGGAGTGTCATCCATTTCAACAAATGGTATTCCCAAAAGATCCTTCACACTTGATCGCTTTTTTAAAGCTTTCCATTGCTACTGAAATAAAAGATAGCTTTTGGAATAAATTTTTGAAAAGTTCTTGATATAGTATGACGGATCTATTTGAAAAACAGAATTAAAATAGTCAAATTCATTAGGAATATTGATGTGTGTACATATGTATTGCTCAAAAATTCGAAATTGGGATGTCAAATTATACTCAAAACTGTTATTTACTTTACATCTTTTTTACAATATATAAACTGTGTACAGTAGAATATCTTAGTTTGACCTCAAATATTTTTAATTTTCGTAATCAATTAAATGTTTTTCACCATTTTACTCTCGTGAAATTGCTCTAAATTCATGGTTATTGAAAATAATTCGTTAAAATAACATAATGGTTTTATATGAGCGATCTGTTCACTCTCCAAAGCTTAAGGGACACATACAGGGTTCAACTGCACTTTCATAAGAAGGGGAATTCCTAATTAGTGGAAATACTCTTTTGTGGTGCACATTGGGAGTTTCTTCTACAGTGTGTATGTCACACAGTCAACATATGAGCTTCTATGTACACAAACAACCTGTAAAAGAAATGCGAGAGATCATTATCACCTTTCTAGCGATCTTCAGGGAAGTGTTTTCTAGCTCTCTATTTACTCGCGCTTATATCACAGTTATGAAGACATTCACAAAAATCAGAGTCTTGCAAAAGTGCACTTGGACGGGAAAATTGACTTATTTTCTTTCTTGTTGGTAAATATGTATACAATTATCGGATAGAAAATTTCAAGTGTTAATATCATTCGAAAATTCATCGATAGTGGAAACCTACACAGAGAAAAAAGTTTACTCATATTTAATGGGTCAACAATTTATGCTTTGAATCAATTTATTACGTGAGTTGGTTTGACTTTATTCATGTTTTCATGTGTGTCAAAACAACTATGACGTGTGTGTCACCAAACATAGTTAATTCAAATCATTTTATGGATTGAATCAACTTACTATGAGAGTTGGAGTTACATTTTTGGAGTTTGAACATATGTTAAAACAACTAGGACATAGTGTGTTGAAGTAACTCACAAAGATTGTCAATTCAATGTATCTGGTGTATGAATTAACTTACTATGAGAGTTGACGCTACTTTTTAAAGTTTAGGTGCGAGTTAAATTAACTATGACATAGTGTGTTATAGTAACCCACAAAGACTGTTAATCCAATGTATTCTGCAGTGTATGAATTAACTTACTATGAGAGTTGGCGCTACTTTTTTGTAAGTTTAGGTGTGAGTTCAATCAAATGAGTAAGTGGCAACTTATGCTTTCCTCAAAGCCAATTAATCGGTTGACACTTTACAGTTCAAATCTTGTTTCAAGTGTGTTACGTGTTGAATGTGAACGCTCCTCAATACCATTTTAGTTCAAGTGCAAACAATAGCGTTATATGCATTAAATAGTATTATCGCTGCCGATCGATTATTAATTATTAATTAATTCCATTAATAAATTGATAAATGTCTGCCTAAATATTCTAAAATAATGGTGATTGATAGTTTGGTGGCTTTATATAGGTAGTTATTTGAAGAGCTGATTATTAGTATATAACTTTTATAATAATAAATTTTGATTACAGCCTTCCAGTTTGTAAACTGATATCCAAACTAATTTTCCTAGATTATTATATGTTAACTTATTTAAGCATCATACCTACCTAGCTGTTTTTTTTTCAGTGTCAATACCTTCTACATAGGCTAGGTAAATTACTGCGCTGTCCTCAGAATAGGGTAAGTTCCAAATTATCAGGCGATTTCAAATTTTCTGTCACGTATGAAATATAGTATATAGCTACCTAATAGCTATAATAAAATAAAAGTTAATTTAATATAGTTTTTCTTACGCGACCGAAAATGTGGAACCGTCCGATATTTCAGAACTTATCCTAGTATCTTAAGTAAAGTGGTCTGATAATTTATATATTTTAAAACTAGTTGGTGTACTTATAGGTAGGGTTACACAGCCAAATTCGGTTCTTTAATTTCTAATTGTGACCCTATTAAGAGATTCTCAAAATCATTCTGAAATTAGTTTAGCTATATACTGAATTGTTGAACATCATAATTTAAGCTCAATTTATGATAGGTTCTATTCATTTCACGAGTGCCTTGAAGTGATTATGGTTATTAATGTTTCTGAGATAAGAGACCGCAGTTAGTTAAAGTGCCGCAATTTACCTACTTGACCCTAGTTTTCTATGACTGGGACAACTCCATCCAGGGAGGTAGTCGGAGGAGAACACCGTCCAGGGATTTAGCAGGGAGAACTCCAACCAGAGGTGAGCCTTTTGATATATTATACTTTCTTGGTATTTAATTAAAGTCTACATTATGAGTGTATAATGAACAAAATTATGAGGATTAGCTAGAAAAATCCATTGCATCTATTAGAGCTAAATTTATACTGCATCTGAAGATTTATAATTAGTTTAACATTTTATATAAATAATTTACCTATATGAAAGAATTCTCAGTTAATAATTCTTTTCATTTCTTTATTAATATATGGTTTTCTATATTTTCTGAATCTACTTTCAGATCTTGATGAAGAATTGATGAAGTAGATCAACGTCATCAACTATCGGAGTCCTCTTCAATTCCTTTGAATGGTTCTGGAACAATTATGCTAGGTCAAAGTAAGTATTTGAAAATATTAGATGATTTTTAAATATGTATTTGCAATATGATTAGCTCTTACTGTTTCATATGCTTTTAGGGATTCCAGACATGAAAAGAATATCGAAGCTGTCGCTATCTCATCACAAAAGGAAAAAGAGTAGGTGATGTTATTGATAATGTATATGAACGATACTGTGAATTTCTATTCAATATATATTAATATACGAATCTCTTATTTCAGGAATTGGCAACCTACAGTCGTGAAAGAAAGTGACGAGAATTCAAATTGTACTTCTAAATAATAAATCTAAAACTTAAATGTTTTTATTTCGTTTTCAATTTGACCTTGGTAATTCTATTAGCATATATCTATATCAGTGCCTATGATTAAGATGAATTGCACTAAAATATGGTTTAGAAGATAAAGGCTTTATCATTAATTTATTATTCATTAAGTTATATAGTACAATTGCAGCATATCAAAGATTTATCAACTTTTGTAATCTAGCCTAGTTAATTAATTACGTAAAGTTATTTATGTCATCTAACTACTTATTTATAAACTGACCTGATGAGATTACTTATTCAATCTAATCTATTAATTTACAACTGATAACCATATATCAATTCATCGGATCGAAAACATTTCAAAAAGCAAGGATAGGTCTAGGTCATCAATTATTTTCTAAAATTAAAATAGTATGCATATCACAGAAGCAAAAGTAGAAAATAAATGTGAACATGTTAGATTTGGTCCTAGAAAATAAATAGTCTAATCTAATTGATACCGGGACCTAACTCGAGATTATAATTTAATAGAGTAAATATAGTGACTGAAAAAGTCTTGTAAAAAGTCTGGCTACTGCTAACCAGTCCGATATTTCAACCTACACTATAATAGTTGATATACATTTACTTAGTTTACAAGCAGTTGATATAACCAACACGAGAAGATGATATAACTTACACGAGTAGTTGATATAACCTACACGAGTAGTTGATATAAACCAACACGAGTAGTTGAGATAACCTAACCGAGTAGTTGGTATAACCTACACGAGTAGTTGGTATAACACATAGGAGTGATTGGAGAAACATACACAGTAGTTGATGTAACCTTGTTCTGTAGTTGTTTTAACCATTACATATAATTGGTTCAACCATCACGAGCAGTTTTGACTATCACAGGTAGTTGTTGTGACCATCGGAAATTAAAAATAATCAACTCTCATATGTGTTGTTTTAACCAACGTCAATTGAACTCATATTAAATAGTACCTGCAACTCACCACGTAGGTAGGCGCACAGATAAACCATAAAATTTAGTCAAAAACAAATCAAATATGATTTGATTCAACTAATCCTTTCTCTGTGTGTACATCGTTTCATCGAATATTATACTAATACTTTCATAGACACAACTTATCAATTGAATATTTTGTTATGATGATCTTCTGGAATTCTCCCACTTTTTTATGAATTTCTTCCAGTTTTTCCCCTTCTTTCGTTCTTATTTTACAATAAGAAAGACCTGAATCAATTCAACCACCAACGATAAAAAAAATTGTCTTTTTGGACTCGCATTTATAGTTCCGAATTATTCTAGCAGCGGAACATGACAACTTTACGATGTTTGGTTCGCCAGAAAGCTTAGCAACATTGTCAGGGTTTCCGGTCATCATTAATCATCAGGAATAAACACTTTTTTCAATATTTAATAATTAAAATTTAGAAAAAAAGAAAGCTTTAGGTAAATTGAATATTTGTGATAAAACCGTTCACTATAACCAGCATTTCTTCTAGACTCAATAGTCAGAGTAAAACTTCTTCATAAATAATCTATTCAAGGAATTCAACTTTCCTCATCGGTATTCGAACGTATGTCTCCCTACGAACGAAACAGTGCAAACATTTTACATATACAGTGTTCTGAAAGCGAGTTGTTCTGCGATATTGGAGGTATTTGACACACAGTATTTGAATTCAGGCAGCCCCCGCTATTTTTTTTACTAAAGTCACGACTCAGACTTATTACAAATGGTAATAAGAGCGAGACATGACTTGAAGTTGGGATATAATTGTAACCCCTTGAATATTTCATTTTCTATGAGTAGGATTTAAAAGAAAGTGGCTTGCAGGTTCGACTTGCGGGTTTTGTTGCTAGAATCAGCTAATGAAAGCTCTGTGATGAAAGATCTAAATAATAAATAAGCTAAAAGTATTAAAATTCAACGATAGCTTAAGACTCACTTAGTATAGGGGAAATTATTAATTTAATACTTCGATTTGTATAATTGTGTTACTGTACATTAAACGAACAATAACTTTATACATTGTAAAATATTCTTGGCAGTAATATAAGTTCCAAGTTATCGGACGGTTTCACAGTTTCGGACACGTATGAGAAATATATAATAATAACTATTTAAAATTTATTTAAATTGGTATGTATGATTTCATGAGCTGATTTTTTTACAATGTACTATAAGTCGAACCCTCACGACCATTTTATTTTATTATAACTCATAGAAAATAAAATGTTTAAGCTAATTAATGAGTTACAATTATATAATAACTTCGAGTCATGCCCAGCTATTATTTCTGCATTTATAATGCAGAAGCGTTGGCATGACGTCACGGCCACTCTACATAAGTATTGGAGACCATGCTGGGAGGAGTTGTCGAACTAATAGACCAATTTCCAATCCACCTCATTCATCAATTAGAATTCACACTGAGAGTCAATTTATCTACTTTTAAGTAGTACCTACAACTCACCACGTAGGTAGGGGCAAAATCAAACCATTCATATAAGTCGAAACAAATCAAATTTAATTTGATTCAACTATTCCTTTCTTTGTTGATCGACTTTTCATTAAAGCTCTATAAATATCAGTGTATTTTTTATGTTCCTTTAAAGATTTTACGTTTAGTTGAAAATGATAGCAATGTCTATCGAAACGTTATTTATTTAACGTCCTTTTATTTAATAGAAATGTACCCTTCAGTAATGGTGTTGCTTTTTATCCTTAAATGTGATGATCATTATATCTCTGTTTAAATTAAATGAAATATTTTAATATCAATTGAGTACATGCATCTGAAATGTACATATATTTATCATTTAACTATCCATGATATCTAGAAATAGTATATGTACAAATGTAACTAACTAATATAAATATTGCAAGTTAGCTGTTCGAAACTTTCACGCCTACCTTCATTATAAATAACTTTTCACTAAGTCCTATAATTCCTAGCAAATGCAAATATTACTCCTCCAAAACTTGGATAATGAGGATAAATGAATAAATTCTCTGTATATGATAAGTAGGTTCCATCCATACTGTTGAAATTTTAAAGAAAAACAATTTGAATGCTCTAAATCCTATATTTATAAGCTATTTAAACACCGTCCAGAGAAGTAGAAGTTACTTCAGCCAATTTATTATCTCCATCTTGAATTCCTATTCTGACATGTGAGTAGAACCCTCCATTGACCCCCATTCTCCATGCAGCTATCACCTCCCATTGGCTCAGCAGTGATATATTTATTCAAATTTATAGCCTCTTTAAATAAAGAACAGGGCCGAGGAATTTCTGATCGTACAAATTATATTTTTTATAAGACTGTAAGGCCAGAGAAATCGTAGATCTTTGACAGTCATACTAATCAACAAGGTGACAAAAGCAACCAATATATGAATTAAATGATAAAATAATGACATATTAGTGGTAAATTAAACATAAAAGACAATAACTGTACATTTAATAACATTATAATAGGTACTAAGGTTTGTTATGTTTAATTTTCCACTAATAACCATCTGTTAGTAACGTAAGTACTTGTGAGTATCTAGGTAGGAATATTTTTAAAACTTTAAAGTCAGTGTCTTGAAAACTAAGCAGTTTTGATAATTTAGTTTTTAACAATGTTTGTTTTATGTGAAGTTCCCTATGTATGTCAAAAAATTACCCTAAAATAAGGGTATCAATATTTCGATAGCGAAACATTTTTGAACATTTTGTTATTCGTGTAAAAGTGTTTGTTTTGAGTTCTCATGCAAGCTGTCAAATTTTGTCTGATTTCAAATGAAACACTCTGTGTCGATAGTTTTAAGCGATAAGGTAATTAAAGTTAATTCATATTTGGAGTAATGAAGAACAAATCTCTTGGTGAGCTGTCACCTGCAGTAGAATATCATGAGTTAGTAAATGTATCTTCGATTTGTATTCTTTTCAGTCCTAAACTATACGATAGCATTTTATTTATCCAAATTGTGAGAAGATGAAAGTCATAGTCTTTCCTTTATCAAGTATTTTCTTAATTATCTGTTGAAGTTTGTAAAATAGAGGACTTAGGTACGGAGAGTCTATAGACCAGGGGAGGGCAGAAGTTTCTTTTCTAGTGCCACAGATAGAAATTTCAGTGCTACGAAATATTTTCTTCTTTTTTTTCATAAAAAATTAAATTTAATGATACACTTAGTTATTTTTCATAGTTATTTCTACACAATAGAACAATAGGAGAAAAAAGTAAAATTGCACCATAGGAGGCAAAATTATAATTAAAATTAACAAGCATTTGCTTATTATAGGAATGCATTTCTATTAAAATAAAAATATATTAAATAAAATCATCATATGTAAAGCATTGCTATATATTCAGGTGATTCTTCCTTATTCTTCACTAATGAAGAATAATTTAGTACCCAAAGTAAGTAAAGTATTGAGATAGAATAACGGACAGATGAGATTTATTTCTTCTTCTACTCTGACGCCATAAGTTCTAAATACACTCAATTATACAAGTGCTTAACAATCAATAATTACACACTTATGTTTAATATCTACATTGTCACAGTATAAAATAGCAAATCAGCAAGGTGTACTTATTACAAAATACTATAAACAGGTAAATTGCAAATATATTAACGGACAACAGCAGTCACATACGAAACCTGAATATGAGAAATGAATATTTAAAATAGTTATCGGTAAGATAAATAATTTTCTGCTAATGAACTTTTATTTTCTTTCAATTTAATAGGGGTAACTTTTAATAATTTGTATAAAGGTAGGTGGGCACTGGTGCCATCTGAGTGCCAATCAATTTTTAATTCCTTCTAATTATTAATTTTTTTTAATTTCTTCTAATTATTAATTTCTAATTATTTCTTATCATCAATTTCTAATTATTTCTAATTATCAATTTCTAATTATTAATTTTTAATTATTTCTAATTATTAATCTTTAATTATTTCTAATTATCAATTTCTAATTATCAATTTCTTATTATCAATTTCTAATTATTAATTTCTAATTATTAATTTCTAATTATTAATTTTTAATTATTTCTAATTATCAATTTCTAATTATCAATTTCTTATTATCATTTCTAATTATTAATTTTTAATTATTTCTAATTATCAATTTCTAATTATCAATTTCTTATTATCAATTTCTAATTATTAATTATCTCTAATTATCAATTTCTAATTATCAATTTCTTATTATCAATTTCTTATTATCAATTTCTAATTATTTCTAATTATCAATTTCTAATTATCAATTTCTAATTGTTTCTAATTATCATTTTCTAATTATTTCTAATTATCATTTTCTAATTATTAATTTTGATTGTGTCTCTTCGGATAGATTTTAATTGGAAAATCTATTATAATTTTTTAATCAGCTAATCAGCTTTTTTTCCCGTAGTTTTACCCCTCCTCTGTTTTTTTTTATCTCCTTAATCAGCAGGTACAAAAGGTGACCAAATCATTGCTATAATTAAATATAAATTTAATATTTTAACTCTACTGCATATGCAAATAATAACATGACCATTCTAAACTCATATGGAACTAGCATGAATATTTCAAATGTATATTTTGATATACATAAAAGAATTGTATTTATTATAAAGTATACATCAACACAATTCACTGCATTTTTAAACACAGTGCATGCTTTAAACAATATAAAATGTAGTTTATACTCTAACAAGTCTATTTACCAAGACATCACTGCTATTAACTTGTGTTTGTACACAAACAGAAAAACAAAGTTTGTCATGGTAAATTATTTGGCCTTTCCATTTGATAATTTGCTCGATTTTATCTTTTTATGATTTTTTTACTGTATTATTTTTATGATGTTGCAGAATGGTGTCCTTCTTTTTAGATTTTAATTTTCGAGTCCTGTGTTAAATGTAGCGACAGAGTATGTGATACTCTTGACATTACTCAGCAACTTTAAAAACTTTCTTTGATTGATCAAGTAACTTTTTTATGATTTGACACCACGCTGGTTAGTTAGTTTCCTTGAAATTATCAAATTGACAGTTGTTTAACAAGTAGTTAGAATAAACACTTTAAAAGAATAAACACTTTAAAAGAATAAACACTTTAAAAGAATAAACCTTTAAAAGTATTGTGGTAACTTGCTGTACTAATCTGTGATTACAAAAATGGTTGGAAGCGGCAAGCCACTGATAATGACAGAGGATTTTTTGAAGTGACGGCAGTAGCGTTTGAGACCTGGTTCTGTAAAGTGTTCTGTGAGTGTTTCAAGCTTTGTCTGTGACAAAAGTGTTTTGTAAGTAACGTGTTACTTGCCTAACGGTTAGGTAGTTTTTGGGAGTACTTGTTGTACTAGCGTCGGTTTACTTTGGAAGTAAACCACGTAGTGGTGAGTTGCTTTCCTAAGCACGCAAGTTGAGGTTTGCATTTTGTGTGATTTGCTTCCTAGGTACAACCTTTTTGTACTGTGAGTACAAGAAGTGTTTACCGGTTGTCTCATCATACGGTTGTACGTTGTACAATCAGGTGTGAGTTGGCCAGTTAAAGGGGTGGTTGGAGACTGTGCAAGAGTTCTAGGAACTCGCAACTAGGATTGCAGTTAGTTTTTGCTTTGGCTAACTAACCAGTGACGTCACTGCATCAGCTCGAAGGGAGCTAGCAACTGAGGTTGTTCCTTCAAGCTATCTAGGCTTTATCACATCTTTGTGACGTCATCATGTCTGACTCTGAGAAAGCAGGCAAGACTGATACTGGTTCTTCTAGTGAGGGACCAGGGATGTCTGGGACATCCGGTATGATTGATATTGGCCAATTGGCAAGCATTTTAATGCAGGCCAAGGGGCCAATTATTGATCGGTTGGGGAGAGCTCTCCCCAAGTTCAGTGGCGATGGCACAGTTGATGTGTCAGAGTGGCTGGACGACTTCGAACGTCGCTGTCGCAGCGAGCGGGTCGAACCCCAAGAGGTCGTGGACTTCTTGCTCGAGGGCAACGCCGCTCGAGTATTCCGTGCCATGAGGGTGTCGGAAGCCTCTCAGTGGGAGGTAGTCAAGGGAGTACTGCTGGCTCAGTATGGTATGTCCCGGCAGGAAGCGTACAGACGTTTCACGTCTCGTCAGCTTTTATCTGGCGAGGCTGTGGACGTTTATGTTGACGACCTGCAGCGCTTCGGTGCTAGGATGGAGGTGAAAACCGATTGTATGGTTTTCAGAGTGAAGTTCTTTGAAGGACTCCTCCCCTCCATCCATAAGTGGGCAGTGATGCTCCCAGAGGCGTACACCTCTGACTTTGACATTTTGGTGTCAAAGGTGCGTGACAGATTGTCCGCACAGAGGGATGCCTCAGGCCAGTCTGGGACAGGCCAGGCCACCAGAGTGGCTACTGCCTCCAGGAGGCAAGGGCTTTCTTGCCCACGGTGCCAGGGTCCTCACCGGGTGAGAGATTGCACCCAAAGACGTCGCTCCAAGGTGATGCAGACGGGCAAGCCCTCTTCACATGGGCGAAACTTATGTTTCACCTGTGGGAAGCCCGGGCATTTTGCCCGGGAGTGCCCTGACAGTCCTGTGACTGTCGCGTCATCCGCTGGTGATGCGGGTTTTTCCGAGGAGGCTGTGGTAAGGGGCACCGCAACCTCCATCGGAGAAACCATGGAAGAGTAAAATCCTCCATGGATCCTTCTGGGAAGGATTCTGCTGCTTCGAGCAGCAAGCTAAGTCCTGGGGACTTAGTAGTGGTGGGGGCTAACACTCCTACCAAGGGTACTCTGGGAGTACTCATGGCAGCTGGTAGACTTTCGAGTCGTGAGATGCCAGTTGTCAAGGCCATTGTAAATGGCCAATCTGTCTTGTGTCTGGTTGATACAGGCAGCGGGTGCACGATGGTGTCTACCCGGGTGGTGGTGGGACTTAAGGGCCGAAAGGCCCGTCATTTTATGACAGCTGACGGCAAAACTTCCACCAATGGAAGGGAGTGCTGGGTGGCAGTGGGATTGCATGGACACTGTTTTAGTGTACGTGCAATTGCCCACAGAGGATTGGAAAATCTCGGAGTTGACTGCCTCCTAGGTGATGACGTTGTCGATCACATGGGAGGTGTGACGATTCGCAGAGGATCCGATTCTCGTTATTTGGTCGATTGGGGTAAGCCTAATGCGACTGATTGCTGTGGAGTCTTTTCCAAGGGAAAAAGACGTCCTATAGCATGTGGTGTGGCTCCACCACTGTCGATTTCTGATAAAGATTTCGATGCTGTTTTTGCTAACGGCAAATGGACCGTGAGCTGGCGCTGGGCTGCTGGCAAGCCAAAACAGCTTCAGACTGGTGTTGGAGAGTACAAATGTACTCGAACACCAGGTGTACACGAGAGGTACACAACGGAGATCCAAAGTTGGATTTCCAAAGGTTGGCTAGTAGAGTGGAAAGGACCTGTTAAGGGTGTCATTCCACTGCTGGTCGTTGTCCAGCCTACTAAGGACAAGGTTAGGCCGGTAATGGATTACCGTGAGCTTAACCCTTTTGTCGAATCTCATACTGAGGAATCGGCAGTGTGTGCTGAGAAGGTACGCAAGTGGAGACAACTGCAGGGTCAGCTTAAGGTCGTAGACCTGAAGGCTGCCTATCTGCAGATTCATGTCTCCAAGGAACTATGGCAGTACCAGATTGTCAGGTATAATGGAGTCCATTATGCTTTGACACGTCTTGGCTTCGGCCTGACATGTGCACCGAGGATCATGACGATGATTCTCGGTAAAGTTCTTTCGATGGACGATCAAATTGATCGTGCCACGGATCATTATATCGATGATATTTTGGTCCAAGAGTCTATTGTTAGTGCTTCTCGAGTTAGGGAACACTTGCATCGATATGGACTCGAATCGAAAGAACCGGAAGGGCTTGACGGTGGTCGAGTCCTTGGGATTGCCTTGAATAAGGTGCCCAATGGACATTTGAAAATGTCTAGAGGATCCGAGCTATCTTCTTACATATCAGAATCTTCTGGTATGACGAAGAGACACTTGTTTTCTCTGTGTGGTCGGCTCACAGGGCATTACCCTGTAGCGGGTTGGCTAAGGCCTCATTGCAGCTTTCTGAAGCGATTGGGGTCAGACGGTTCCTGGGACGAACCTGTCAGTGAGTGTGTTCGTAAGCTAGTTGACGAACTGGTGAGTCGAGTCCTCTCTGAAGATCCTGTGAAGGGTCAGTGGTATGTCAATCCAAACGGTAATGTTACTGTTTGGACTGATGCTAGTTCGCTAGCGATGGGTGTTGTCATTCAGGTGGATGGCGCACTAGTGGAAGATGCTACCTGGCTTCGAAAGAAGTCAGATCATCACCACATCAACGTCTCAGAGCTTGAGGCTGTTGGGCGTGGAATCAACCTAGCAATCACGTGGGGCTTCAAAGCTTTCGCGATTGCTACGGATTCCAGAACTGTGTTGTCCTGGCTAGACAACACGGTTGAGGGCCATTCTCGTGTGCGCACGAAGGGAGCGGCTCAAATGCTAATCAAGCGACGCTTGGCGGTGATTAAGGAAATCATCAACGAGTATGAACTGGCAGTTGAGTTTCGATTTGTTTCGACAATCGAAAACAAGGCTGACCAGTTAACTCGGGTAACTAAGAAATGGCTTAGTTATCAAGAGTCTGATGACTCTGAAACAGTAGAGACTGTTTCGGCGGCTCTTTCGACAGGAAAGACGCTAAAGGATGCCATATGGGCGGCTCATCTGCCGCATCATTTTGGCGTCGATCGCACGCTTTACCTTGGCAAGCAGATTAGGTTGGACCTAACTCGCAACCAAGTTAAACGTGAGATCGAAGGATGCGAAGAGTGTCTTCGTATAGATCCTTCAAGAAGGGTTGAGAACTTCGTTGAGCGAGGTGACTTAGCCGTGGAAGGGAACTGGCATCGTGTAGCTGCTGATGTTACGCACTACAACAATGTCCACTACCTTTCCATCGTTGATTGCGGTCCGTCGAGGTTCACAATATGGCGAAGGTTGTCGAATGAGACGGCAGCTAGTATTGTGACCAATCTCCAGCAAGTGGTTGTTGAGCACGGACCTTTTGCCGAATTGTTGTTAGACAACTCGACGGCATTTAGGTCGGCAACTGTCGAGCAGTTTGCCAGGGATTGGGGAATCTCTTTGCGATTCCGTGCCGCTTACGCCCCAAGTGGAAATGGAATAGTAGAGAGAAACCATCGCACGATCAAGAGGATCGCTGCACGGGGAAAAATTTCCCCTGAGGTTGCGACATTTTGGTATAATGTCACGCCTCGGAAAGGTGTTGAGGACGCATCTGTTCCGTATCGTAAGATTTTCAAGTACCCTTGGAGGGTACCTTACGATATCAACCAGAAGGTTGAAGTGGAGGGGAAAAATGAGAATTTTTCCATTGGTGACGAGGTATGGGTCAAGCCTGCGATACCCTCGTGCACCAAGCACTGGACTCATGGAAGAGTTACAGAGGTGCAATCCAAACATGTCATATGTGTGGATGGCATGCCTAGACATGTCCGTGACGTTAGGAAACGTCGAGGCTCCAATGAGGAGACTCCTGAGTATGACTCAGATGAAGATGAGTCAACGTTCTACGACGCTCATGCTGGCACTGAACCTCTCAGTAGATCAGCAGACCAGGTGCAGCCTACGGTTGAGCCAGAGGCTCTAACGGCAGAGCAGGAGCAGGTTATGGCTGAGTCTGATGAGTCAGACTCTGATAGACCCGAGGAAATCGGTGAAGTTGTCAGGGCTCCCGTGGAGGAGCCAAGACGATCAGGTAGGATTCGTCGTCAACCTGGTTGGTTGGCCGACTATGTCCCATGAGTTCTTAAAGGAACTAGGGGGGATGTGGTAACTTGCTGTACTAATCTGTGATTACAAAAATGGTTGGAAGCGGCAAGCCACTGATAATGACAGAGGATTTTTTGAAGTGACGGCAGTAGCGTTTGAGACCTGGTTCTGTAAAGTGTTCTGTGAGTGTTTCAAGCTTTGTCTGTGACAAAAGTGTTTTGTAAGTAACGTGTTACTTGCCTAACGGTTAGGTAGTTTTTGGGAGTACTTGTTGTACTAGCGTCGGTTTACTTTGGAAGTAAACCACGTAGTGGTGAGTTGCTTTCCTAAGCACGCAAGTTGAGGTTTGCATTTTGTGTGATTTGCTTCCTAGGTACAACCTTTTTGTACTGTGAGTACAAGAAGTGTTTACCGGTTGTCTCATCATACGGTTGTACGTTGTACAATCAGGTGTGAGTTGGCCAGTTAAAGGGGTGGTTGGAGACTGTGCAAGAGTTCTAGGAACTCGCAACTAGGATTGCAGTTAGTTTTTGCTTTGGCTAACTAACCAGTGACGTCACTGCATCAGCTCGAAGGGAGCTAGCAACTGAGGTTGTTCCTTCAAGTATGAACCTTTAAAACCTATATATTCAACATTTCAAATTGTCGGTTCTGTGCATATATGAAGCACGGGAGTATTTACTATACTTCTAAACTATAGTTTGAAGAAAATGGCAAAATTAGATTTAATATTAATGTATGTTAGTTATTCCAAATAATGGACAACTATTTTTCGAATTGCTCCGCGTCACGCATCAAATTTTCGATCTGTGGCATAAAATTTCACGACTTCCCTGCTTCGACTTTGCAAAATAAGAGAATTTTATTGGAAGGTAAAAAGGCAAAGAGCATCTGAAAACACAGACGTAAAGGAACGCCATAAAATCTCAAATGTCTTTTCCTGATGAGCTCTACTTTTACAGCTCTTTCATGCTGCAGTTGTTTTTAATTTTTGGCTATTCATTTTGATGACCGCATTGTTGCTTCTTCTTACCACTTGTGGTGAAATGACCCATAGTTCAGAGAGTGGTGTTCTTTACACTAGTGGTGAAATGACCCATAGTTCAGAGAGTGGTGTTCTTTATACTAGTGGTGAAATGACCCATAGTTCAGAGAGTGGTGTTCTTTACACTAGTGGTGAAATGACCGTGGTGAAATGACCCATAGTTCAGAGAGTGGTGTTCTTTTCACTAGTGGTGAAATGACCCATAGTTCAGAGAGTGGTGTTTGTACAGTGTTCCTATGTACTTCCTTCCTCTCGGTCTGCTCTGTTAGTTTTGGCCAAATATTCATAAGGTGTAAACGAAGTAAAATGGGAGGTAGTGTTTTAGCTCTCACAATATTTACTGAACAAGGGGACTTGTAGAACGAGCAAATCTATTTCTGTAGTCAGGGGAATTGGGGTATTCGCAATGATTTTATTTGTGTACTGTGATAGGATTAATTGAATTTGTTTAGTAACATATTCTCAGTTCTATTTATCAGATCAATCGAGGAAATCTAACTACTTTTTATTGTATATAAAGTTACATTATAATGCACTGTTCTATTCAAGATGTACTTAGCTTAGGAGACTTGGAGTCTCTACTAAATTCCTATCAATACATCAATCAACAAGGAATTACTAAATTATTCCAAGTGAAAGGCGTGAACAACATTTTATTTAGCATTCTATCCCTCCTCCTCATCTCTTTCAATGTTTGCACAAAGTAAAGTAATTCAAAGACTTGTAGGAGTTTCTAACTCCATGAATAGCGAGTTTGATTAAGTTTTAATAGTATTTATCTGTTTGTATTTCACAATTGCATTTTCTATTCAAATTGAATTGCATTCAGTTATACTAATACAGTTTATAGCATCAGTCTATAATTAATTAGCGTATATTTTATTTATAAAGATAGTGCAAATGTATATCTTGTAAGCAGCATAAGCTTCTTATCCTCATTAAAGTTCCATTGAAATAAGAAAGCAAAGGAAGACTCTCACTCCAAACATATAAACTTTTCGCACAGGAGTTGGCAAATCTGTTTCCGTTGCTTGGATTGTTTGTCAATCCTAACTAATCTGCTGAAAATCTTGTCTCACTGACTCAGAGGACACCAAAATCTTTGTTCTCCTTTCTTCGGCCTTAATAGAAAATAACTTACTTTGCTACATGTTATCGTCAATTAAACTTCAATCCATTGAAAACTTTAGAAAATATAATTGGCTAATAATATAGAACTAAAAGTAATTAATTTCATGTTTAATAGATTATTCTCTGACATTAATACGCTTCAGGTTTGAATGTTTGGAGTAGAATTCATAGCAAGATAGTCTTTGGACTTCATTACTTGTTTTCCCAAGAGTGTTTTTCTTTATGGTGTTCCTCGAGTAAGACATTAAGGTAATACTTGTGCTAAGCCTTATTAAGTGGAAGAGACGCTCATGCTCATTCTTTCTCAAGTCAGTCTAAGACTTAGAGTTTCATTTCATACTTTGAATATATTATTGTTGCTTTCTAAGGAAAAGGCTTTCATTAAACATGAAAATTATAGGAAATATACTGCATTGAACCTAAGCGACTTTTCAGTAGAATATTTATTATACAGTAATATCACCAACTTGGCTTTTTAAAATGAATTTCATTTACATTTTCATTGGAATTATTTTCTAACAATCAATCATCAACATAATATTTGTCTCTAACATTTCCATGTTATTCGATAGCATTCCCTTGTCATCTTCTCTCTGTTATTTCACGTATTTCCCCGAACACAGTAGCTATACCCATGGTTAACATTCGCCTAATTCCTCCATTGGAGATAGTGTCACTCGCACTGATCCACATCTGCCATTTTTGCGCCAGTTGATCTGCCAAAGACAGGACTAGCTGTTCTTCCGCGAGAGTAAAATGCGCCGCATAAATTAGTCTGTGGCTTAGTCCAATGACGAATTCTCCAGGGAGAGTCTTAGCGTAATCCTGTGTGGATTAGGAGGGAGTCTCCAAGAAGATACTTAAGAGACTCTTACACCAAAGTGCATCTCATTTGGAGGGTATTAGGGCTCTACATCTTTTACACCGTGATGAACTGCATTTTATTGTCTCGAGAACCGCTCATGTATACTCTGTCTTCTCTTTTCAGGAAGAAATATACTTGATTCTCTTATTCCACTTTTGTAATGCGATAGCTTTAGATTGAAAAAGCAACGTCTTAACTACTTTAGGAGTCGTTGAAATGTGAAATATATTCCCGGAGGAATGTATTTCAATTATTCAGTTGACCTAGAGAAGAAAGGTCTTCCTTTTGGCTCATTTCCTTGTGCTGGTGTCTCCATATCCGCTACAGAAGTAATGCATCTCCGCCTTATTTATCATTGGGCATAAATTGGCTCTCCATCTTCAATCGACTCCGGGAAATTCTGAAATTATATCTTCTTGTAAAGTGACAGTCATAAAGTATAAGAGAATGACTGAGACCTTCATGGAAACTGCGACCTATTCCGCCGTTGGGATCATAAACTACCGGGACTTTTGTGTCGCCAATGGTTTATCTTCGTAGCCGAGTAATTTATTCATAAGTCAATGTAATCTGATTTCCAGGGAGAGAATCTCTTACAAAATATTTGATGTTTACTGTGTTTGGATAAGCTTAATATTCTATTGGGACACATAAATTTAAACTAAACTGTTTCTATTTAACAGATTCTTTCCTCATATTGTAGCTGCCTATACACAAGAGATGATTTTCAATGGAATTATTTTTGCCTCGTGAAATTTCATTGTAATCCTTTAACGATGATATCATATCTCTAAATTTGAATAGAAAAACAGTTGATATCATTGAAGAGCCAATAGACTTTCTCTTCAAAAACTTTCAGTCAAATCTTGAGGAAACGTTCTACGATTACCAAGAAATACTTGGAATAATTTATACAGTATTTCTAGGAGATTTCTCGAGTCTTCTGAACGATAATAATGACATGATAGTCCTTGGAAAAACGATGAAGAATTTGCTTCTCCTTTACGGACATGAATATTGGAATTCTTTAGGGACTTCAAAAACTCTGAAAGTAGACGAGAAAAGCTACCTAGCTCACTGCATCGCTCTTAGAGTGGAAAACTACTTGCATCGAGCTAATTAATATACTTTGCCAATATTATTGAGGCTTGCAAATTGAACTCTGATAAATGAGATAGATAGGATGGATGAATCTTTTTGAAATGGAATAAGTATAAGTTTGATGTATATTTATAATAAATAAACATCATAATTTTGTGTTAAATTTACTAATGTAACAATTGTACTGCTTTATTAGATATTAAATCACACAATGTCTGCAATAGTCGTCTCTTTTTGCTGTTTGTAGGTAATTACATGGCATCTTTACATTCTTCCCATCTTTTTTCCGGACATTAGCCAAGCCTGATGGTATTTCGAGAAGAATGAGGACATTTTCCATAGCGGAGTTTTCTTATAGCCACACCAAGTATCATTACTTTGTCGCTTGTATGCAAATAAGTGAGGGTATAGCTCACATTTTTTACAGCGCCCCCTTGTGACACTCTATACCATCATTAGTTACCGCAATTACCTCATTAAACGTCCAAGAATGGCACCTGCATAGAATTTACAATATCCTGCTCTTATTATGCTAAGGTGTCTAAGAGTAAACGTTAGGCGCTTATCTCAAGAGTAAAGAGCTAATAATATCTATCTGCCTCACTGACTAAATTTGCCAAACGATCCAAAATGTTCAGAGTTTGTTGTTTTTAAAGCAGCGGTCTGCGTAGAAGGTTTATTTAGTGGGCCATAGGCAAATATCAATATCTTAGACCACATGAAAAGCAAATCAAAGAAAAACATCTCCTGAAGTTTGGACGGGTCTCTTTAAGTGCTAGGCTGCTTTCAAATGAATTACTGAACTTGCTAAAAGAAACCACATGCTAGTTTCGAACTCGTACTTCAGTTAGAGATGTCGCCTGGTTATTTGAACTCTATTTATTAGTGTGTTATATGATACATACATTTCTGATGTATCTCACTGAACTACGCTGTACTTCTTGTAAGTATTTAGTAATTGTTGAGATAAAATGGAGGGCGATATAAAGGGCTCTTTGGAAGCAATTGGCTCGATGTTGTTTTTGGAGATGGAATAACACTTCGATGATGCCTTTCAGATGGCTTGTTTCAACATTGCTAAAATACTTCATGGAAAAATAGCAATGTTTACCGTGCCTTTTGAAAGTGAGTGTGAGAGAGGGAGTGATGGAGTGAGAGTGAGTGAGTGTGAGAGAGGGAGTGATGGAGTGAGAGTGAGTGAGTGTGAGTGGGAGGGAGTGATTGAGGGAGCGTGAAAGTGAGAGTGAGAGTGAAGAAAATTTTATGTTTTGATATTCTTTCTATATTTTCCAATATAAAAAAATTACAGTAAAACTCCTGAGTTATGAAATGTTTTTCATGAAACACTCGAGTAATGAAGACTTGAGTTATGAAATGCTCCTGATTTATGAAGTATTTTCTATGTTTAAATCATAGAAAACCATAATCTTTGAGGTATAACTATACCTCAAGTTTGAAACTTGACACTCAATGACAAAAATTTTCTATGATTTTAACCATAGAAAACTATCAGTGCACACGAGTTATGAAGTGGCTCTGAGTTATGAAGTGGCTCTGAGTTATGAAGTAACCATTACCTCATAACTCAGGAGTTTCAGTGTATATGAATATTACCTGAAATATTTCTTCAATATTATGAAGTAATATCTAATGTTCTGTTCTAGGGATTGAGAAATTTCCACTTCTGTTCAATTCAGAATTACATTTATTATTCTTTTACAATATACAATTATTGTAAATATTTGTTTGCTAATTTGACAATTAAAATTTGTTTAAAATATCGTAGTATTTTCCATTCAATACTTAATTAAAGGACCCAAACTCTTATAAAATTGGGCTTTTTTTTAAAATAATAACAGCGAAACAGCATGCAAAGTTTTACTAAGAGTAACCACAAGCTCAGAGATGACTAAGTTCGTGTCTCTAAATACTAATAGATGCATTAAATTGAGTTAGAAGTGATAGAATAATGCAATAGAAAACAGTTCGTTTCAACCTTTCAATATCGCGATTGTTTTAATATTCCGAACGTACTCACTATTTATTAATTACATTTTCTGCCTCCACTGTAACATTTGGGTATGAAAACAATCTAGAAAAAATATCATCAAGGAATACAGAATTGAATGTCAATGTCGTGAAATGTCAAACACGGACTTGGACACATCGGGAACAGTGTCCGTTATTCACAGTTTGTGTCCGATAGACAGTGTCCTTTATTACCTTCTCAAATGTAGAAGGTAGTGTTATTTGTATATTTATTTACCATCTTCTTATTCGCATAACTCAAAAAGTAATCAACCAAATTACTTGAAATTATGTGGAACGATTATTTAATGTCCAGGTACCATCTGGTAAAATTTTAGGAGCGATCCGGTCATTAGTCAGGGTCAAGGTCATTTATAACTCAATAACTCAAAAAGTATTCAACCAAATTTCCTGAGATTTGGTAGGACGATTGACAATGTCCAGGAATCAATTTATCAGATTTTGGGAGCAAATAGGTCAGAGTTTAAGGTCAAGGTCATGTATAACTCAAGGATTATTCAAGTCAAGGTCCTTTATAAGCGGCGGCGAAGGTATGCCCCCTACCATGTGCCCGTTCTAGTTCTGTATGGTCTATATGTTGTCCCACACTAAATTTCTGGTTGTGACTCAGATGGACCGGACAAAGTAATCGGACATAATGGAGGCGATTAAGGTGGACATGCCCCGTAAAGTTTATTGAGAGATAGAATTAACGACAGCTCTTCATCGACGTCGATCGGAAAGATCTCCGACACAGCGATGTCGAGATTGTTATGTCAGTCGTTAACTCAATCATGGGGATAATAACAACTAAAACGCCTCTACTTATTTCCTTCTCGAAAACTGTCCCTCTTTTTACTAAATAGTAATAGTGATGGAGTAACTTATTCTATGATTTAATGCATTGGGCTATTTACTTGATGAAATTATCGAGAAAAAACTTTAATTAATCTTCACTACTACTAACCAAGTTGTTAATTCGACTCTTTTTCACTTTTCAAACATTTGTATCTCATGAATTAATATTTGTAGACACTTGAATTTATTAATTTTTAATTTACCGAGTCAGTTTCCCGTTATATTGATTAAAAAATCGACTATCAACCAATAATAATTGTGTTACAATAATTGTATTATTTAGGTTGATTATATGTATATTTTTCATGTCAATATGTTTTGACTCTTGATCTTGACGATGACGTGATTGCATTCGATAATTAAGTATTTCCCCCGAGTGCCATTTATTCAATCTAATGCTTTTATTGTTTTTAATAGAAATGAACAATTAATCACTGAAAAGATTAATTTTCCTGGTAATTAAAAACATATATCAACTTCGTGCTGCAAGAAATAAATGAATAATAAAATAATTCAATTGAAGCAAGCAACATTTCATTAATTTCCACTATTTTTAAGTTTTTCATTACGAAAGAAAATTAGACTTTATTGCAATTTACAGCTGTTATATTTCCAGCTGAGGGGAATATTAATTAAATTATTATTGCGATTCGAATTTTATATTTTAATCATTTTATGATTCTTCGAATTCAAATTTTTACTTTAAATTAAGATTGCTTATTAGGTTTTTTGTTTCAGTGAAGTATTTCTCTATTACCTTCGCAAAATTGCGGATAGTTATGTTTGGATCGAATTTATTTGTATTTTGTTATTCGCATAACTCAAAAAGTATTAAACAAATTGCCTGAAATTTGGTGGGACGATTGGTCAGTGTTCAGGAACAATTTGATTAGATTTTAGGAGCGATCGGGTCAAAGGTCAAGGTCAAGATAATTTTTTTCTACTATTTAGTAACTCATTTAATTAATGTTTATAAATTACGCATATGGTATTAAATCAGGTAAATGCACAGGTTATAAATTATTGGCATCTATATAAAAATATACAGTTCAGCAAATTTGGGCTATTTGTTGAATAATCGAAATGTGGGTATATCACCGTATCAGAATTCACTGGGAAAATATTGCGAGTCAGCCTGACTCTTCTCTTGAGTCAAGGCTGGCAAACTCCAATACTGGAGTCTTTTTTCTTGATTGACTCTACCTGAGTCAATCTGACTATGAATTAGGAGTCAATGTGACTCTTGTTTTTGAATAAAATATTAGGATGAGTCAAATTGACTCACATTTTTGAGCCTTTTTGGGACAAACTGAAAGCTAAAATTTTGAGTCAATTTTGACTCGTCTTTTTTTCAGTGAAAAAGCTAGATCTCCTCTACCAGAGAGAAATAAGTCATTAAACAAGCTATAAGTCTTTGAACTGATTCAAAACTGCAACAATCACATTAAATAGATGGACCTACATCTTCTATGGCCCCACCATAACTTACTCCATGGGTACAGTCACTGTACAGTGTACATGCCACAGTTACAGCTGACTGTACATCCAAGCAATTAACTGTTACCTGAATAGTCCTAGCAATAAACAGTTTGGACAATAGACGCTTCTCCTGTTCTTTGTAAACAGTAGCTAGCAAAGTGTACCTACCTAACAATGCACTGCTTCCTCAGTGCCTACTATTTTGCACTCTGCACTTCAAGTGCATTCTCTCAAATGATTTCTAGGGGACTATTTCTAATGGAAAATTGTCGCGAGGAAATTAAACTGATTTTGTTTTCACCAAACAAAATTGAAGCAAAATTAATTGAATACAAGCTCGATAATAAAATAAATGTGAACATATTTAATATCATTGCAAGATGGTGTGAATTATGTATTATAATATCAACAATTTGGTCTAATAATTCGTCTTTTTTCTCAATTCGTGGTTAATTTTTCGCACTTTCAATTCTTGTTTCGTGGAATTCGTTGTTATTAGGAGTTGTAAACAGTGGAAATTAAATGTTAGAAAGTTAAAGATTTTGAATGTTTTTAATTTTTAATATTGGTTAATTTTTACAATTTAATGTTACCAGTAAATATCGACTGGTGACTTTACTTATCGATTATTTTCTGAATTACAAACGTCACTTAACAGTTCCCGGGAAGTGGGTAGTTATGTTTATCATTATAAGTCAATCTGAAATTTTGATTCAAAACTATGTTAGCATTCACATTCCGTACACTGTGGGTGTGAGAGTGCTGCAACACTCTGTACCTGTTTACCATAGAAAATAGTAGAATATGCTAAAAATGGCACCACCATCGGCTCTACCTCCACACGAGTGTTTTGTTTTTCACAACGTCTTGTTACATACTTCATATAAAGTTTTTCGAACAAATAAGTTTGTTGAGATGATATAAGTAAGTTAATTTATTGCTGGCTTGCTATTGGTTCAGAGTGGAAAGAATGAGCCAATGGGAAAAAAGTCCCGTTATCACATCTGCTCTATAAATTACTGCCAGTGTTTTTTAAAATTGAATTCCTACCAATCAGTTGTTTTTGCCCAAACTTTCTGAGTCTTTTTTGCCTGCCATCACAGATTGATTTAAAGGACTAATTTGTCCCAAGTTTTAATGAGCTCGTTTATCATATTTCCTGAGGAATATTGACCCCTTATCTTTAAAAGAAAATCACCGTGAAAAGTAATGTGCTTATACAGTAGATATTAGCTACAGGCCTCTATCTACAGGCCTCTCTATCTACAGTGTCTACAGGCCTCTCTATCTACAGTGTCTACAGGCCTCTCTATCTACAGTGTCTACAGGCCTCTCTATCTACAGTGTCTACAGGCCTCTCTATCTACAGTGTCTACAGGCCTCATCATCTACAGTGTCTACAGGCCTCTCTATCTACAGTGTCTACAGGCTTCTCTATCTACAGTGTCTACAGGCCTCATCATCTACAGTGTCTACAGGCCTCTCTATCTACAGTGTCTACAGGCCTCTCTATCTACAGTGTCTACAGGCCTCTATCTACAGTGTCTACAGGCCTCTCTATCTACAGTGTTTACAGGCCTCTCTATCTACAGTGTCTACAGGCCTCTATCTACAGTGTCTACAGGCCTCTCTATCTACAGTGTCTACAGGCCTCTCTATCTACAGTGTCTACAGGCCTCTCTATCTACAGTGTCTACAGGCCTCTCTATCTACAGTGTCTACAGGCCTCTCTATCTACAGTGTCTACAGGCCTCTCTATCTACAGTGTCTACAGGCCTCTCTATCTACAGTGTCTACAGGCTTCTCTATCTATAGTGTTTATACAGGCCTCTCTATCTACAGTGTTTACAGGCTTCTCTATCTACTCCTTTGTTATGGCTATGTCGCATACTATCTTCACTCAATAAATAATTTGCTCTTCAACTTCTAATAACTAATTTCTCATCTTTACTAGCCATAGAGTACCCTCCATATCCCACGTACTCTCCAGATTTTCCCCCAAGTTGTCGCAGGCAAATGGAGTGTTGGAACTGTTTGCAACTTCACCCCAGGCACCTTGTACCTACTTTGAATTCCTTTCCGATGTCCAATGTCCTATTGGAGCTGTAATGGCAAAGTCAAATTCTAATTCCTTTTTATCCATACCGTGAAATCCATTTCTACTGCAATGGACCTATAATTTGCATAGTCTTTTTAATTTCTGAAAATTAGGAGTTAGAATCTTTCATTATAGGGTAAAGGGTCATTACCCAGACACTCTCAGTATTTGAAAAGTGGCTGAATCAGAAATCTTCAAAAGTCAGATTGGTTCATGTCCTATGCTAGCACCTACTTTTCGAGTACTGTAGGTGTCTGAGTTTTGTGATGTTCCCCTATTGTGAATTTTACGATGTTAGAATTGACTGTTATGCAGAAAGTGATACCTTGCTCCTTGCTATGTCTTCTATCACTTACATAGATGCTAAAAAATATTCAAAAATGCCTAAAATTACCAAAAAGCTCAGTTGGTAGAATAAAAAAGCAACCGGTTTATTATTTTGCCAGTTTGCATTATTGAGCGCATTTTATCGTAAATATATTTTCAGACATTATCATCGAGTATGTCCAACTTAATGCTATAAGGAATTAAAATTTATGATCAAATACAATTGAATTTTCGTCTTACTTCATAAGTCAACGAACGGCGATTGCAATTTTCGACAGGGCAAAGTTCGAATCTCTGAGGCGATACTCAAAACTTTAAAATTCTAAGAATATGGACTCCAAAAATTTGACTAATGTCTACTATTATTCAGGGCAAATTCTTTGCTATTTTTTGCTTTGCCAAAAGTTTTGTTATTTGGCGTAACTCCGTAAAGGAAGTAACTTGAGTAATTGTTTATCATTCCAACTTTGGAACAACATCTTGTTGTTCCTGAGACATTCGGAATTTCGAACATAGTGTCAATTCATCTTGTTTCCATTTGGTCGAGTATTTCATTTGAAGTTTAAAGAATATTTCTATATGATTTAGTTTGGAAATACTTGGCCTAATCATTGGAAATATTACAGAATATCAAAGTTATTTTAAAAGCATAAGGTGTCTAATTAAGATAATGACAGTCACTAAGATGATCAGTTGAAATATAGTCCTCTAATGTAAAATTCACGTTATGGAATTACACATTTCATTAGGGATAGGAAATAGTAATTTACATTACTGAATACCTTATATTTTAATACTATTTAACTGAAAAATTCACATGACTAAAACTACTTCACTAAGGACAAACAAACCTATGAATAAAAGTATACTAACAACTTTTTAGTTAGCACATAATTAACTCTTAACTTTGAAAGATATTAACAGAATAATATCCTAGTGACTGATAAGTGTATAGTCAGTACAGTGACTGATAAGTGTACAGTCAGTACAGTGACTGATAAGTGTATAGTCAGTAAAGTGACTGAAAGTGTATAGTCAGTACAGTGACTGATAAGTGTATAGTCAGTACAGTGACTGATAAGTGTATAGTCAGTACAGTGACTGATAAGTGTATAGTCAGTACAGTGACTGATAAGTGTATAGTCAGTAAAGTGACTGAAAGTGTATAGTCAGTACAGTGACTGATAAGTGTATAGTCAGTACAGTGACTGATAAGTGTATAGTCAGTACAGTGACTGATAAGTGTATAGTCAGTACAGTGACTGATAAGTGTATAGTCAGTACAGTGACTGATAAGTGTACAGTCAGTACAGTGACTGATAAATGTCACTCCCATCACATCTAATGGCCCAATTCTAGCCAATTGAAGTGGAGGTCTTTTCCATTTCCACCTCTGCAAAAAGTGACGAAATAGAATGCCATAGGTTTCTTTCTTTGCCTCTCAATGGGCCACTAATAATTTCCGTTCTCAGAACTCCCACTTCCCCTCTTTTTTGTGTCCTTTTTACCCTGAAGTTTTAGCAGGGAACTCAACTTTGAAATAAGGAGGTACTTCTTTGTCTTGGGTACTGTGTGGTTCTTAATGTAGCCATGAGGCAAAGCTCCTACAACGACAGTGTATGTACTAGAAAAAGAGGTCGCTGTACCAATCTAGTGGTCGCAGTAAGGTCATGTAATTAGTTAGGTTAGGGATTTGAATTGCGTGAGTTTTCTTTAAAAGAATTTCAAAGAAACGTAATGAAGGGAAACAATCTCCGATTATTATTGATTAAAATTGCAATGAAAATCTCATAATATTAATATAACTCACTCATATAAATGTACGAAATAAGTAAAATAAAACAAAGATAGTAGCAATTAAAAAGATATATGAATTACTTGAAAATATAGGATAGTTTCACATCTTTTTAATTTCTATACAACTTTTCTCCCCTTCACTTCCCTTCACTCCCCTTCACTTTCCTTCACTCCTCTTCACTCCCCTTCACTTCCCTTCACTTTCCTTCACTTCCCTTCACTTTCCTTCACTTCTCTTCACTCCCCTTCACTCCCCTTCACTTCCCTTCACTTTTCTTCACTTCCCTTCACTTTCCTTCACTTCCCTTCACTTTCCTTCACTTCCCTTCACTTTCCTTCACTTCCCTTCACTCCCCTTCCCTCCCCTTCACTCCCCTTCCCTCCCCTTCCCTCCCCTTCACTTCCCTTCACTTTTCTTCACTTTCATTCACTTCCCTTCACTTTCCTTCACTTCCCTTCACTCCCCTTCACTTTCCTTCACTTTCATTCACTTCCCTTCACTCCCCTTCCCTCCCCTTCACTCCCCTTCCCTCCCCTTCACTCCCCTTCCCTCCCCTTCACTTCCCTTCACTTTTCTTCACTTTCCTTCACTTTCATTCACTTCCCTTCACTTTCCTTCACTTCCCTTCACTTCCCTTCACTCCCCTTCACTTTCCTTCACTTTCATTCACTTCCCTTCACTCCCCTTCACTCCCCTTCACTTTCCTTCACTTCCCTTCCCTTCACTCCCCTTCACTTCTTTTCACTTCACTTCACTCCCCTTCACTCTGCTTCACTCCCCTTCACTCCTTTTCACTCCTCTTCACTCCTCTTCACTCCCCTTCACTCCCTTTCACTCCCCATCACTCCTCTTCACTCCCCTTCACTCCTCTTCACTCCCCTTCACTCCCTTTCACTCCCCATCACTCCTCTTCACTCCCCTTCACTCCCCTTCACTCTGCTTCACTCCCCTTCACTCCTCTTCACTCCCCTTCACTCCTCTTCACTCCCCTTCACTCCCTTTCACTCCCCATCACTCCTCTTCACTCCCCTTCACTCCCCTTCACTCCCCTTCACTCCCCTTCACTCCCCTTCACTCCCCTTCACTCCCCTTCACTCCCCTTCACTCCCCTTCACTCCCCTTCACTCCCCTTCACTCCCCTTCACTAAAAGTCTCTGTACTCTCATCACGACTTTCCTTAGTCAGCAGATTACAATGAGTGACTGGGAGTGTCAAGCGATTGTCCCCTTAGGACACTAGTGATTGTCCCCATAGGACACTAGTGATTGTCCCCATAGGACACTAGTGATTGTACCCTCAGGACACTAGTGATAGTCTCCATAGGACACAAGTGATTGTCCCCTCAGGACACTAGTGATTGTCCCCTTAGAACACTAGTGATTGTCCCCTTTGGACTTAGATTACGTGCACTCGGTAGAGTGCATACCTTCGCCGCCGGTTATAAAAGACCTTGACCATCAAAGAACATTTGAGTTATGAATGACCTTGACCTCAACCTTTGACCCGTTTTTTCCCAAAATTCAATAAACTGGTACCTGGATAATCTCCAGTCGTCCCACCAAGTTTCAGGCAATTTGGTTGAATACATTTTTTGTTTTTGATTCATGAATGACCTTGACCTTTGACCGGATCGCTCCCAAAATTCTTTTAGCAGGTCTCTGAACATTGACCAATCGTCCCACCAAATATTATGCAGTTTTGTTGAATAATTTTTGAGTTATGCGAATAACAAGATGATAAATAAATTAATGCTGTCTAAAATATAATCTTCCCCTTTCTGCAAAGGAAATAATGACAATAATATAAACTCATAAAATATATAAATTTAATGACAGAGGCTGTAAATAGTTCATTAAAAACTAACACTGTCGATTATAGATAGTTTCTAATTTACTTAATGAAATAATTTATTCCACTCATATAAGAATTAGGATTCATGCTACCACATCGTAACATATTTAGCCTAATTTTAATATCAATGAACCTTTTCATAGTGACTGAGATATGAAAATATGTCTCAGTACTTTAATTACTTAATAAATTGACTAAATATTTCCTATTTCCTCCCTCACTGAAATAATACTTGAAACCCACCAACAATATACATCTGAATAAAAAAATGCTCTAATTTAATAAAAGCGCTCAGTCACAATAAAATCCACACTGATATGTGAACTGTGTAGTTGTGTACTGTGTAGTTGTGTACTGTGTAGTTGTGTACTGTGTAGTTGTGTACTGTGTAGTTGTGTACTGTGTAGCTGTGTACTGTGTAGTGCACACTGATATGTGAACTGTGTAGTTGTGTACTGTGTAGTTGTGTACTGTGTAGCTGTGTACTGTGTAGTTGTGTACTGTGTAGTTGTGTACTGTGTAGTTGTGTACTGTGTAGTTGTGTACTGTTTAGTTGTGTACTGTGTAGTTGTGTACTGTGTAGCTGTGTACTGTGTAGTTGTGTACTGTGTAGTTGTGTACTGTTTAGTTGTGTACTGTGTAGTTGTGTACTGTGTAGCTGTGTACTGTGTAGTGCACACTGATATGTGAACTGTGTAGTTGTGTACTGTGTAGCTGTGTACTGTGTAGTTGTGTACTGTGCAGTTGTGTACTGTGTAGTTGTGTACTGTGTAGTTGTGTACTGTTTAGTTGTGTACTGTGTAATTGTGTACTGTGTAGCTGTGTACTGTGTAGTTGTGTACTGTGTAGCTGTGTACTGTTTAGTTGTGTACTGTGTAGTTGTGTACTGTGTAGCTGTGTACTGTGTAGTGCACACTGATATGTGAACTGTGTAGTTTTGTACTGTGTAGTTGTGTACTGTGTAGTTGTGTACTGTGTAGTTGTGTACTGTGTAGTTGTGTACTGTGTAGTTGTGTACTGTGTAGTTGTGTACTGTTTAGTTGTGTACTGTGTAGTTGTGTACTGTGTAGCTGTGTACTGTGTAGTGCACACTGATATGTGAACTGTGTAGTTTTGTACTGTGTAGTTGTGTACTGTGTAGTTGTGTACTGTGTAGCTGTGTACTGTGTAGTTGTGTACTGTGTAGTTCTGTACTGTGTAGTTGTGTACTGTGTAGTTGTGTACTGTGTAGTTGTGTACTGTGTAGTTGTGTACTGTGTAGTTGTGTACTACACAGTAAGAGTAACATTATAAGATGAAATTAGCAGCTGTTTCGAGTCTATCTTCAAAATGTTATTATTTATTATATTTGCAATATCTCATCATGCATTTAAAAAAAGTTTTAGCATCGCCACGATGTTTTTTTCATAAGACTACCTTTCTCCTCTTTCCTTGGTGTATAAAATATTATGGTTTGAAGTTACATGGACTGTATTGCTGTTGTAGAGCTGCCAATTTTTAATGCTCACCCTGTATCTACAATGTCATTAATTTTATAGGAGAAATTTGCACAATATGAATAAATTTGGTTACAGGCACTAATATGTGTACCACTTACGCTGGGAGGGTGCTAAAAATGTCTCTATTATAAACTCGCCATAACTAGTTATATATATGAGGTAGGAAATTCAAACTAAGATCATTCGATTTGTTTAATATCTAGTGGAATTCGATATTTTTTAAAGTGCCACCTTCAGTAATGGAGCTAGCATTATTAATTATGTAAAATGATATACTCTGGTCTGGTGGAACAGATAGGTTTTATCTTCCTCCAATTCGAACAGAATTGGAGCGAAATTATACTATTTTTAGATACATAGAATTGTACAACAAATTCCTACTATTTTAACAGAACCAATGTCAGATTTTAAATTTAAGAAGCTTTTTAGAGAATATTGTTTTACTAAATATAGTTCTCAGTTTTTTTTATTGTTTATAGATTTTTAATTAGGTTTCACAGTTTTAACTTTCTCGGAACCTTAGCTGCATTTAATATGTATTTTTATTTCAATTGTGTAATTGTTAGTTTAACTTTGTATATATTTTGTAAGCTTAAATAAATAAATAAAAATAAATATAAATATTACCTAATAGAGAAAGAAATATATAATTTATTTTAGAAAAGCGCCATCTAGTGATGAGTAGCGCTAGCTTTTTGCGATTCTTTGCGCCATCTTGTTTCAATTCCATAATGTTGTGCAAAGAACTTTTGTATATTGGCATGTAATATTCATAATTAGAACAATAAATTGTTTACTAGTTAGTATAGTTTACGGAAATAATGGAAATAGCGCCATCTATCGGATTGTCGGTGAAACTATGTTTACAAATGAAAACCCTATTTTTTATGAAAATAAAAATATTTCAGCCGAAATATTTAATATCATTAAGTATTTAATGTTTACCTATCATATTATTATGATAAAAAATTGAAATGAAATTTTACTAGTAACCATTGTTTGAATCCTTCTATCTCATATTTAAAATATAGTAAGGTATGGCGATTTAAAAATGTTTATTTGTTATAACTCTCACTGTATACTATTGTTTGAAGATGAATATATCCCAAACCAAGGCATTGTGATTTTAATGGTTATTTTTGTTATTCAGAATGTTGATGTTCAAGAAAACACGCATTTATTAATAGTTTCATTTGACAAGTTGAGCATTTATGTCTCACTATAGTCAAGTGGGACATATGGGTCCCACTCTCAGAGTAATAAATTAAGAGAAAGACTGCCATCATTCTAAAAACAACCAATGCCATCGAAAACAACAAAAAACGCGTTGAGAAGATGCTATCTCGAGCAGAAAAAACTCCGATACTAAAAGGTTGAAGCGTGACAGACAGACAGACAGACAAATAAAGATAAGGCAATTATATATTGGAATATTATTTTAAAGTGTGTACCTTTTGGTGATTAATTTACTATATTAATTTTGTGCTTCATTATTTAGTATTTATACTTTAACTATTGACTACAAAATGATTAGATCATTAAATTCGATTGCATACATCATTCTGTCGTAATATCATTTTTCTAGGCTACTCACGTGTATGTCTTTGATGTACCTCATACGGTACACTCCGCAGTGCAATATCAATTTCCCGTCAGCCACCCACCTCTCAATTACAGTCTTCTCAACTGCTTCCAGTGGGCACATATTTTTGTGTTCTTTTTCATTAGCAGAGCCTAATTTATTGGCAACTTTGGTGTCTTTTTGTGGAGCGCTGGCAAATAAAGTTTTTAATTGGAATTACAGTGGCACACTCTGCTAACTGGTTATGCACCAATAAATATAAAGAGAGAGACCTGCTCCATGAACTAACTCACTGCTGCTGAATTATATCAAATGCCATCCAAATAAGCTAAATATAGGCCAAAATTATGCCTCCAAGTTTTAATTATGACTGCAAAAGTTGGGACATTCATAGCTAGACATTTGCCACTATTACCGTTAAGGAGATTGCTTTTATATGTCAAATAGGCTGTAAATTTAGCAAAATTATTGAACTTTGCTTCGCCTTTCTCTACTCATGATTATTTTACGGGAAAATGAGCCCTAATTTTAGACTCAAAGGAATTAAAGACTAAGAGTTAAATTACTTGGGTGCTAACTTATGACAACACATAGCAACTGTACTGTCATGGGATTGGTTATTACTTTAATAGAATTGGTTATCATTTTCATATGCATGGTTATCATTTTCATATGCTTGGTTATCCTTTTCATATGCTTGGTTATCCTTTTCAGATGCTTGGTTATCATTTTCATATGTGTAGTTATTATATTCATATGCTTGGTTATCATTTTCATATGTATAGTTATTATTTTCATATGCCTGGTTATTATTTCGATATGCTTGGTTATCATTTACATTTGCTTGGTTACCATTTTCATAAGCTTGGGTATCATTTTCATATTGTTGGTTATCATTTTCATATGCTTGGTTATTATATACATTTGCTTGAATATCACATTTATATGCTTGGTTATCATTTTCATTTGCTTGGTTATCATTTCCATATGCTTGGTTATCATTTTCATATGTATAGTTATTATTTTCATATACTTGGTCATTATTTTCATATGCTTGGTTATCATTTTTCTTATGTTTGGTTATCATTTCCATATGCTTAGTTATCATTTTCATATGCTTGGTTATCATTTTAATATGCTTGGTTATCATTTTCATATGTTTCGATTTTATTTTCATAGGCTTGGATATTGTTTTAATATGTTTGGTTATCATTTTCATTTGCTTGGTTATCATTTTCATATGCTTGGTTATTATTTTCATACGCTTGGTTATAATTTTCATATATTTGGATATTATTTTCAAATGTTTGGATATTATTTTCATATGTATGCTTACTATTTTCATATGGATGGTTATTATTTTCATATGCATGGTTATTATTTCAAATACTTGGTTATAATTTTCATATGTTTGGTTATAATTTTCATATGTTTTGATATCATTTTCATATGTATGGTTATTATTTTCATATGCTTGGTTACAATTTTTTTATGTTTGGTTATCATTTTCATATGTATGGTCATTATTTTCATATGTTTGGATATTATTTTCATATGTTTGGATATTATTTTCATATGTATGGTTATTATTTTCGTATGTATGGTTATTATTTTCATATGTATGGTTATTATTTACATATGTTTGGACATTACCGTCATATGTTTGGATATTATTTTCATGCGTTTGGTTATTATTTTCATATGTATGGTTATTATTTTCATATGCTTGGATATTATTTTCATAAGTATGCTTATTATTTTCATATGTAGGGTTATTATTTTCATATGTATGGTTATTATTTTCATATGTATGGTTATTATTTTCATATGTATGGTTATCATTTTCATATGTTTGGATATTATTTTCATATGTATGCTTATTATTTTCATATGTAGGGTTATTATTTTCATACGTATGGTTATTATTTTCATATGTATGGTTATTATTTTCATATGTATGGTTATTATTTTCATATGTATGGTTATTATTTTCATATGTTTGAATATTATTTTCATATTCTTTGTTATGTTTAGCTCATCACTCCCCGCCCCTTTTGTTTACCAGTGTCTTTATCAGCTCTAGTCACTCCACGCATAATTCTCTAAAAAATCTAGCTAATGATTGTGCCTACGTAGGTCTACAGCGAGTGTTTGAGCCTACCAAACAAACTTCAGTCACCGTGATGGATTAGCCTACCATCAGTCACTCGTGACTAATTCTTTATACTATCAGTGAGTCGTGACTAATTCTTTATACCATCAGTCACTCGTGACTAATTCTTCATGCCATCAGTCACTCGTGACTAATTCTTTATACCATCAGTCAGTCGTGACTAATTCTTTATACTATCAGTGAGTCGTGACTAATTCTTTATACCATCAGTCACTCGTGACTAATTCTTAATACCATCAGTCACTCGTGACTAATTCTTCATGCCACCAGTCACTCGTGACTAATTCTTTATGACATCAGTCACTCGTGACTAATTCTTTATGACATTAGCCACTCGTGACTAATTCTTTATACCATCAGTCACTCGTGACTAATTCTTTATACTATCAGTCAGTCGTGACTAATTCTTCATGCCATCAGTCACTCGTGACTAATTATTTATGACATCAGTCACTCGTGACTAATTCTTTACATCATTAGTCACTTGTGACTAATTCTTTATACCATCAATTTTTTTATATCTTCTTTGTATCTCTATTCTACGCATTCAAAACTCTAGGGATTTACTATCCATATTCTATGAAGGTAAATAATGTACTTTACAATTCTTCATTTCTTCTTTCATCGAATAATTTCGCACGTTTCAATTCTCCAAATAGTATATAGAATGTTTAGTTAAAATTATTAGCTAAAGAGTTGAATCCTTTAAAAGTGCTAAAGCTTTACCTTCCTATGAAGTTTATAATACAGTCCTCTATTTATGACATCTAAATAGTGTTTATTATCATTAGAAGACGATAAGAGCTATCACTTTAAATAGGCATTTCTTTTGGTCCTCTAAATAGAGGTTAAATCCCTCTAAATACCATCCATAAATTCCCAAGTTGGGAGGGTTCAAAGTCGTTATTTTTAATAAGCTGCTCATCATTAATTTCTTTTTAGTTTATTATGGTAGCTCCTTGGAGGATTTCGCCCCCATTATTCTGCATAATGTGCTAAAAAGCCACACAAAGAAAATACATTTTGCAGTACAATTTTCTTTCGTCATTTGTGAATTGAAAAATAATTTCCCATCGGGAAATTATTGGTTACCAAATAACTGTAAATTTTTGGAATATTATGTAAGAAAGATTATTTATTTTGAAATATTTTCATAAGAAATGAAAGTAGTTTTTTACTCGTGTATTTGACACCGTGTGTGTTTTGTTACTCGTGTATTTGACACAGTGTGTGTCTTGTTACTCGTGTATTTGACACAGTGTGTGTCTTGTTACTCGTGTATTTGACACAGTGTGTGTTTTGTTACTCGTGTATTTGACACAGTGTGTGTCTTGTTACTCGTGTATTTGACACAGTGTGTGTCTTGTTACTCGTGTATTTGACACAGTGTGTGTCTTGTTACTCGTGTATTTGACACACTGTGTGTTTTGTTACTCGTGTATTTGACACACTGTGTGTCTTGTTACTCGTGTATTTGACACACTGTGTGTCTTGTTACTCGTGTATTTGACACACTGTGTGTTTTGTTACTCGTGTATTTGACACACTGTGTGTCTTGTTACTCGTGTATTTGAGACACTGTGTGTTTTGTTACTTGTGTATTTGACACACTGTGTGTCTTGTTACTCGTGTATTTGAGACACTGTGTGTTTTGTTACTTGTGTATTTGACACACTGTGTGTCTTGTTACTCGTGTATTTGACACACTGTGTGTTTTGTTACTCGTGTATTTGACACACTGTGTGTCTTGTTACTCGTGTATTTGACACACTGTGTGTCTTGTTACTCGTGTATTTGAGACACTGTGTGTTTTGTTACTTGTGTATTTGACACACTGTGTGTCTTGTTACTCGTGTATTTGACACACTGTGTGTCTTGTTACTCGTGTAATTGACACACTGTGTGTCTTGTTACTCGTGTATTTGACACACTGTGTGTTTTGTTACTCGTGTATTTGACACACTGTGTGTCTTGTTACTCGTGTATTTGACACAGTGTGTGTCTTGTTGCTCGTGTATTTGACACAGTGTGTGTCTTGTTACTCGTGTATTTGACACACTGTGTGTCTTGTTACTCGTGTATTTGACACAGTGTGTGTTTTGTTACTCGTGTATTTGACACAGTGTGTATTTTGTTACTCGTGTATTTGACACAGTGTGTGTTTTGTTACTCGTGTATTTGACACAGTGTGTGTCTTGTTACTCGTGTATTTGACACACTGTGTGTTTTGTTACTCGTGTATTTGACACACTGTGTGTCTTGTTACTCGTGTATTTGACACACTTTGTGTTTTGTTACTCGTGTATTTGACACACTGTGTGTCTTGTTACTCGTGTATTTGAGACACTGTGTGTTTTGTTACTTGTGTATTTGACACACTGTGTGTCTTGTTACTCGTGTATTTGAGACACTGTGTGTTTTGTTACTTGTGTATTTGACACACTGTGTGTCTTGTTACTCGTGTATTTGACACACTGTGTGTCTTGTTACTCGTGTATTTGACACACTGTGTGTCTTGTTACTCGTGTATTTGACACACTGTGTGTTTTGTTACTCGTGTATTTGACACACTGTGTGTCTTGTTACTCGTGTATTTGACACACTGTGTGTTTTGTTACTCGTTTATTTGACACAGTGTGTGTCTTGTTACTCGTGTATTTGACACAGTGTGTGTCTTGTTGCTCGTGTATTTGACACAGTGTGTGTCTTGTTACTCGTGTATTTGACACACTGTGTGTCTTGTTACTCGTGTATTTGACACAGTGTGTGTCTTGTTACTCGTGTATTTGACACAGTGTGTGTCTTGTTGCTCGTGTATTTGACACAGTGTGTGTCTTGTTACTCGTGTATTTGACACCCTGTATGTCTTGTTACTCGTGTATTTGACACAGTGTGTGTTTTGTTACTCGTGTATTTGACACAGTGTGTATTTTGTTACTCGTGTATTTGACACAGTGTGTGTTTTGTTACTCGTGTATTTGACACAGTGTGTGTCTTGTTACTCGTGTATTTGACACAGTGTGTGTCTTGTTACTCGTGTATTTGACACAGTGTGTGTTTTGTTACTCGTGTATTTGACACAGTGTGTGTCTTGTTACTCGTGTATTTGACACAGTGTGTGTCTTGTTACTCGTGTATTTGACACAGTGTGTGTCTTGTTACTCGTGTATTTGACACACTGTGTGTTTTGTTACTCGTGTATTTGACACACTGTGTGTCTTGTTACTCGTGTATTTGACACACTGTGTGTCTTGTTACTCGTGTATTTGACACACTGTGTGTTTTGTTACTCGTGTATTTGACACACTGTGTGTCTTGTTACTCGTGTATTTGACACACTGTGTGTTTTGTTACTTGTGTATTTGACACACTGTGTGTCTTGTTACTCGTGTATTTGACACACTGTGTGTTTTGTTACTCGTGTATTTGACACACTGTGTGTCTTGTTACTCGTGTATTTGACACACTGTGTGTCTTGTTACTCGTGTATTTGAGACACTGTGTGTTTTGTTACTTGTGTATTTGACACACTGTGTGTCTTGTTACTCGTGTATTTGACACACTGTGTGTCTTGTTACTCGTGTAATTGACACACTGTGTGTCTTGTTACTCGTGTATTTGACACACTGTGTGTTTTGTTACTCGTGTATTTGACACAGTGTGTGTCTTGTTACTCGTGTATTTGACACAGTGTGTGTCTTGTTGCTCGTGTATTTGACACAGTGTGTGTCTTGTTACTCGTGTATTTGACACACTGTGTGTCTTGTTACTCGTGTATTTGACACAGTGTGTGTTTTGTTACTCGTGTATTTGACACAGTGTGTATTTTGTTACTCGTGTATTTGACACAGTGTGTGTTTTGTTACTCGTGTATTTGACACAGTGTGTGTCTTGTTACTCGTGTATTTGACACACTGTGTGTTTTGTTACTCGTGTATTTGACACACTGTGTGTCTTGTTACTCGTGTATTTGACACACTGTGTGTTTTGTTACTCGTGTATTTGACACACTGTGTGTCTTGTTACTCGTGTATTTGAGACACTGTGTGTTTTGTTACTTGTGTATTTGACACACTGTGTGTCTTGTTACTCGTGTATTTGAGACACTGTGTGTTTTGTTACTTGTGTATTTGACACACTGTGTGTCTTGTTACTCGTGTATTTGACACACTGTGTGTCTTGTTACTCGTGTATTTGACACACTGTGTGTCTTGTTACTCGTGTATTTGACACACTGTGTGTTTTGTTACTCGTGTATTTGACACAGTGTGTGTCTTGTTACTCGTGTATTTGACACAGTGTGTGTCTTGTTGCTCGTGTATTTGACACAGTGTGTGTCTTGTTACTCGTGTATTTGACACACTGTGTGTCTTGTTACTCGTGTATTTGACACACTGTGTGTCTTGTTACTCGTGTATTTGACACAGTGTGTGTCTTGTTGCTCGTGTATTTGACACAGTGTGTGTCTTGTTACTCGTGTATTTGACACCCTGTATGTCTTGTTACTCGTGTATTTGACACAGTGTGTGTTTTGTTACTCGTGTATTTGACACAGTGTGTATTTTGTTACTCGTGTATTTGACACAGTGTGTGTTTTGTTACTCGTGTATTTGACACAGTGTGTGTCTTGTTACTCGTGTATTTGACACAGTGTGTGTCTTGTTACTCGTGTATTTGACACTGTGTGTGTTTTGTTACTCGTGTATTTGACACAGTGTGTGTCTTGTTACTCGTGTATTTGACACAGTGTGTGTCTTGTTACTCGTGTATTTGACACAGTGTGTGTCTTGTTACTCGTGTATTTGACACACTGTGTGTTTTGTTACTCGTGTATTTGACACACTGTGTGTCTTGTTACTCGTGTATTTGACACACTGTGTGTCTTGTTACTCGTGTATTTGACACACTGTGTGTTTTGTTACTTGTGTATTTGACACACTGTGTGTCTTGTTACTCGTGTATTTGAGACACTGTGTGTTTTGTTACTTGTGTATTTGACACACTGTGTGTCTTGTTACTCGTGTATTTGACACACTGTGTGTTTTGTTACTCGTGTATTTGACACACTGTGTGTCTTGTTACTCGTGTATTTGACACACTGTGTGTCTTGTTACTCGTGTATTTGAGACACTGTGTGTTTTGTTACTTGTGTATTTGACACACTGTGTGTCTTGTTACTCGTGTATTTGACACACTGTGTGTCTTGTTACTCGTGTAATTGACACACTGTGTGTCTTGTTACTCGTGTATTTGACACACTGTGTGTTTTGTTACTCGTGTATTTGACACACTGTGTGTCTTGTTACTCGTGTATTTGACACAGTGTGTGTCTTGTTGCTCGTGTATTTGACACAGTGTGTGTTTTGTTACTCGTGTATTTGACACACTGTGTGTCTTGTTACTCGTGTATTTGACACACTGTGTGTTTTGTTACTCGTGTATTTGACACACTGTGTGTCTTGTTACTCGTGTATTTGAGACACTGTGTGTTTTGTTACTTGTGTATTTGACACACTGTGTGTCTTGTTACTCGTGTATTTGAGACACTGTGTGTTTTGTTACTTGTGTATTTGACACACTGTGTGTCTTGTTACTCGTGTATTTGACACACTATGTGTCTTGTTACTCGTGTATTTGACACACTGTGTGTCTGTTACTCGTGTATTTGACACACTGTGTGTTTTGTTACTCGTGTATTTGACACACTGTGTGTCTTGTTACTCGTGTATTTGACACACTGTGTGTTTTGTTACTCGTGTATTTGACACAGTGTGTGTCTTGTTACTCGTGTATTTGACACAGTGTGTGTCTTGTTACTCGTGTATTTGACACACTGTGTGTCTTGTTACTCGTGTATTTGACAGAGTGTGTGTCTTGTTACTCGTGTATTTGACACAGTGTGTGTCTTGTTGCTCGTGTATTTGACACAGTGTGTGTCTTGTTACTCGTGTATTTGACACCCTGTATGTCTTGTTACTCGTGTATTTGACACAGTGTGTGTTTTGTTACTCGTGTATTTGACACAGTGTGTATTTTGTTACTCGTGTATTTGACACAGTGTGTGTTTTGTTACTCGTGTATTTGACACAGTGTGTGTCTTGTTACTCGTGTATTTGACACAGTGTGTGTCTTGTTACTCGTGTATTTGACACAGTGTGTGTTTTGTTACTCGTGTATTTGACACAGTGTGTGTCTTGTTACTCGTGTATTTGACACAGTGTGTGTCTTGTTACTCGTGTATTTGACACAGTGTGTGTCTTGTTACTCGTGTATTTGACACACTGTGTGTTTTGTTACTCGTGTATTTGACACACTGTGTGTCTTGTTACTCGTGTATTTGACACACTGTGTGTCTTGTTACTCGTGTATTTGAGACACTGTGTGTTTTGTTACTTGTGTATTTGACACACTGTGTGTCTTGTTACTCGTGTATTTGACACACTGTGTGTCTTGTTACTCGTGTAATTGACACACTGTGTGTCTTGTTACTCGTGTATTTGACACACTGTGTGTTTTGTTACTCGTGTATTTGACACACTGTGTGTCTTGTTACTCGTGTATTTGACACAGTGTGTGTCTTGTTGCTCGTGTATTTGACACAGTGTGTGTCTTGTTACTCGTGTATTTGACACACTGTGTGTCTTGTTACTCGTGTATTTGACACAGTGTGTGTTTTGTTACTCGTGTATTTGACACAGTGTGTATTTTGTTACTCGTGTATTTGACACAGTGTGTGTTTTGTTACTCGTGTATTTGACACAGTGTGTGTCTTGTTACTCGTGTATTTGACACACTGTGTGTTTTGTTACTCGTGTATTTGACACACTGTGTGTCTTGTTACTCGTGTATTTGACACACTGTGTGTTTTGTTACTCGTGTATTTGACACACTGTGTGTCTTGTTACTCGTGTATTTGAGACACTGTGTGTTTTGTTACTTGTGTATTTGACACACTGTGTGTCTTGTTACTCGTGTATTTGAGACACTGTGTGTTTTGTTACTTGTGTATTTGACACACTGTGTGTCTTGTTACTCGTGTATTTGACACACTGTGTGTCTTGTTACTCGTGTATTTGACACACTGTGTGTCTTGTTACTCGTGTATTTGACACACTGTGTGTTTTGTTACTCGTGTATTTGACACACTGTGTGTCTTGTTACTCGTGTATTAGACACACTGTGTGTTTTGTTACTCGTGTATTTGACACAGTGTGTGTCTTGTTACTCGTGTATTTGACACAGTGTGTGTCTTGTTGCTCGTGTATTTGACACAGTGTGTGTCTTGTTACTCGTGTATTTGACACACTGTGTGTCTTGTTACTCGTGTAATTGACACACTGTGTGTCTTGTTACTCGTGTATTTGACACACTGTGTGTTTTGTTACTCGTGTATTTGACACAGTGTGTGTCTTGTTACTCGTGTATTTGACACAGTGTGTGTCTTGTTGCTCGTGTATTTGACACAGTGTGTGTCTTGTTACTCGTGTATTTGACACACTGTGTGTCTTGTTACTCGTGTATTTGACACAGTGTGTGTTTTGTTACTCGTGTATTTGACACAGTGTGTATTTTGTTACTCGTGTATTTGACACAGTGTGTGTTTTGTTACTCGTGTATTTGACACAGTGTGTGTCTTGTTACTCGTGTATTTGACACACTGTGTGTTTTGTTACTCGTGTATTTGACACACTGTGTGTCTTGTTACTCGTGTATTTGACACACTGTGTGTTTTGTTACTCGTGTATTTGACACACTGTGTGTCTTGTTACTCGTGTATTTGAGACACTGTGTGTTTTGTTACTTGTGTATTTGACACACTGTGTGTCTTGTTACTCGTGTATTTGAGACACTGTGTGTTTTGTTACTTGTGTATTTGACACACTGTGTGTCTTGTTACTCGTGTATTTGACACACTGTGTGTCTTGTTACTCGTGTATTTGACACACTGTGTGTCTTGTTACTCGTGTATTTGACACACTGTGTGTTTTGTTACTCGTGTATTTGACACAGTGTGTGTCTTGTTACTCGTGTATTTGACACAGTGTGTGTCTTGTTGCTCGTGTATTTGACACAGTGTGTGTCTTGTTACTCGTGTATTTGACACACTGTGTGTCTTGTTACTCGTGTATTTGACACACTGTGTGTCTTGTTACTCGTGTATTTGACACAGTGTGTGTCTTGTTGCTCGTGTATTTGACACAGTGTGTGTCTTGTTACTCGTGTATTTGACACCCTGTATGTCTTGTTACTCGTGTATTTGACACAGTGTGTGTTTTGTTACTCGTGTATTTGACACAGTGTGTATTTTGTTACTCGTGTATTTGACACAGTGTGTGTTTTGTTACTCGTGTATTTGACACAGTGTGTGTCTTGTTACTCGTGTATTTGACACAGTGTGTGTCTTGTTACTCGTGTATTTGACACTGTGTGTGTTTTGTTACTCGTGTATTTGACACAGTGTGTGTCTTGTTACTCGTGTATTTGACACAGTGTGTGTCTTGTTACTCGTGTATTTGACACAGTGTGTGTCTTGTTACTCGTGTATTTGACACACTGTGTGTTTTGTTACTCGTGTATTTGACACACTGTGTGTCTTGTTACTCGTGTATTTGACACACTGTGTGTCTTGTTACTCGTGTATTTGACACACTGTGTGTTTTGTTACTTGTGTATTTGACACACTGTGTGTCTTGTTACTCGTGTATTTGAGACACTGTGTGTTTTGTTACTTGTGTATTTGACACACTGTGTGTCTTGTTACTCGTGTATTTGACACACTGTGTGTTTTGTTACTCGTGTATTTGACACACTGTGTGTCTTGTTACTCGTGTATTTGACACACTGTGTGTCTTGTTACTCGTGTATTTGAGACACTGTGTGTTTTGTTACTTGTGTATTTGACACACTGTGTGTCTTGTTACTCGTGTATTTGACACACTGTGTGTATTGTTACTCGTGTAATTGACACACTGTGTGTCTTGTTACTCGTGTATTTGACACACTGTGTGTTTTGTTACTCGTGTATTTGACACACTGTGTGTCTTGTTACTCGTGTATTTGACACAGTGTGTGTCTTGTTGCTCGTGTATTTGACACAGTGTGTGTTTTGTTACTCGTGTATTTGACACACTGTGTGTCTTGTTACTCGTGTATTTGACACACTGTGTGTTTTGTTACTCGTGTATTTGACACACTGTGTGTCTTGTTACTCGTGTATTTGAGACACTGTGTGTTTTGTTACTTGTGTATTTGACACACTGTGTGTCTTGTTACTCGTGTATTTGAGACACTGTGTGTTTTGTTACTTGTGTATTTGACACACTGTGTGTCTTGTTACTCGTGTATTTGACACACTATGTGTCTTGTTACTCGTGTATTTGACACACTGTGTGTCTGTTACTCGTGTATTTGACACACTGTGTGTTTTGTTACTCGTGTATTTGACACACTGTGTGTCTTGTTACTCGTGTATTTGACACACTGTGTGTTTTGTTACTCGTGTATTTGACACAGTGTGTGTCTTGTTACTCGTGTATTTGACACAGTGTGTGTCTTGTTACTCGTGTATTTGACACACTGTGTGTCTTGTTACTCGTGTATTTGACAGAGTGTGTGTCTTGTTACTCGTGTATTTGACACAGTGTGTGTCTTGTTGCTCGTGTATTTGACACAGTGTGTGTCTTGTTACTCGTGTATTTGACACCCTGTATGTCTTGTTACTCGTGTATTTGACACAGTGTGTGTTTTGTTACTCGTGTATTTGACACAGTGTGTATTTTGTTACTCGTGTATTTGACACAGTGTGTGTTTTGTTACTCGTGTATTTGACACAGTGTGTGTCTTGTTACTCGTGTATTTGACACAGTGTGTGTCTTGTTACTCGTGTATTTGACACAGTGTGTGTTTTGTTACTCGTGTATTTGACACAGTGTGTGTCTTGTTACTCGTGTATTTGACACAGTGTGTGTCTTGTTACTCGTGTATTTGACACAGTGTGTGTCTTGTTACTCGTGTATTTGACACACTGTGTGTTTTGTTACTCGTGTATTTGACACACTGTGTGTCTTGTTACTCGTGTATTTGACACACTGTGTGTCTTGTTACTCGTGTATTTGAGACACTGTGTGTTTTGTTACTTGTGTATTTGACACACTGTGTGTCTTGTTACTCGTGTATTTGACACACTGTGTGTCTTGTTACTCGTGTAATTGACACACTGTGTGTCTTGTTACTCGTGTATTTGACACACTGTGTGTTTTGTTACTCGTGTATTTGACACACTGTGTGTCTTGTTACTCGTGTATTTGACACAGTGTGTGTCTTGTTGCTCGTGTATTTGACACAGTGTGTGTCTTGTTACTCGTGTATTTGACACACTGTGTGTCTTGTTACTCGTGTATTTGACACAGTGTGTGTTTTGTTACTCGTGTATTTGACACAGTGTGTATTTTGTTACTCGTGTATTTGACACAGTGTGTGTTTTGTTACTCGTGTATTTGACACAGTGTGTGTCTTGTTACTCGTGTATTTGACACACTGTGTGTTTTGTTACTCGTGTATTTGACACACTGTGTGTCTTGTTACTCGTGTATTTGACACACTGTGTGTTTTGTTACTCGTGTATTTGACACACTGTGTGTCTTGTTACTCGTGTATTTGAGACACTGTGTGTTTTGTTACTTGTGTATTTGACACACTGTGTGTCTTGTTACTCGTGTATTTGAGACACTGTGTGTTTTGTTACTTGTGTATTTGACACACTGTGTGTCTTGTTACTCGTGTATTTGACACACTGTGTGTCTTGTTACTCGTGTATTTGACACACTGTGTGTCTTGTTACTCGTGTATTTGACACACTGTGTGTTTTGTTACTCGTGTATTTGACACACTGTGTGTCTTGTTACTCGTGTATTAGACACACTGTGTGTTTTGTTACTCGTGTATTTGACACAGTGTGTGTCTTGTTACTCGTGTATTTGACACAGTGTGTGTCTTGTTGCTCGTGTATTTGACACAGTGTGTGTCTTGTTACTCGTGTATTTGACACACTGTGTGTCTTGTTACTCGTGTATTTGACACAGTGTGTGTCTTGTTACTCGTGTATTTGACACAGTGTGTGTCTTGTTGCTCGTGTATTTGACACAGTGTGTGTCTTGTTACTCGTGTATTTGACACCCTGTATGTCTTGTTACTCGTGTATTTGACACAGTGTGTGTTTTGTTACTCGTGTATTTGACACAGTGTGTATTTTGTTACTCGTGTATTTGACACAGTGTGTGTTTTGTTACTCGTGTATTTGACACAGTGTGTGTCTTGTTACTCGTGTATTTGACACACTGTGTGTTTTGTTACTCGTGTATTTGACACACTGTGTGTCTTGTTACTCGTGTATTTGACACACTGTGTGTCTTGTTACTCGTGTATTTGACACACTGTGTGTTTTGTTACTCGTGTATTTGACACACTGTGTGTCTTGTTACTCGTGTATTTGAGACACTGTGTGTTTTGTTACTTGTGTATTTGACACACTGTGTGTCTTGTTACTCGTGTATTTGAGACACTGTGTGTTTTGTTACTTGTGTATTTGACACACTGTGTGTCTTGTTACTCGTGTATTTGACACACTGTGTGTCTTGTTACTCGTGTATTTGACACACTGTGTGTCTTGTTACTCGTGTATTTGACACACTGTGTGTTTTGTTACTCGTGTATTTGACACAGTGTGTGTCTTGTTACTCGTGTATTTGACACAGTGTGTGTCTTGTTGCTCGTGTATTTGACACAGTGTGTGTCTTGTTACTCGTGTATTTGACACACTGTGTGTCTTGTTACTCGTGTATTTGACACAGTGTGTGTTTTGTTACTCGTGTATTTGACACAGTGTGTGTTTTGTTACTCGTGTATTTGACACAGTGTGTGTTTTGTTACTCGTGTATTTGACACAGTGTGTGTCTTGTTACTCGTGTATTTGACACACTGTGTGTTTTGTTACTCGTGTATTTGACACACTGTGTGTCTTGTTACTCGTGTATTTGACAAACTGTGTGTTTTGTTACTTGTGTATTTGACACACTGTGTGTTTTGTTACTCGTGTATTTGACAAACTGTGTGTTTTGTTACTTGTGTATTTGACACACTGTGTGTTTTGTTACTCGTGTATTTGACACAATGTGTGTTTTGTTACTCGTGTATTTGACACACTGTGTGTTTTGTTACTCGTGTATTTGACACACTGTGTGTTTTGTTACTCGTGTATTTGACACACTGTGTGTTTTGTTACTCGTGTATTTGACACAGTGTGTGTTTTGTTACTCGTGTATTTGACACTCTGTGTGTTTTGTTACTAGTGTATTTGACACACTGTGTGTCTTGTTACTCGTGTATTTGACACACTGTGTGTTTTATTACTTGTGTATTTGACACACTGTGTGTATTATTAATCGTGTATTTGACACACAGTGTGTGTTTTGTTACTTGTGTATTTGACACACTGTGTGTCTTTTTACTCGTGTATTTGACACACTGTGTGTTTTGTTACTTGTGTATTTGACACACTGTGTGTCTTGTTACTCGTGTATTTGACACACAGTGTGTGTTTTGTTACTTGTGTATTTGACACACTGTGTGTTTTGTTACTTGTGTATTTGACACACAGTGTGTGTTTTGTTACTCGTGTATTTGACACACTGTGTGTCTTGTTACTCGTGTATTTGACACACTGTGTGTTTGGTTACTTGTGTATTTGACACACTGTGTGTTTTGTTACTCGTGTATTTGACACACTGTGTGTCTTGTTACTCGTGTGTTTGACACAGTATGTGTTTTGTTACTCGTGTATTTGACACAGTGTGTGTTTTGTTACTCGTGTATTTGACAAACTGTGTGTTTTGTTACTTGTGTATTTGACACACTGTGTGTTTTGTTACTCGTGTATTTGACACACTGTGTGTCTTGTTACTCGTGTGTTTGACACAGTGTGTGTTATGTTACTCGTGTATTTGACACAGTGTGTGTTTTGTTACTCGTGTATTTGACACACTGTGTGTTTTGTTAATTGTGTATTTGACAAACTGTGTGTTTTGTTACTTGTGTATTTGACACACTGTGTGTTTTGTTACTTGTGTATTTGACAAACTGTATGTTTTGTTACTTGTGTATTTGACACACTGTGTGTTTTGTTACTCGTGTATTTGACACACTGTGTATTTTGTTACTTGTGTATTTGACACAGTGTGTGTTTTGTTACTCGTGTATTTGACACACTGTGTGTCTTGTTACTCGTGTATTTGACACACTGTGTGTTTTGTTACTTGTGTATTTGACACACTGTGTGTCTTGTTACTCGTGTGTTTGACACAGTGTTTAGTTTCCAAAAGTTTCCTTGTCTATTCGATAACAGATGAGAAGTTATTGTGAAACAACAGAGAGAGAGAGAGACAATGTGACTTCAGTCATCACAACAACAGAGAGAGAGAGACAATGTGACTTCAGTCATCACAACAACAGAGAGAGAGACAATGTGACTGCAGTCATCACAACAACAGAGAGAGACAATGTGACTGCAGAGTCACAAGGAGTCAGAGGGATAAAGGGACTTTTTAAAGGCTCAAAACACCCATCTAAGGAAGGCTCCTGTGGGATTAGTAATGGAGCATGGACTCACTCCCCACTCAAAGCCATTGCACTCAAAAGCATATTTCCAAAACCTGACGAAGGAAGAACCTCTGTCAGGAGTATGAAGACTGTTACAAGGAGTCACTAGGATAAAGGGACCACCAAAAGGCACAATATGCCCATCCAAGGATGGCCCCTGTGCACAGCCAGCTGTGCGCTCGACGTTGAGTTAACAACGGAGCAAGGTGAATCTCTCTCCATCACTTCCCACTTGGAACCTAAGCACTCCAAACCGTACTCCCAAACCTGACAAAGGAAGAACTCTCCATCAGGCGTAGGAGAAAACTTTGGGTACAATCATTAGCTCCAAGTTTTATCCTGGACTTGGTCAGTCAAACCCGCCAATCACTGCCCCCTTCACAGGGGCCGACCGAAAGCAGTCCCTGAGACGGTGACAGGACGCAGGGTGTGACCTGATCTCTCTAGCCGCGGAAAGGCGCCAGGTTTTCTCTTAGTTGGTTGGAGTTGAAGTAAGAGTGCTATCAGACAAGATAGCTAAGACTCTCATCTCAACTCCGAGGTCAAGTCAGGGAGGCGCTTGACAGCTCAGTAAGCCAGCTCACTGAGTATCCTGTCAAGTCGCCTTTTCAATGTGTCAACAATCAGGCTGCTGACAACATTTTCTGGCAGTCTGTCATTACAGATCTTAACCATCATGAAGTTCTCCAGCTGAGCAGTGGTGAACCAAGGCGGAACCACCTTCCACCCGTGGTTGCGGATGGGGTTCACACACAGCAAAAAGTAGTCTTCGGGATCAACTCGACTTATCCCTCGAAGGATCTTAAAAGTCTCAATGAGTTGACCCCTCAAACGTCGCTGCTCAAGCGTGAAGAGGCCCAGGTCTTCTAACCGACGTGCGTATCCCTTGGATCGGATTTCAGGTACAAGTTTAGTCGCCCTCGCTTGCACCCGTTCCAACCGCTGGACATCTGCTCGCAACGTCGGTGACTAGAACTGGACCGCAAACTCCAAAAGAGGTCTTACCAGAGAGTAGTACAGGGTGAGGACTGTCTCTCTGTTTCTGTGTCTGAATTGCCTCTTGATGTACCTTAGGATCTTGTTTGCTCTCTTCTCAGCTTCCAGGCACTGTTGAGAGAACTTGAGATCCCTGGTGATCATAACTCTAAGATCCTTCTGTACATCTGTGGTTACTATTGTGGATCCAAGTAGCGTGTAGGCAACTTCAGCGTTCCTACGACCAGCATGAAGTACTCTACACTTGTCCACATTGAAGGGTATCTACCTCTTATCCGACCATTCTCCGATCTTGAAAAGAACACGTCGAAACATAATGATCAGAGAGGTAATGTGACTGCGGAAAGTTTTCCATCTTCACGCCCCTCATTCACTTGCACGCCACTCACTCTGCCTTCACGCAACTTCTCCCCTTCACGCGACTCATTCACCTGCACGTCTGTATAATATACTGCATATATGAGCCCTAGTATACTGTGACCATCTTATTAAATTGCCCTTATTACATCTTATTACACTCCCCCCTTCATATTTCAACCGACTTGTCGGTTGAATTTCAATTTCTAAACCCTTATCATCGAAATCCAATCAAAAATATCCTAACAAATTTCGAACAACACTCGGAAAACATCCTATGAAATTTCTTAAAATTTCTAAGTCCGAAACATAAATTATATCTATTAAAACAAAAGAAATTTCAGATTAAAATTTGATTTGCTAAATAGATCAGTCTTTCCATCATAAAAATTGTGTGTACAAAAGTATGATGACAAGACAATTCCTATCATATATGTAATCATGAATTCTACCTCTGGTCAAGATATTAAATCAAAATAGAGTGAAAATTTATAAGTTATTCTACTCATATTCAGAAACATACATCAAAAATATATTTTCATTTTATGGAATTTATTTAACTAATAAAGATATTCAAATATCTAACCTTGTTTATAATTATTCAAAATTGAACCTGAAATCCCATTTCATCCAGTTCAAAAATTTCAAAACATGAAACATCAAATTATGAATCTCAAATTCAAGTTGAACAATCATAAAACTTCAATCTATAACTACTAAATTTATATTTTTAATTTTTTTAAATAAAAGTAACCATTACCTTTCTAAAAATTAAATATGTATGTTCTCAATTCTTAAACACTTAAATGGAAATAGTATCCAGGTGAATGTCTAGTCATTGAAAACACCCTTAAAGTTTTTCTTCAAAATATAAAGTTCGTTTAATACTTTACTGCAATATAGTCCAACTATAAACATCTTACTTTCATTCAAGAACCAAAATTATAATGCCTACAAATAAGATTATCAATAAAATCTAAGCATACGATTATAACATATCTACTATTATTATATCTTCTACTTCAAGCATCGTAATTTGAAACGTTGGAAATAAAGTTAAGTAATTTTCAGATGAAATTAATTTCAAAATCAATAGAGATTAATTACTTTTCATATTTCCAATGAATATAATCTATAATCAATAGAACTTAGTTAACTTTTATATCTCAAATGAATATAAGCTATAGTCAATAGAACTTAGTTAACTTTTATATCTCAAATGAATATAAGCTATAGTCAATAGAACTTAATTAACTTTTATATCTCAAATGAATATAATCTTACATCAAAATCGAAACTTCATTATAGTTTATTCTAATTCCAAAATATTCATTTCAAAATATATGAGTATAACTAAATTCGTTATTACTTATCTTAAACTTCTCTTTTCTTAAACTATGGTTATATATGTTATGTAATATCATATGAGCTATATTATTGGTTAGTATTCATCTATACTATTGTTAGCTTTACATAACTTATTTTTATTCGTATTGAATAAACATATTCAGATTTCTTTTAAAATATTCAATGAAATTAAAAGTTACTTTAAATCAAATGAAATCTTAGTAATCCTTTAAAGAATTAATTTTCAAATAAACATCAATGATTAAATGCTCATAACCTGAATGTTTCAATAAGCAATTAATATATAAACTTTCTTTAAAGTAAATTCAAAGTATAGAAATCTAAGATAATTGGACTAAAGTAATAATCCTAAATTTAGAATAATAAGATCAAGGTGAAATGATCTAAATGTGTAGGTACCATCAGAGAAGACTTCTCAAAGTAGGTACATGAGAGTTGAAGCCCCCATGTTCATTCTCCTCCTTCAGAATGAATGGTTCCCTCAGGTTACCGGGCATTGGTTTGTGACGTCGCCAAATATGACTGCGAAGTCGTCACCAAGTATGACTGTGAAGTCATCATCAAGTATGACTGTGAAGTCATCATCCAGTATGACTGTGAAGACATCAACAAATATGAAAGGGAAGTCGTCACCAAATATGACTGAAGTCGTCACCAAGTATGCTCCACTGATCAGCCTTCTCGTCACCAGGCGTAGCTCGGCTTATCCTTTTCGGATCAACAAGTTACTGGTGTTGGATTGTTCCAACATCTGGTTTGTTATTGCTCTGCTCCAGTTTCTCGAGAGATGTTTTTCAAGTTTTGGGAAAAAATAAATCATTAATTTAAGTATAATTAGGATTACATTTTTACCTAACTATTACTTTTAGACTTACAGTTGAAGGATAATATTACTATTTTACTATTGCTAAAACATGATTGTTTTAATTATTTCCAAAATTTTGTACAATGATTCTACAAAATTCTTTAATATTATAGTATTGTTATAATCCTTCAAGTAATATTATAGTTTGATAATATATATCTCACATAACATTTATTTCAAAATATACCTCATTCAGTTTACAATACATATTCCTATTATTATAAAACTGTAAAGAAGGGGTTAGTTTATATATATAACATATTTTTCACTTAAAACTAGGTTCATGAAAATCTTGGACACAATCAAAACTGTTATGTTTCTTTTTATTGTTACGTTACTCTACAAGATTTTCACTTATAGTGATAAATTCATAGTAAAATCAAGTAATTCACCTTCAACCGATGTCTTGCCCATAACGTCAGATCGTCAGATGGATGGGGTTCATTGCTTTTGGTTAGCCTCCTTTACGTGTGTTTCTGCAATTACAGGTGAACTTTACTAGCTTATACAAGAAACTTACATCTTACATAGATTATTTATCTACCATTACATTACATTTCATCAATAATTATAAGTGTTAGTCAACATAATTTTCTTAATTACTCTTAACTTACAAACACACAGTTATTTATATATATTTTATGTTTCACTAAACATCAATGCATTATATATATATAATTTACATTTCTTTAAACATCAGTGTATATTGTAGTTACCCTTAAGAGTTAGTGTTATTGATCTAACCATTGAAAGAAATTAATTGAACACAAACTATGTCGTTTTTTAGCTATTCATTATATTTCGTTATGTTCCTTTTATAATCATAAATTCTCGTACAGAATTAAATCTCATTAATTTTTTTTCATTTGCTTTAACTCAAGTTTAATGTATTCATTTACTTTTTCAAGTAATGATTTAAATATCATCAAGATTCTTGCTATCATTAAACTCAATTCCCATTTATCATTAAAGAGCCTTTTACTCTTAATTCAGTATCATTAAACTTTTCAACAGTTTTCTTTATATTGAATCCATACATTATTTATTAAATCATTTAACTGTCCCTTTTAAACTCAAACTTCTTAATTACATTTAAACTGCTATACTGAGTTTAATTAATAAATTCATTTATTTTTAAGAAATAAATCCGTTCTATTCAATCACTTTTATTATTTACGATTTCATTTTAATCCTTTTTATACTCATGTAAAATCAACTACATTCATTCTTTTATAAATCTTGAAATATTACGGTTCCCCCTTGAAATTTTTCTTTAAAAGAAGATTTTCTTTTCAGGGTATTTACTGTACTCTGGTTGACCTTTGAACCTGCAATTACTGTTTTCTCTTAGTAATATTTACACTTACAGTTTAGAATGAATATTCTTTATGCATTAGGAATATCCCCTTTTTTCAAATATCAACATATAATTAATTATACATCTTGATTTATAACTTTCTAATATATTTATCTCACAATCCCATGTATAATCACACTTAATTACACTTCTAGGAATTCACATTTAATGTGAAATAATATTAATTACAATATTTGCTTCATATCTTGTTATCATTCAAATCATTCGTTAAACTCTCCATTTGTTATGGTGTTTCAAATATTAGTTCCTGCTACATCTTGGATTGTATTACAATACAGTTCATAGAGAACAGTAGATTGATTTACTGCATGTCATTTAATTATAAATAACTATTAATTCTTATTCATACATTGTTCTTACAGGTTCTTATTCCCACACAAGTAATAACTTATATTACTGCAGTTCCTCAAATTTATCATATTATTAAATTATGATATTACACTTATTTCATGACATTAATTCCATGATTTTATTTCGACGAAGAACCTGTAACTCATTTATTTATCAAACATTACAGTTATCATTAAAAGAAATCATCAAGAGCTCTCTTTCAAACTCATTTATTTATCAAATAATTAATTAAATAATCAATTATTAGTTCTCAGTAACCTACTGGAATAATCACATTAATTCCTATATCTTTTATTCTCCATATAATACTCATTATTTTATTCATATTATATCCTTGCTATCGTCAACTATAGTGTTACTGACTGTACCACCTCGACTAATTTTAATAGCTCTGTTGACAATAACTTCCCACTTGAGAATTTACATCGCTTCCTTCAAGATTACGTTTAGTCTTGACTTTTTACTAGTCAACTATTATAAAATCAAGTTTCGTTATATTTTTACGTTAAGTTATATTTTTATATATATAACGTTTGCTATATTTTATACTTTATTAATAGAAAAATAGTCTTAAGATAATTGTTTTATCTCTTATACATTTATGTTCCATTGCTTGCATTTAATTCACTATTCAAATCAAGTCTTACAATTTAATTATAAAATTCAGCAAATCTTTGCTCTTATAGTATTTTCTTTCTCAGAATTATCGTCTGACAAATACAATTGTCTGAATTCATATCGTTTTTTATACGATTATTTCGTTCATATGAACTAATCACCTATGTGATTATTTTAAGTTATTATTCGTCACTGGAATAATTACAACAACTTCTTATTTAACAGTTAATTATTTATACTCAATATATACTCAATATACGTAAACTGCGTTGAATCTTTCTTATATCGTTGTTTCGTTCATTATTGAGTTGCTGGAGATTTTACGTTAAAGCATATAATTATTTAATTACGTTAAACAATAACCTTTAATCAAATCAATTATTTCTTACTTTTAATTATTACAGGAATATAGTTTGAAACTAGATCACATATTGATTATTTAGTATCAAACCTACTTTTCCCCTCTAGTTACCACATATTACCCGATATTACATTAACTATGGTTAAGCAGTATTAACCTCTAGGTAACTTTAAATCTCTTCAAAAATATTTAATATACAATATTAATATCAAAATAGTCATTTAAATATTCAAGATATATATATATATCTATATCATTCCTTGTCAATCCTTTAAAATGTTTCACTCTTTTTATACTGAGTCATACATCTGAGTTTAATATATTCGTTATATCTTAATCTGACTCGATTATCTTTAATCACTGAAACGATTGACAGGTTCTTTTTTCAAACACTGCGATTATTACTATTTGAATAGGAATACATCATAATTATCAATTGACTTCATCCCTGAAAATTAGGTATGATTCGTTACATATGTACGTTACGTGCATATCATAGGTATTTCCGGTTTACCTGAAACCTTGTTTATTTTTATAAATATAAATTGACATTATAATTATCTATTGACTTCATCCCTGAAAATTAGGTATGATTTCGTCATATATGTACAATACATGCACATCTTAGGTATTTGCGGTTTTACCTGAAACCCTTTTTATATTTTATAATATCACAACTCAATGTTGTATCTTAGGTATTTACGGTTTTACCTGAAACCCTTTTTATATTTTATAATATCACAACTCAATGTTGTATCTTAGGTATTTACGGTTTTACCTGAAACCTCGTCTATATTTTATAATATGACAACTCATTTGACTTTCACTGACTTAAAGGATGTTTTGACCCTATAGTCAGATATTCACATTCGTGACTGTACTTTCGGTATATTTCTATATGATATAACCGTTTCTATGATATCAACTTCTCTCGATATCACTTTCTCTTGATATTACCTACTAAACAAAACAGCGTAATTTATAATTTCCAAAGATTTTTATCGACGTTATTGCTTTTTAAGCCACAAACAATAAATATCATTTCATTAAAATATGCAAAATTAATGAAATACGAGAATGGGTTAATTACTTCCATTCCAGTACTAAAAATATGGAAAATTACCTCGTTAATATAAAATAGGTATATCGTTACTTTACCAAATTCACCTTTGGTTATTTACATGACAAATTCACAGGTTATAAGACCCATTTAATTTATCATCAACTTGGAATATTTTTATTCTCCTTATCTGTGAATATACAGTTACATATTCCATCTGTATCTCTATTTATGAGTACACAGGTTACTACTAATATATTTGCAACTATGTATATTAGCTCATTTAAACATTGTTCTAATGTTTTTTACTTAATACTTTAAAAATTCATACTTTCAAAATAGTATTTTAAGTTCGTTCTCATCATTTGAACTTTCTCTCTAAGCTTCTTCGAAATTCTTATATACGATTTTCTGAATTCCTTTATAATTATTTATTATAATTATACTTCGCCTTTTATAGGACAACAACAGTTATTTTGTTATATAACGTGCTTTCCACGTTATTTGCAATCTTCGCGCATTTATAAAACTTTCACTTTCTGAAACATACGTTCCATTAGTTTTCAATGATTTTACTTATAGAATAATTATGCAAAATAAATTAGATTTAAATGTCGTTCTCAGTCAGATGATTATAAAAGTACTGAAATACATGGTATTATTAGCCTATCAAAATGTAAATAGTTTTCACTATCCCGACACATCTAAAATATTCTATGCAATTAATATATTCCCAGATTCAATTATATCTGTTAAAAGTTTATAACCTTTAAATGATACGCATTGACTAAAATTGTCATATCATCTTACTTTACTACTAACTGCGCTATTTGAGGCTACTGGTCTTTGACACTACTTTTTACTCCACTATTTGAGACTATGATATAAATCTATCATTACCCCCAGGAATGTAGTGTCATAACTACACTTTATATTACTATAGGAACATTCGCGGCAAGTTGTAACTATTTGTGTCGTATTTTGGTAAAGCCATTCTTTATTACATACTACCTTATCTAACAAAACCTTTCAATATACACTGTAAAGATTAATAATTAGTAAAGATTAATAAAGACAATATAAAAATTCACAATACAAAAATATAAGTAGACATTATTATATTCCAGACACAAAATTCATTACAATATATTAACTTTAGGTTAAATAGTTAAATAGCATCACCTAATTTGCCTCTCGTTGTTTAGCTGCCTGTTTACCAGATGGTAGTGTAGATTATAAATCTCATGTAGGGTTGCCTCACAGCTTTCCTTTTTTCTGGAGTCATTCGATTTCTTCTGTTCTCCCGTTTAGATTGTAGATTTCATGAAGTATTGCCTCGTAGCTCTCCTTTTTTCTACTTGCGCTGTTTCTTGTCCTCTTCTTACTGCCTTTCCTTCGTAATCCCTTGGGTGATTACCGCCAGGTAAAGTGAGTTTCTGTCGCGATGTATTTTTGTCGCTGTTAGTACTTTGACACTAGTACCTTCACTTAATTTGGCGTATCCATGCTCAGCTCGAAGTTTGTGTTGCAGCTTGGATGATTGAGTTTATTTATGCGCACCGCTCGTTTTATACTCAGCTCGAATTTTCTCACCGGTCTTTAGAATATTAATGGTATTCTAGAACAGTTTTTATAGTTAACTGCTGTTAACTTGAAAAGTATCCTTTCACATGTCATGTGAATCTTTTCTGTTGCTTTTCCTTCCTTTTTTATGAAGTGCTGCAGGACTTCCGTATGTGAGTTGAAAGGGTGTGTTCTCCCATATGTGATGGAACAGTGTGTTCTCCCATCGGCATTGTAGAGTTGCTCCCGTAATGTCCTTTTATCGGAAGGAGTGTGATTGGCTAGTTCACTCGCATTTCATTCAATGCTTACCTAGTGATTAACACTGTATAACACTAGGGTTTCATAGTTCTGGTTTTGTACCCTTTTTATCACTGGATACACTGTCTTTCCAACTTTCCTTTTACTTCTCTAAAATCTTTAAACCATTTATATTAAGTCAGTTCTTTTCGTTAATAGATTCTAACCTCTTTTTTTCCTCCCTCTTTTCTTCAAGACCGTTTGAAGATGCCAATATTAAATTGCCCTTTTCCTATGGGATTGATAGTAAATTATCACCTATTTTCTAAGTAGATGAGGCTTGTTAATAAACTTATCCCATAGGGCAAAATAAGTCTCCGGGTTCTTTAACAATTGTTTGTATTTCTTAACTTGAAGAGACTTGGAGGTAATTGATTGAATTCTATTAAACTGACAAATGACTAAACGGTAAAAGTTTTTAGGAAGTAAATTAAACACAAGGAAGTTTTAAATGGGTGTACTTATATTAAAGTTCGAATAGTACAGAGTTCTAAGACTTACGCACAAGTCTTTAAATAACACAACACAAGTTTTAAATAAACTAGCGGTTGAGTAAACTTAAGGGTTTTAAAATAAACAAGGGTCTGAGTTGCCAACTCACGAAACCCGTGGATGGACAAGTCCGACCGGACTTGGTCCGACCAACCAGTCTTCAAGAAACCATCGCGAACTATGAACACTTTAGTTAGGTGCCAATGGTATTTAAAGAGTGAACTGGAGAGTCCAACCTTCCAGTGAGTGAATAAACTTCTGTTAAGGTACTGATAGTACTTTTCAAAGATGTTTTTCTACTCACTGCAGATAGAAATAACACACAATGCATTATTCAAATTTAACACGCTAGTGGTAATGGCTTTCTATACGATTAACATATAGATCGATCAGATTTACTAATAGTTCATTTTAGTGAAACCTGATTTACTAATAAACATCCAAATTTAAGCATACTATTTCAGAGTCCTGTTTAACCTATACATGATCAGAAATGTTACAAGTTCCTAACTATTAATTAAGTATTTCAATTAGAATAATTGAAGTACTTACTTAATTCTTTTTAAATTAATTAAGTATTAATTTCAATTCTATCTATAGAAAAAGAACTCAATATTCTAAGTTGTATAACTGATTTACAAAGTTCATGAAGTTATATAACTTAGTACAAATTATAAAGTTATATTCTGAGTTACAAGTTATAGCTCTGGGTTACAAGTTATAAAGTTATGTTCTGAAGTTACAAGCTATATTAGCGGCTTACATCAAAGCTATTCGTTTATAATTATATTCGAGCTCCTAGCGACAATAACATGACCATGAATTTAAATAGCATTTCCTTCTAATGAACAGTGTACAAGATTAAAAAGATTATGTCTGATTAAATGATTATCAAATTATAGAAATTGAAAGATTAAGTAAAGATACAAGTTCAGCGTATTAACAATCCTTCTATTGTTAATACATCTGAATATTTAGACTAGGTTCGTATATATCTTTTAAAAGTACGTACAGTTCCTTGGTCTCACTACATTGTTGGAACACTAACTCTATATAGCAAAGTGTTCCATGACACAGCAGATTCATTTTAATGCACTCTACCGCCTAATGTAGACGTGTATTATATATACTGCATCAAATCGTACAAACCAATTACGATTGACCATAGCATTCATTACTTCTATGCCTTTATTTTTCCACCCCCTCTCTGTTTTTCTACTCCAACTCTAAATTTATAATGAATTGCTAAGTGCCTCAATGAGTTGCTAAGACCCTTCAGCAGCCTGACTGTTGACACATTCAAAAGTTGACTTGACAGGATACTCAGTGAGCTGGCTTACTGAGCTGTCAAGCGCCTCCATGACTTGACCTCAGAGTTTAGATGAGAGTCTTAGCTATCTTGTCTGATAGCACTCTTACTTCAACTCCAACCAACTAAGAGAACACCTGGCGCCTTTCCGCGGCTAGACAGATCAGGTCACACCCTGCGTCCTGTCACCGTCTCAGGGACTGCCTTCGGTTGGCCTCTGTGAAGGGGGCAGTGATTGGCGGGTTTGACTGACCAAGTCCAGGATAAAACTTGGAGCTAATGATTGTACCCAAAGTTTTCTCCTACGCCTGATGGAGAGTTCTTCCTTTGTCAAGTTTGGGAGTACGGTTTGGTGTGCTTAGGTTCCAAGTGGGAAGTGATGGAGAGAGATTCACCTTGCTCCGTTGTTAACTCAACGTCGAGCGCACAGCTGGCTGTGCACAGGGGCCATCCTTGGATGGGCATATTGTGCCTTTTGATTGTCCCTTTATCTTAGTGACTCCTTGTGACTGATGTGATACCCACTTGCCGAAGCCGGCTGATATAGATGTCAACATGGTAATTCACCATTCTTGTCAGTATGACATATAAATGCTGAAATGATTTATTTGAATATAAGTGACTCTTAAGGCGAATATCCGAACTTATTCTTTTTAATCATTTGGTCACCGGCATTCTAATTCTAATTTTAGGTTGCCCTAGTTTGTGGATAGGCGACTTAGGCCAGACTCAGCAGTGTGCACTGACGTCACTCTATCGGCAACGTCTGTCCTAAACCATTAGACTGTAGGTAATACTTATTCTTAATTCTAAATTCCAAATATTCTTATTCTTAATATTCTCATTCTTATTCTAAAATGTGTTCATCGAATTCGTGGCATCTTCTTTGTCTACAATACAGCTATGCAATCAGTCTCTTCTCAAACCAACGAAGAAGATTCTACCGTTGCAGTTCACAACACTGCCACAACCAGTCTCTTCTCTAAACCCACGAATATACTCTATCAACTGCTTCAATGCACCACTATTATTGTAATAACTACATGATTACAATATTAACTAAATACTTATAATATTCTACTTTATTCTTATTCTCATTCTTATATTTATTTCTAGACCATTCTTTTCGCATTCACTCACTCTTCACGCCACCTCTCCCCTTCACGCCACTTCTACTCTTCACGCCACTTCTCCCCTTCACGCCACTTCTCCCCACCACGTCACTACTCCCCTTCACGCCACTTCTCCCCTTCACGCCACTTCTCCCCCTTCACGTCACTTCTCCCCTTCACGTCACTTCTCCCCTTCACGCCACTTCTCCCCTTCACGTCACTACTCCCTTCACGCCACATCTCCCCTTCACGCCACTTCTCCCCTTCCCGTCACTTCTCCCCTTCACGTCACTTCTCCCCTTCACGTCACTACTCCCCTTCACACCACTTCTCCCCTTCACGCTACATCTCCCCTTCACGCCACTTCTCCCCTTCACACCACTTCTCCCCTTCACGCCACCCCCCCCCCTTCACGCCACTCCTCACCCCTTCTCCCCCCTTCACCCCCGTCCCTCCCTGACTCCAATTCACATCTTCATTTCAATGTAGCAAACTCTGTCATTAGTTCGATATTCCTGATTATTCGAAACTACAAACAAACTCTGCGTGTACCAAACAAACAAACAACAAGACATAAACTCACCACAGACACAATATCCTGTCGGTTGTTAATGGGAGAAAAGCGACACCTAGTGGCGGTGTTTGGAGTAGCGTCACTGTGACAGAATAGGAAGACTTTACGTGTGGGACTTGATTAGATTGCGTGGTGTTGTGATTCCTATTAGATAGAGAGAAGGAATACTATTAACTAATACCTCGTATAGTAACACTACTACCTACATTAGGGTGGGCCAAAAACAACATTTTGGATATTACTTATTGAATAGTAATATAAAGTTGATATGACACGTAGAGGTACGTGTACTGAAATTTGAGTGAATTCTGACATGATTAACAGTTGCCCCAAGCGATTCAAATATCAGAAAAGGAACATTTTTTGGCGATTTTTACAACATTTTGGCAAAAAACTCATAAACTCTGATTTATTATCATTAAGAATAGGAAGATAGCTGGAGAAGAGATTATTTTGGTATCTGTTCCGGGAAATCAGACCGGCACGACAATGTTTACAGTTGCCCCCAACCCTCTAAAAAATTGTTCGAATTTAAGAACCGCAGGAGACTGTAGTCAGTGTAGTGCTCCACACTGACGGAGGTCTGATGCTCAATGAAGAACATAATAAGGAAATTTATATGCAAGAAATTGAGCAAAAACATTAATTATAGATTAATAAAACAACATTTCAATATTTTGGACACTTGGTGACTCAAAAAAGTTGACAAAGCGAATTGCATGGGTTATTATCCAATTATTAATATCCTAGTAAATTCGAAATTTTTGCAATACGAAAATATTGATAAATGCTTTTATAAAATGAAATCAATATAATTTAGTGAATTTACAAATTCATTTTGAGAATTAAATTACTTCTATCTTATCACAATAAGAGCATGATTGCTCTAGAAGCCAAATTTTAAGAGAAATATTGTAATAGTAAAACATTTTACAAAAAAAGGGCTCAGGGCAACTCAAAAGTATCAAATAATAATCTGCAATTTTGCAAGTTGTGTTTTTTCATAACGTGCCAACTTATTTTACCTATTCCACAAAAAGAATAAAATCGAATATTTCAGAATAAATGGGAAAATATCATTTTGTACAAAATTTCAAATGTTTTGGGGCAACTCAAAAATATTCAGAAATAGCATGGAAATTGGCATGCAATGTTCTTTTATAACGTATCAACTTATTATAACTATTCCATATGAAGATTCTGAAGTTTGCCCGAAACCCTTAGATTTTAGCCCACCCTAACCTACATACTTATGGTGACCGGTGTATTATGCCCGAGTAAGATTCATGCACATTTGATATATTAGAATATGAGAGGCGGAGAGTTGATTGTGGGCGTGGCGTTATTGCAGTAATACAGTAGCCCTTAATTATGTTTGTATGATAAAATCCGTGCTATAAATGATTTACATATTGTCACAATATAATGGAGGTTTTAAATTTTGACAGTGATATATCTTTGCACATTGCTGATGACTAACCTTTTAAAAGTTACTATCCGAATAGAAACGGAACATGTTTAACCAAACAGCAAAGAAAAAGAAATAGTGCCTTATCCTACAAATTCAAATCAATAACAAAGGCTTTCAAAGCTGACAAATGTATCATCAATGGTTACCTATACAGTTACCTAAATACCACTATCCAGACAAAAACAGTAAATACCTAAAATTGTACCTAATTAGTAATTACCATTAAATTTACGATAGTTAGTGATGCATTATGCATCCATTTCTTGTTCTTCTATTCAAACTAATTGAAATGTCGGACAGTGACGGTTGAATGTGAATATTTCTCATATAATGAATTACGAAGCAAATATTAGGTCAATTTCTTTTCAGTTAACTGCTATATGTTATTTAACCTAAGCTCTACAAATTTATACTATTTCTACAGAAATTTTTGTTATGAGTGGCAAATATCGGACCCCTACAGTACTCGAAAAGTGGATGTTGACAGTATTTCAAAATTAAGCATTATTTATAAGTTTTGAATAGTAAATTTATCTATCATGATACATGATATTATGAGTATCTGATTACTGAGACTTTTATCTAGATAGCCACTATTATATTTAGTATAATCTAGGAACCTATGTTAGCAGTTTTTAAACTCCTGATAGTTTCTAACATCGCTAAATTATTAGGTATACATCAAACCTTCCTAGTAGACGAACCTCGTATTTGGCCAAGATATTTTTGAAACTGTACTGGAAAAAACCTCTTACTAGACAAAACACTATATTTGTCACCTGCCAGTTATTATAGTGTAAATACCACAAGGAGTAATAATTACAATATTATTTTTAAGATAAATCTCTAATTTAAATAAAGAATTTTATTTATTATTTGCTGTTTGACAGAGTCTGTGCTGAAAAAAATTGATGTGAAAAATTACAGAAAACTAGATAGAGTGAAAAGTATTCTAATTTAATGAAATGATGATTTGATTAAAAAATTTATTCATTATAATTGAAACAAAAAAATTCATGCTGTCTTAGCTCACTTGATACTGCACTAACTGCAACAATAACGCTACGCCCACAAACAACTCTCCGCCTTTCATATGCTAATATCTCAAATGTGCATGGATCTCACTCAGGCATAATACACCGGTCCATTCACCGAAAACACATTCGCCGCACGATACTTTCGACGAACGGCACTTTCGCCCAAAATTAAAAAAAAACACTATACGTTATAAATACAAAGAGATAATGTCCACCCAAGGTTAGCTTATAGTGACAGAATGTGACAGGCTACTGACAGGCTTGATAGTGACAGAATGTGACAGGCTACTGACAGGCTTGATAGTGACAGAATGTGACAGGCTACTGACAGGTTTGATAGTGACAGAATGTGATAGACTACTGACAGGCTTGATAGTGACAGAATGTGACAGGCTACTGACAGGCTTGATAGTGACAGAATGTGACAGGCTACTGACAGGCTTGATAGTGACAGAATGTGACAGGCTACTGACAGGCTTGATAGTGACAGAATGTGACAGGCTACTGACAGGCTTGATAGTGACAGAATGTGACAGGCTACTGACAGGCTTGATAGTGACAGAATGTGACAGGCTACTGACAGGCTTGATAGTGACAGAATGTGACAGGCTACTGACAGGCTTGATAGTGACAGAATGTGACAGGCTACTGACAGGCTTGATAGTGACAGAATGTGACAGGCTACTGACAGGCTTGATAGTGACAGAATGTGACAGGCTACTGACAGGCTTGATAGTGACAGAATGTGACAGGCTACTGACAGGTTTGATAGTGACAGAATGTGACAGACTACTGACAGGCTTGATAGTGACAGAATGTGACAGGCTACTGACAGGCTTGATAGTGACAGAATGTGACAGGCTACTGACAGGCTTGATAGTGACAGAATGTGACAGGCTACTGACAGGTTTGATAGTGACAGAATGTGACAGACTACTGACAGGCTTGATAGTGACAGAATGTGACAGGCTACTGACAGGCTTGATAGTGACAGAATGTGACAGGCTACTGACAGGCTTGATAGTGACAGAATGTGACAGGCTACTGACAGGCTTGATAGTGACAGAATGTGACAGGCTACTGACAGGCTTGATAGTGACAGAATGTGACAGGCTACTGACAGGCTTGATAGTGACAGAATGTGACAGGCTACTGACAGGCTTGATAGTGACAGAATGTGACAGGCTACTGACAGGCTTGATAGTGACAGAATGTGACAGGCTACTGACAGGCTTGATAGTGACAGAATGTGACAGGCTACTGACAGGCTTGATAGTGACAGAATGTGACAGGCTACTGACAGGCTTGATAGTGACAGAATGTGACAGGCTACTGACAGGCTTGATAGTGACAGAATGTGACAGGCTACTGACAGGCTTGATAGTGACAGAATGTGACAGGCTACTGACAGGCTTGATAGTGACAGAATGTGACAGGCTACTGACAGGCTTGATAGTGACAGAATGTGACAGGCTACTGACAGGCTTGATAGTGACAGAATGTGACAGGCTACTGACAGGCTTGATAGTGACAGAATGTGACAGGCTACTGACAGGCTTGATAGTGACAGAATGTGACAGGCTACTGACAGGCTTGATAGTGACAGAATGTGACAGGCTACTGACAGGCTTGATAGTGACAGAATGTGACAGGCTACTGACAGGCTTGATAGTGACAGAATGTGACAGGCTACTGACAGGCTTGATAGTGACAGAATGTGACAGGCTACTGACAGGCTTGATAGTGACAGAATGTGACAGGCTACTGACAGGCTTGATAGTGACAGAATGTGACAGGCTACTGACAGGCTTGATAGTGACAGAATGTGACAGGCTACTGACAGGCTTGATAGTGACAGAATGTGACAGGCTACTGACAGGCTTGATAGTGACAGAATGTGACAGGCTACTGACAGGCTTGATAGTGACAGAATGTGACAGGCTACTGACAGGCTTGATAGTGACAGAATGTGACAGGCTACTGACAGGCTTGATAGTGACAGAATGTGACAGGCTACTGACAGGCTTGATAGTGACAGAACTTTACTGTTTTTTACTGTAAAAAATGTATACCTTATTTAGGAAAATAATTTTCATTTTTTCGGCGAAAGTGTCATTCGGCGAATGGACCTAGAATCCCTACATATTTAGTAACCAATAGATTCGACTGAAAAGTGTATTAGAATATTGACATTATCTGGAATATACATTATTATTATTGTATATATTATTATATTGTACATATTAATGTATTATTTGTTATAAATATTTATAACTCAATAAGAAACGTTAATTTGTTTGACATTATGCTTTTTGGTGACCGGACGTTTTGTTACTAGATTTTTCGTTTTGGGTTTTTAAACCGGGAACATTTTTTCAATTTTTTACTACAATTTATACCAATCTCATACATTATGAATTTGTACAACTTTAAATTATAAGGTTTAACATACATTTTATTCGTCTGCTAAGTATCTAGTTATATATTGATTATAATCATCGGTATTAAAATAAACAATTATCACTTAATATCTTTGATTAGAAAAGTTGGAAGTGAAAATTTCATAGAAGATAAATAACAATAAATCTATTTTATTTTTCCTCAAATTATATCGAAAATGTGATCAGTCCGGCAACTTGGAATTTTTGATATTTCTAAAAATGTTTTAACGTTAGGGTAAAGATCCAATTACCGAATGTTACATGTTTCCGAATGATAATACAATAATGAAAACATTCCACAATTTGGCAAATATAATAAATATTTTCGATTATAAAAGCAAATACAATATTATTTAACATTTTAACTCTATATTTTAATTCTCATGCACTATTTTCTAATATGATCGAAAATCTCCGGTGATTGGGATAAAAATTTAAAAAAATTATAGGGTAAAAATATCAAATACATATTTATAGTCTATAACTCATTTCAAATTTAAGAAATCGTTCGTCCGGGAACGAAAATCAGATAACGGAACGTCCCAGTAAACAAAAGTCCTATCAACGAAACATCCTAGTAATGAAACATCCTAGTAACGAAACGTCCTAGAAAACAAACGTCCTATCAACGAAACATCCTAGTAACGAAACATCCTAGTAACGAAACGTCCCAGTAAACAAAAGTCCTATCAACGAAACGTCCTAGTAACGAAACATCCTAGTAACGAAACGTCCTAGTAAACAAACGTCCTAGTAACGAAACATCCTAGAAAACAAACGTCCTATCAACGAAACATCCTAGTAACGAAACATCCTAGTAACGAAACGTCCCAGTAAACAAAAGTCCTATCAACGAAACGTCCTAGTAACGAAACATCCTAGTAACGAAACGTCCTAGTAAACAAACGTCCTAGTAACGAAACGTCCTAGTAACGAAACATCCTAGTAACGAAACATCCTAGTAATGAAACATCCTAGTAACGAAACGTCCTAGAAAACAAACGTCCTATCAACGAAACATCCTAGTAACGAAACATCCTAGTAACGAAACGTCCCAGTAAACAAAAGTCCTATCAACGAAACGTCCTAGTAACGAAACATCCTAGTAACGAAACGTCCTAGTAAACAAACGTCCTAGTAACGAAACATCCTAGAAAACAAACGTCCTATCAACGAAACATCCTAGTAACGAAACATCCTAGTAACGAAACGTCCCAGTAAACAAAAGTCCTATCAACGAAACGTCCTAGTAACGAAACATCCTAGTAACGAAACGTCCTAGTAAACAAACGTCCTAGTAACGAAACGTCCTAGTAACGAAACATCCTAGTAACGAAACATCCTAGTAATGAAACATCCTAGTAACGAAACGTCCTAGAAAACAAACGTCCTATCAACGAAACATCCTAGTAACGAAACATCCTAGTAACGAAACGTCCCAGTAAACAAAAGTCCTATCAACGAAACGTCCTAGTAACGAAACATCCTAGTAACGAAACGTCCTAGTAAACAAACGTCCTAGTAACGAAACGTCATAGAAAACAAACGTCCTATCAACGAAACATCCTGGTAACGAAACATCCTAGTAACGAAACATCCTAGAAAACAAACGTCCTAGTAACGAAGCATCCTAGAAAACAAACGTCCTAGTAACGAAACGTCCTAGAAAACAAACGTCCTATCAACGAAACGTCCTAGTAACGAAACATCCTAGAAAAACAAACGTTCTTGTAACGAAACGTCCTAGTAACGAAACATCCTAGTAACGAAACGACCTAGTAAACAAACGTCCTAGTAACGAAACATCCTAGAAAACAAACGTCCTATCAACGAAACATCCTAGAAAACAAACGTCCTAGTAACGAAATATCCTGGTAACGAAACGTCCTAGAAAACAAAAGTCCTATCAACGAAACGTCCTAGTAACGAAACATCCTAGTAAACAAACGTCCTTGTAACGAAACGTCCTAGTAACGAAACGTCCGTTACGTAACGTCCGTTAACGAAACGCCCGGTAACAAAACACCCGGTAACGAAACGCCCGGTAATGAAACGCCCGGTAACGAAACGCCCGGTAACGAAACACCCGGTAACAAAACGCCCGGTAACGAAACGCCCGGTAACGAAACGCCCGGAAACGAAACGTCCTAGCACCATACATTTTATAGTTTCACCATAACACTTATATCATTCCTCTTACAGCTTTCTATTCTACCACGGCATCACAACTCTATTTAAATCCTCCCCCTCCATTTCAATAATCCTCTCATTTTAATCCAACCTCCATTTTAATCATACCTCCATTTTAATCACTCCCTCCATTTTAATCATACCTCCATTTGAATCATACCTCCATTTTAATCATACCTCCATTTTAATCATACCTCCATTTTAATCATACCTCCATTTTAATCACTCCCTCCATTTTAATCATACCTCCATTTTAATCATACCTCCATTTTAATCATACCTCCATTTTAATCATACCTCCATTTTAATCATACCTCCATTTTAATCACTCCCTCCATTTTAATCATACCTCCATTTTAATCACTCCCTCCATTTTAATCATACCTCCATTTTAATCATACCTCCATTTTAATCATACCTCCATTTTAATCATACCTCCATTTTAATCATACCTCCATTTTAATCACTCCCTCCATTTTAATCATACCTCCATTTTAATCATACCTCCATTTTAATCATACCTCCATTTTAATCATACCTCCATTTTAATCATACCTCCATTTTAATCACTCCCTCCATTTTAATCATACCTCCATTTTAATCACTCCCTCCATTTTAATCATACCTCCATTTTAATCATACCTCCATTTTAATCATACCTCCATTTTAATAATACCTCCATTTTAATCATACCTCTATTTTAATCACTCCCTCCATTTTAATCACTCCCTCCATTTTAATCATACCTCCATTTTAATCATACCTCCATTTTAATCATACCTCCATTTTAATTATACCTCCATTTTAATCATACCTCCTTTTTAATCATACCTCCTTTTTAATCATACCTCTATTTTAATCACTCCCTCCATTTTAATCATACCTCCATTTTAATCATACCTCAATTTTAATCATACCTCCATTTTAATCACTCCCTCCAATTTTAATCACCTTCCCATTTTAATCACTCCCTCCATTTTAATCATACCTCCATTTTAATCATACCTCCATTTTAATCATACCTCCATTTTAATCATACCTCCAATTTAATCATACCTCTATTTTAATCACTCCCTCTATTTTAATCATACCTCCATTTTAATCTCCTTCCCATTTTAATCACTCCCTCCATTTTAATCATCTTCCCATTTTAATCATACCTTCATTTTAATCACCTTACAATTTTAATCCCTCTCCCATTTTAATCACTCCCTCCATTTTAATCATCTTCCCATTTTAATCATACCTCCATTTTAATCACCTTACAATTTTAATCCTTCTCCCAATTTAATCACTCCCTCCACTTCCCCAAGTTATATTTTCACTTCCCCCCCCCCCACATCCTATACCCCCATCCCCCCCCTTTCAATTCAAGTAATCAAAGCGTTCACTCGGCGTGAACTATAATTATAATTCATTCCGATGCGCCTTCCCAGTTTTATGAATTAATTCAAGCGATTCACTGCGTCTGCATAATAATCTGAATTAATTCCAATTGAACGCTGTAGTTTTCAGTTCAAATGTTCGTAGAGCAAAAGCGATCGTTTATTATAATAATGCAGCTTCGCACTTTTGAATGTAGATGATATTCAGATGTCATGCTTCAATGCTCTTCAATTGATTTGTAGATGTAATAAATATCAAGGATTTTAGGGGTGAAAATAAAAACTATTTTTCTCATAGATGATTGAAATCTGTCGCGTCTATAGTGAGATATATTATATAATTTATAGGTGTGTTGCTTGAATTGTAATTATTAAATTATTCTACTTATTCTTCACCTCGATTTGAATTGAAATAAAAAAATACAATTGAAACTCTATACAATTTGCAAGATTGAATACGTGTCGTCAGGAACAAAAGAGCAGCGATATCCGCACTCAGTGCTTCACTGTGATTTCTGACCCTGTCTGGAATAATAGCTAACAAGATGAGGGACATCTCCCTAGTCCAGTCACAAGCGAATCAAAGGTAACTTCGACTGCTAACTTCTAACTAAAGATATCCAACTATAGACAGAGTTGGGATTTATTTCTCTGTGACAGGAACGTTACTAATTACACTCATGTAATTTCACCCTCAAAACTTTGGTAATCGTCAAGCTTTCGAGAACGGACTTTTTGGAGGACTTCAAGAAAAGTTTCAAGATGTAATTGTAGATGGTAATTTGATTCGTTGGTAACTGTAGTCCGATATAATGTAATTATTTATAATTCTGTAAAAAAATAGGGAATATAAGAAGTCTTGTCCAATACTTTATCGTACTATCTAAATCTTTAAATACGTGCATGTTATATTTATATTAACGATCCTGGATCTTATTAGTACTACAATATTATTTAATTCATTTTTTTGTAGACTGGAGTGGACTATTAATACCTAAACTTTCACTTAGGCTTCACCAGAAATATTCAGTGAGGTAAGTTTACATCAGAGACTATTATTCTCCTAAATCATTGCCTACACCTCCCCACCCATGCCTTACCCCATCATAAAATGACTTCCCCCACCCATCAACGAGTGAGAGTATTCCCCCCACCGTAAAGGCCAATATCCCAGTCCATCATAAGATGCTGACTCGGCTTTTATTTTTGTGGAGGTAACTAAGCCCTGTAATAAATTCCTTCACTAAAATGTGATGTGGTGTTTTGATCTGGATCAAAGGGACTCCTCGATGATAAGATCAAAACAAACTCTGAATAGATTTAATTTGGTTTTTAATAGAGGGATATATTCTGTGGACAGGCTTCTCCTTCTGGATGCCAGTGGTCTGATGACACAGGATGAATTGATTTTGCTTTCATCTTTGGAACTCAGGGAATAAATTGATGCCCTTAATTAGGAATAAATTGATATCAATGGAGTTTCGTTGTACTTTCAGTTCTTTGATATGATTCGCTCAGTTTATTCCAATTATGGATCTATTTCGATTGTTGTGTTGGATATTTGATCGGCTAATTAGTATTTCCATACTAATTGCTCTGGCGAGACTTTGTGATTGTAATTCTTTCATCAAGTGATGGAAGGTAACAACTACATAGAAAAAACTTTTGTGTGAGGATATAGTGTTAACAAAGATATTATACTACAATAAGATACACTACTTTCGACAATTTCTATTTGCTCTGCCACCTGGTTTCGAAAGCGAGAACTAGAATTGGAATTCAGTTAGGACAATCGAGGTATGTTGTTTGCGTGACGTCACAACAGCAACACTCTAAAATTATTTTTAAAACAATTTCAGAACGTAACATTATGAAAACCAGGATACAGTGACATACGGTAATCAGCTTATCGAATCTAGTTTGACGTGACCATGGCGTGACCGGAAATGCAACTCTCGTCACACTTTGAAACATGGGATTAACTACTTAAACTTAGTCGCTTTAAATTTTTTTCTTATCAATTACTAATTCTGTATTGGTTAAATTGTATTTCCATTATTTTATTCCTAAACTGTCATTCACAGGAACTAGAATTTAGCAGTTAACTAGCACTAGTTTAGGCTCCTTTGTAGTATATGTTCAAGACCCTATTTCTTATAGATAAGTTAAAGAAATAAACAATAAAAACACACCTGAATTATATCTATATATTCAAATTTGAGGTTCAGTCGCCATTTTCGCTTTTCTTTTACAAGAAACCCTTATAAAATAACTTTAAACTTCTCGATATTAACATGCAAATACGACGAATTATGAGCCACTCGGTCACAAACAAGAAATGTGTTGTTGTGGTGACGTCATATTTTTGTGTCGATACCCGTTATATTTTTTCGTTATGTTTATTTCCATTATAAGAAACAGTGATGAATCCATTCATGTTATTCACACTGCTTGACATTAATTTTCTATTTATGTGTGTTGCCTTGTTGACGTCACGGTCACAAATTACTCGATTTGTGACAACAGCTCACAAAGCTTTACTCTTCAGTACCTACCCTACTAGGAATACCAATATTGATAGGTAGCGAAATTTGAGTGATTTGTGACGTGACATCAGCAGCAAGGGAACATATTTAAAGAGAGAATTAGAAGTTTAGCAGGTTAAAATTTTATCTAAAATATATTTATTTATTATATTATACAAATTGATAACTTTTTTTCCAAATACCTTCTTCAATTGTTTCAAATATGATTTTAGAGTGTTGCTGTTATGACGTCACGCACACAACATTTCACGATTGCCCTTATAATATTTCAATTCTATTTACCGCTTTTGAAATCAGATGGCGCTACTACGCAATTTAAAATTGAACTTGGCGAGAGTAGTGTATCTTACTGTAGTATAATATTTTTCAATACTTAGATTTGTGATTTTGTATGCTTTATTTACTATAAAATCCTAATTTTCCTTTTCCGTCGTCTATGCAATTCAGCAATCCACGTATTACGGTTTAATTTTTGTTAAATCATTTATTAATGGTTTCAAATTATTAAATGAGTTTGATAGCATTTTTGAACTTCCTAGTTTTAACCACTTGGGGGAAATGTGGAGGATATTGGTCTATGAAAACCTGAAGTCCCTCATAAAGAGCAGTACACAAGTAGAGTTTTTTAAGTCTTTCCACCAGACTTTTTGCTAAACTCCTCCTACTTTTTCTACGAAAATATTAGAAAAAACGATATAATTATTAATTATTATAGTTGGTATCCATGATACCTGCAAGTATCGTTTTTTCTTATATTCTCGTGGAAAAAGTAGGAGTAGCTTTGCAAAAAGTCTGGTGGAAAGACTTAAAAAACCCTACGTGTGTACGGCTCTTCATGCTATGGCCGATGGCGACTCCATAGGCCCTTCAGTGAGTGTAAGTTTGTGTGGTACCCAGTAGGTGTATTGCTGAACATTGTGTGAGAATATCGGAGATTGTCCGTGGATCTGCAAAGCAGTATTCACACAGATCCGAGACCATCCTCAATCCTTTGTGTGTAAGAAAGATGATGTCCGTATCGCAGTAATGGAAGGGTGTCCCTGTCTTACCGAGAGAGGTGGCACTTTCATGTTAAGAAAAACAAGTCAGTTGAAGTTGCTGTATGATTCAAAATGAAATCAATTAACATAAATGGTTGAACTCCCTATCATTATAATACTCTAATAAATCAGTCAGTTAAAATTAATTTTCATATATCATTCCGAATAATATATATTTTATTCGAAACACAGTATCACAGACCTCACTGGTGTAGACAGGAGGATGCCTAAGAGAGAGTTAGGCTCGAAGGAAGAAAAGACTCTTTCTGTGAAAGTTTTGTTGATGTATTTGCGTGGTGACGTGTTGAGTCACTTGAGTGGTGTGTTGGTAGAGCGTGACTTGTGTTACATGTATGTTTCGCGGTGTCCTTCGCTCTGTGTTCATATGTTCATGTGTGAAGTGAACGGAAGGAAACGTGTTTCCTTGTGTATGAGTGTTGTTTAAATGCATCCGATGGCAATCCATTGTGCAGTGTTTTCTACTCTTTGGAGTTTCTGTCGATAAGTGTTGGCAGTGTCGGGTGACCAGGTTGTGTGGACGTAGGTGAGGGCGTGCATGACGTTCAGTCTGTTTTTGGCTCTATTTTTAATGTCATATATGTGATCTTCGAGCGTTATGTTGCTGTCGAGCGTAAATTACAGGATTTTAGGCGTGTTAGTGCTGCTTGGAATATTATATTCAGTGATGTAGTGGGTGATAGGTGCGAGGTTGGAAAGATTTGTTCGTGAAAACCTTTAGACTGTTTGTTTAATAGTATAGATATATGTTTTTTACGTTTTTGATTGTATGTTTGTAAGTAGTGAAATGATTTTTGACTGCATCCGCATATATTTAAGCCCCGTTTACACGGTACGATAAATTGGAGCGATTTATTGAACACAGAAATCGTAACAATTTATCAGATGATTGAGACAGTGTTTACGCGCAACGATTTTTATTCCAATATTTTTAGTCTTTACCAGTCGTGATGGAAGAAACATTATTGTGGTCTGCATTTGGAATGTGCTTAGCATTATATATTGAGTTAGATTGCAACGATTTATTGGAACCCTGTTTACACGTTTAAATTTGTCGTTACGATTTGTATAAATATGAGCCTGAAGGCACCAATCACACATTCCAATTCCAACTCCAATAAATCACTGCGATCACCTGTTTACACGTAATGATAAATTGTAACAATCTCTTCATTACGATAAATCGCTCCAATTTATCGTAGCGTGTAATCGGTCCTTAAGAGTGTGAACCGAGTTGTTTGTTGGTGTATAGATAGGTCGTTCAGTTATAAATAGAATAGATTAGGTGAAAGTACAGAGCCCTGTGGTACCCTGTTTGAATAATGTCTTGTTATTATAAACAGTTCTGCAATATAAAGGAAGTAAATGTGAATACTAAAATATCTATGTCTCCATAATATATTTTTCTAGGGTGTCTTATAATTATTTCCATCACTGAAAATTGATTTGTGAAAATAAAACTGTTTTTCTGACATTTATTTCATGACATTTTTATGACGTTTTTAAACTCAAACCTTTTAGAATATTATTTTAATTTTCAAGGATAATCGTGATGTAAAAAGAAAATTATTTCAATTTTTGAAATAATACATTGAAGTGTGTCCAACTGCTACAAGCCATATTCTAGATTCCATCAGTTCGGTGGGTCCTGGGATTGCTGCGTGGACCGACAGTTGGGTTAAAGACAATTGAACCCCGACAATTGAGCCAGCCGATAATCGAGCCCAGAGCAATTAGCCACAAAGACAATTGAGTCCGGAGCAATTGGGAACAAAGGCAATAGAGCCCATAAGATTGGGACAGCAGACACAATAAAGAAGTGTTACAGTAGCAATGGTCATCGATTAAGTTAATATCATATACTCATTCGGATAATAAACGGACTCGGCTATAATCCGGAGAATCAAGATAATATCAAATTTAACATAAAATTTAACTTTTACTTAAAAGTTGATTTCGTAGATACGAAGGTAATTCAGAAGAAATAGACGAATCAGTATTCTGAAGTGTCCACAACTGTGTCATGGAAGATCTGCCTCGAGTACCACTAATGTAATTAAAAGGTGACACAGAGCGATTCTAAGCTCGACTTAATATCGTCACCCTACTATTTTTAAATTCATACATATAACAGAATTAGAGCAATATTACGTAGAAAATAAATTAAAACGTATAGACTGAAAATGAAGATTGAACAAAAAAGTGAAGTACAGCAAACCCTCGAGGTAGACCAAACTTTGTAGTGGACCAAAATGTTTTTGAAACTGTACTGGAAATTATCCTTGGCTTAATTATCTTGGGGCATAAGTGTCCTGGGCTCAATTGTCTTGAGTCCCAATCGTACTGGGCTTAATCGTTTTGCGTCTTAATTTTCCTGAGCACAATAGTCTTGCGATCAATGGTCATGGGCTAAATTGTTGATAGGCTCAATTGTTTTGGGCCCAACTGTCGATGCTCCAGAAGAATGCTCGTTAGATAGGGCTGGGTGGTTTTTATATCATCACCGGTGAGCAAGAGTAGGAGACTTCAAGAGTGGAAGTATATCTGCTCATACTCCCCTGGGGGAAAACACCCTGAGCCCATGCGTGTGCTTGGTGGTAAGTGCTCGGAGCAACACTCTGTTCCCGCCCCCACAAAGGAGGATGGGTAGGAGTATGTTTGTTGTTGAGGAGTCTGAGTAGTCTTTTGTGGTCTACTGTGACCACCACCGCGCGAAGGCTCTTCTCTGGACGGTATGATATGGTTTTACTAGTCACTTCTACTTGAACTATTTTATCTCTTCCATTTAAGTTGAGAGCACAGTTTGAATAAAGATAAGTATTGCATATCCATTCCAAGTAACTGCAATGAGAGTCCTTTCAGTGTTGTAACAGTTAACTGCAACTGCAGTGTCTGTAACTGTAGTGTCAGTAACTGTTAGACCCAATAATGTTACTGCAATGTCTGTTCATTCAATGTTGGCATTAAAGTTAACAGGGCAGAAAGAATTGTCCCCGAAGGATCGGGAGACCTGGATGCTCTACTGAAAAATTCACACGCATTGGCAGTGTCTGAGCAGACAGGATGAATTACTTCTACCAATGAGGTGGAACAGTGCGGGCAAACTTCTTATTCAGTTCTTTAATGTTTTTATTTCCAACAAGAAAAACATGGAGACAGGAAGTATCGCAGAAATAATATAATGATTTATTTAATTAGAAATAAAAAATTATCGATAATTATACACAAAGAGAGAACAAAAACAGTTCAAATAGATTTTCATTCCATTTTTTATGATAACCTCTATAATGAACAAATTTTTATCACACGCATAATTGGCAACACCAATTTTATAATAAGATGTAGCTACATTAAAAGTATTATAATTGGTAGGTAAAAAAAATGTACCGGATGCGACATATTCAAAGGATGAAAAATATTAAACAGCTAAAAATGTTATGAATTACAATTATACATTGTGCTCCATTTCTATGATCATTGGGAATAAAAGCAAAACTATTGTAGGTAATTCAATATAAGCATCACTCAAAAGGAAATTCATCACAATGAAAAACACACTCCTAATATATTAGCTATAAATTTCCCTGATAAATATCCTATGAATCTCTCAAATAAAATCAAAATGGCCCAAAATCTCCCAGTTTTTCATGAGAGACTCACGATAAATAATAAATTAACATGGTGACGGGCTTGCCCCTATCGTGTAGCGGGGGGAATACTTTTTGCCTTGGCGGAGTGAAGGGAGACGTGAAGGGAGGAAGTGAAGGGAAACGTGAAGGGAGGGAGTGAAAGGAAACGTGAAGGGAGGGAGTGAAGGGAAATGTGAAGGGAGGGAGTGAAAGGAAACGTGAAGGGAGGGAGTGAAGGGAAATGTGAAGGGAGGGAGTGAAGGGAAATGTGAAGGGAGGAAGTGAAGGGAAATGTGAAGGGAGAGAGTGAAGGGAAATGTGAAGGGAGGGAGTGAAGGGAAATGTGAAGGGAGAGAGTGAAGGGAAATGTGAAGGGAGGGAGTGAAGAGAAATGTTAAGGGAGGGAGTGAAGGGAAATGTGAAGGGAGGGAGTGAAGGGAAATGTGAAGGGAGAGAGTGAAGGGAAATGTGAAGGGAGAGAGTGAAGGGAAGTGTGAAGGGAGAGAGGGAAGGGAAATGTGAAGGGAGGGAGTGAAGGAAAATATGAAGGGAGAGAGTGAAGGGAAATGTGAAGGGAGAGAGTGAAGGGAAATGTGAAGGGAGGGAGAGAAGAGAAATGTGAAGGGAGGGAGTGAAGGGAAATGTGAAGGGAGAGAGTGAAAGAAAATGTGAAGGGAGAGAGTGAAAGGAAACGTGAAGGGAGGGAGTGAAGGGAAATGTGAAGGGAGGAAGTGAAGGTAAATGTGAAGGGAGGGAGTGAAGGGAAATGTGAAGGGAGAGAGTGAAGGGAAGTGTGAAGGGAGAGAGGGAAGGGAAATGTGAAGGGAGAGAGTGAAGGGAAATGTGAAGGGAGGGAGAGAAGAGAAATGTGAAGGGAGGGAGTGAAGGGAAATGTGAAGGGAGAGAGTGAAGGGAAATGTGAAGGGAGAGAGTGAAAGGAAACGTGAAGGGAGGGAGTGAAGGGAAATGTGAAGGGAGGAAGTGAAGGGAAATGTGAAGGGAGAGAGTGAAGGGAAATGTGAAGGGAGGGAGTGAAGGGAAATGTGAAGGGAGAGAGTGAAGGGAAATGTGAAGGGAGAGAGTGAAAGGAAACGTGAAGGGAGGGAGTGAAGGGAAATGTGAAGGGAGGAAGTGAAGGGAAATGTGAAGGGAGAGAGTGAAGGGAAATGTGAAGGGAGGGAGTGAAGGGAAATGTGAAGGGAGGGAGTGAAAGGAAATGTGAAGGGAGGGAGTGAAGAGAAATGTGAAGGGAGGGAGTGAAGAGAAATGTGAAGGGATGGAGTGAAGGGAAATGTGAAGGGAGTCACAAGGAGTCACAAGGATAAAGGGACCATCAAAAGGCACAATATGCCCATCCAAGGATGGCCCCTGTGCACAGCCAGCTGTGCGCTCGACGTTGGGTTAACAACGGAACAAGGTGAATCTCTCTCCATCACTTCCCACTTGGAACCTAAGCACTCCAAACCGTACTCCTAAACCTGACAAAGAAAGAACCTCCATCAGGCGTAGGAGCAAAGTTTGGGTACAATCATTAGCTCCAAGTTTTATCCTGGACTTGGTCAGTCAAACCCGCCAATCACTGCCACCTTCACAGGGGCCGCCCAAAGGCAGTCCCTGAGACGGTGACAGAACGCAGGGTGTGACCTGATCTCTCTAGCCACGGAAAGGCGCCAGGTTTTCTCTTAATTGGTTGGTTGGAGTTGAAGTAAGAGTGCTACCAGAAAAGATAGCTAAGACTCTCATCTCAACTCCGAGGTCAAGTCATGGAGGCGCTTGACAGCTCAGTAAGCCAGCTCACTGAGTATCCTGTCAAGTCGCCTTTTGAATGTGTCAACAGTCAGGCTGCTGACAACATTTTCTGGCAGTCTGTTCCAGACATTACAGATCTTTACCAGCATGAAGTTCTCCAGCTGAGCAGTGGTGAACCGAGGCGGAACCACCTTCCACCCGTGGTTGCGGGTGGGGTTCACACACAGCGAAAAGTAGTCTTCGGGATCAACTCGACTTATCCCTCGAAGGATCTTAAAAGTCTCGATGAGTTGACCCCTCAAACGTCGCTGCTCAAGCGTGAAGAGGCCCAGGTCTTCTAACCGACGTGCGTATCCCTTGGATCGGATTTCAGGTACAAGTTTAGTCGCCCTCGCTTGCACCCGTTCTAACCGCTTGACATCTGCTCGCAACGTCGGTGACCAGAACTGGACCGCAAACTCCAAAAGAGGTCTTACAAGAGAGTTGTACAGGGTGAGGACTGTCTCTCTGTTTCTGTATCTGAATTGCCTCTTGATGTACCCTAGGATCTTGTTTGCTCTCTTCTCAGCTTCCAGGCAATGTCGAGAGAACTTGAGATCCCTGGTGATCATAACTCCAAGATCCTTCTGTACATCAGTGGGTCCTATTTGGGCTCCAAGTAGCGTGTAGAAAGCTTCAGCGTTCCTACGACCAGCATGAAGTACTCTACACTTGTCCACATTGAAGGGCATCTGCCACTTTTCCGACCATTCTCCGATCTTGAAAAGATCAAGTTGGAGTTGTCCGATGGCCTCTGGACTTGCAGCGTTGATGCCAATCTTTGTGTCATCAGCAAACTTGGATACCCTACTGACGAGTCCTACGTCAAGGTCATTTATGTAAATAATAAAGAGCAGAGGACCAAGGACTGAGCCCTGGGGAACCCCGCTGGTTATGGAGCTCCACACAGAGGCCACGCCATTGACCACCACTCTTTGTCGTCTGTTATTTAGCCATGACCTGATCCATTGTAGAACTCGACCACCCACACCAATAGCTGCTATTTTCGCCATTAACCTCTTGTGAGGTACCTTGTCAAATGCCTTCTTGAAATCAAGGTAGACGATGTCAACAGCTTTGGATTTGTCATGCTCCTGAAGAACGTAGTAGAAGAACTCTAGTAAGTTTGTCAGGCATGACTTCCCGCGAAGAAAGCCATGCTGACTCTTTCCTATGAGCTGGTGTTCTTCCAGGTGATCCACAATCCTATCCTTGATGATGGATTCTAGCAGCTTTCCAGGAACCGATGTTAAACTAATCGGTCTGTAGTTACTACTGTTAGTGGTCTCACCTGTCTTGAAGATTGGGGTCACATCCGCGATCCTCATGTCGTCGGCGACCTCGCCCGACTCCAAAGAGACATTGAAGATCTGTTGCAGATGTGCCGCCAAACCATCCTTCACGTTCTTCATCACTGTCGGTAAGAATCCATCAGGACCAGCTGCCTTGTTAGGGTCCAGCTTGCCAAGTTTGTCTACTACCTCCTCAACAGTACAAACAATCTCAGTCAGTGGCATTCGTCCCTCGTAGTAGACTACGGGGTCAGGGGTGCCAAGCGCATCCTCCCTGGTGAAGACACTGACGAAATAACTGTTGAGTTCGGCGACGATGTCGGCATCCGAAGTTGCAAACATACCATGGGTTGTCCTGATTGGTCCGATGGAGCTTCTGGTGGGCTTCCTGCTATTGACATAAGCGAAGAACTCCTTAGGGTTGCCCTTACAGGCCAATGCAACCCTGTGTTCCTCCGCTACTTTAGCTTGCCGCACCATTCTTTTGACCAATCTCCGTTGGTCTGTGAGAAGTCTCTCAGTTTCCGGTGAAGAGTGAGTCTTGAATGAGACGTAGAGTCGTTTCCTTCTCTTTATCTCTCTGCCAAGCTCGTTATGGAACCATTTAGGACGAACCTTCATGGAACCACCTACCCTTTTCCTAGGTATGCATCGGTCCTGGATCGAGATGTAGTTTGCCTTAAAGCCCCGCCACATCTGATCAGGTGAAGCTGGAAGTTGAGGACGTAATGCCTGCAGATCACGAGTGAAACTGTCGTAATCAGCTCTTCTCAGATTTAGCATATTTCTATGAGAGATCTTCTCTTGTTCCACTTTGACTCCCACTCTAAAAGAAACGGCATTATGGTCACTGGTACCCAGACATTCACCAACCGAGACCTGAGAAACCAGATCTTCGTCGGTAGTGAATATGAGGTCCAGTGCATTTTCGCCTCTAGTGGGAGTTCTTACCATCTGGGAGAGGAAGTTGTCGTTCGAAAATTCGATCAACCTACCTCCCTCTCCATCCGAGACTCTTGTGTTCCAATCCACTCTGCAGTTGAAATCTCCCAACACAATGGCCGTTTCATCCTGCAGAAGGTTAGTGAGAGCAGCGTAGAGATCTCGGTCGTGGTCTCTCGTCTGGTGGGGTGGTCTGTAGAGCAAGTAAAGGTTGAGTGTGACTTCCGCTCTGACCTCTATCCCTAGTAACTCATACGGAGAGTCGATGGGTATGAGGGCCGCGTCAATGTGACAGCGAACATAGATCATCACTCCTCCACCTGCTCTGTTGCCACGATCCCTGTGGAACATTTTATAACCGGGCAGGTGATACTCTCCCTCAAAATCTCGTTTCTCAGTGTCCAGCCAGGTCTCAGTGATGCAGATGATGTCGAGACATTTAACAGCCACCATACATCTAAACTCCTGCAGCTTATTCCTGATAGACCGAGCATTGAAGAGTATCATTCGGAGGTCCCTCACCGACCTCCGAGTCCTAGCCCGTTTCCCTGGTTTTCATCGGCGCAGTCTTCATAACCTGAGCCGTCGCCAGAGTCATCAGGGTCCGGGGTCGGCTCAGGGGGATCTGGGGTGGGGTCAGGGGGATCTGGGGTGGGGTCAGGGTGATGTGGGGTGGGGTGATGGGGATGTGGGGTGGGGTCATGGGGATGTGGGGTGGGGTCATGGGGATGTGGGGTGGGGTCATGGGGATGTGGGGTGGGCTCATAGGGATCTGGGGTGGGGTCAGGGGGATCTGGGGTGGGGTCAAGGGAATCTGGGGTGGGGTCAAGGGAATCTGGGAAAGAGGGGTCAGATTGCCTGGATCGTTTCTTCAAAACGCCCTCAGGGCTTACTGTCTGGCTGCGCGCTCTTTTGGCATTACCTGGCACAGATTCCTCACATCTGAAGGTGGGGCCATCTCCAGTGCCAGCTGTAGAGGTTGAAGGAGCCGTTTCTGCTTGCAGTTCCTCCTGTCGAGGCTGTGCTGCACATGCCTTCGCCGATCTCCTGCCGTGTCCTCTCTTTCTCTTCTTATGATTAAGGTCCTCCTTCAGTGGTTTGTGAGGCTTGAACAGCTTCACAGCCAGCTGTTCGGCAAATAAATTGCTGCCTCGTCCACTGAAGTGTATCCCGTCCTTCCAGTAGAGATCATCTCTTCCGAAAAAGAGATGCCAGAGGTCAACATACTTGAGGCTGTATGTCCGACATAGGTTACTCAGTTGACCATTTATCGCCTGAGCTCTACCATAATGCTCATTAGTGGCTTTCCTCCTAGGCAAAAGCCCCACAACGATACCTCTGTTGACCTTGGACTTAACTGCACTGAGTAGCCTATTAAAGTCCTTGACTATATTTTCAATAGGACCACTTCTCCGTGAATTCAGGAACGGGTCATTTCCTCCGACTGAGACAATCAGAGTACTGTTTCTGTCTATGTTCAGTTTTTGGATCTCCTGGACGATCCTGCCTATCTTGGCACCAGGGAAACTCAGTACTCTGTTCTCGCGACGAAGCTGCTTGTAGCGTAGGCCGGTTTGCTTCCCTACGAGGGAGTCACCCACCAGGAGGTTCACGGTTTCCCTCTCTGGTGGAACCGTAGCTCTACCTTGCAGCTTCGTTTCGCTCTTCCTCCTCTCTGTGTCAGGACGGCTTTTTGTCCTAACACTTTTGGCAATGCTTCTGCCTACATTGCCGTTTAAATCTCTGGCTCCTGAGGTAACTTCCATAGCCACTACAGAAGTGGGTGGTATCCGGGGGAAAGGATCCCTCAATAGGACGCTCCGGTAAGACTGCCTCTCAGAGTCATCCTTCGACCTCTTAGCCTCCAGGGACGCCAGTCTGATTTCTATAATGTCCATTGTGGACTCCTGGATGTCAAACCGACATTCCAGGGGGACAAGTAGCGATTTAAGAGTGCTGGTGGCGGTGCTAGGAACAGATACCCGACTCTCACCCAGCTTCTCTCTGAGGTTTCTAAGTTCCTCGGCATGTTGTACCTCTTTTCGGTCTAAACTTTTACGGAGGTCAGAAATGACCTTCTCGTACTTCACGAGTTTTGCGGCCTGACTCTCAATTTTGAGAAAGAGCTCGCAAAAGAGGCACACGCTCAGCCTCGTGAGATCCGCTGCCTTTCCCTCCTTGAAGTCAATTGACCACTTCTTCTTTTTGCACCTGAAACATTCATGTTTCAGGGCACCAGGTCCGTTTTTCCCCCTCTGGGGTCCAGGTGGGACGTCACGGACTCCTGCCTTTTTCCCTCTCACTCCTGATCTAGTAGCCTGACTACCAGATCTTCTGGTGCTCACTGTCTGAGCACCTGCACAGGGTTGTTGTGCATCGGCAAGGGTGGGAGATTTGGGCTCTCCCAAGCCCAAGGGGTATGAGTTTTCCATAGAATATTTAGATTTTCCAACACTACTATCTCCCCCGCCACCACGGACGGCAACCAGGGCAAGGTATATGGGTCTCATAAGTACAGAGACCACCTCAGGGAGTATAGGAGTGAGGGTTGCCTCCGCAGCGGTCAAAACGACGGTTTCCCCCCAAGGCAAGACCTCTTACCTTGAGGGGGAGGCAATATGCCTCTGCCCCCGTTCTTTTCCACTGGTTTAGCTCGATAACGATAGTATCAAATCAATATTCAGTTCAGATCAAGGAGTTTGCAGGGTCGTTATAAGGATTTAAAATCAGAGTTACCTTCTCTTAGCCTTCCTCTTTAGATTTGTGAGACTTACAGGGCTAGGGGAGGTTTTATATCGGAGTTTTCCTTCTCCTAGCCTTTCCTCAATTGGTGGGACCTACAAGGCAGCAGGCGGTGTTAAGTCAGAGTTTCCTTCTCCTAGCCTTTCCAATAATAGGTGGGCCCTACAAGGCAGCAGGCGCTTTTTGTCAGAGTTTGTCCTCTCTTAGGACACCCAGCCATTACAGCCAGGGCCTCACGCTTAACGGCCGCTATGCCGGATAACGTATCCCCGTGGACTCACGACTGCTATCATTACTGGACAGTACGGTCCGCCACTGCTTATTCAGTATATTCGCAGCTAGCCTGCATATCTGCAGGCCGTTCGGCTATCCGCCACCAGCCGAGGCGCTCCACAGTAGTTGTCAGCTACCCACCTTCCGTCTTATGAATAAGAAAGCTAAAAGTTACCTTAAAACTAAACTTATTCTAAGACTTCCAGCAGCCTGTTTTCACAAGTAGGAGGGAAGTGTGAAGGGAGAGAGGGAAGGGAAATGTGAAGGGAGGGAGTGAAGGAAAATATGAAGGGAGAGAGTGAAGGGAAATGTGAAGGGAGAGAGTGAAGGGAAATGTGAAGGGAGGGAGAGAAGAGAAATGTGAAGGGAGGGAGTGAAGGGAAATGTGAAGGGAGAGAGTGAAGGGAAATGTGAAGGGAGAGAGTGAAAGGAAACGTGAAGGGAGGGAGTGAAGGGAAATGTGAAGGGAGGAAGTGAAGGGAAATGTGAAGGGAGGGAGTGAAGGGAAATGTGAAGGGAGAGAGTGAAGGGAAGTGTGAAGGGAGAGAGGGAAGGGAAATGTGAAGGGAGAGAGTGAAGGGAAATGTGAAGGGAGGGAGAGAAGAGAAATGTGAAGGGAGGGAGTGAAGGGAAATGTGAAGGGAGAGAGTGAAGGGAAATGTGAAGGGAGAGAGTGAAGGGAAATGTGAAGGGAGGGAGAGAGGAGAAATGTGAAGGGAGGGAGTGAAGGGAAATGTGAAGGGAGAGAGTGAAGGGAAATGTGAAGGGAGAGAGTGAAAGGAAACGTGAAGGGAGGGAGTGAAGGGAAATGTGAAGGGAGGAAGTGAAGGGAAATGTGAAGGGAGGGAGTGAAGGGAAATGTGAAGGGAGAGAGTGAAGGGAAGTGTGAAGGGAGAGAGTGAAGGGAAATGTGAAGGGAGGGAGAGAAGAGAAATGTGAAGGGAGGGAGTGAAGGGAAATGTGAAGGGAGAGAGTGAAGGGAAATGTGAAGGGAGAGAGTGAAAGGAAACGTGAAGGGAGGGAGTGAAGGGAAATGTGAAGGGAGGAAGTGAAGGGAAATGTGAAGGGAGGGAGTGAAGGGAAATGTGAAGGGAGAGAGTGAAGGGAAGTGTGAAGGGAGAGAGGGAAGGGAAATGTGAAGGGAGAGAGTAAAGGGAAATGTGAAGGGAGGGAGAGAAGAGAAATGTGAAGGGAGGGAGTGAAGGGAAATGTGAAGGGAGAGAGTGAAGGGAAATGTGAAGGGAGAGAGTGAAGGGAAATGTGAAGGGAGGGAGAGAGGAGAAATGTGAAGGGAGGGAGTGAAGGGAAATGTGAAGGGAGAGAGTGAAGGGAAATGTGAAGGGAGAGAGTGAAAGGAAACGTGAAGGGAGGGAGTGAAGGGAAATGTGAAGGGAGGAAGTGAAGGGAAATGTGAAGGGAGGGAGTGAAGGGAAATGTGAAGGGAGAGAGTGAAGGGAAGTGTGAAGGGAGAGAGGGAAGGGAAATGTGAAGGGAGGGAGTGAAGGAAAATATGAAGGGAGAGAGTGAAGGGAAATGTGAAGGGAGAGAGTGAAGGGAAATGTGAAGGGAGGGAGAGAAGAGAAATGTGAAGGGAGGGAGTGAAGGGAAATGTGAAGGGAGAGAGTGAAGGGAAATGTGAAGGGAGAGAGTGAAAGGAAACGTGAAGGGAGGGAGTGAAGGGAAATGTGAAGGGAGGAAGTGAAGGGAAATGTGAAGGGAGGGAGTGAAGGGAAATGTGAAGGGAGAGAGTGAAGGGAAGTGTGAAGGGAGAGAGGGAAGGGAAATGTGAAGGGAGAGAGTGAAGGGAAATGTGAAGGGAGGGAGAGAAGAGAAATGTGAAGGGAGGGAGTGAAGGGAAATGTGAAGGGAGAGAGTGAAGGGAAATGTGAAGGGAGAGAGTGAAAGGAAACGTGAAGGGAGGGAGTGAAGGGAAATGTGAAGGGAGGAAGTGAAGGGAAATGTGAAGGGAGAGAGTGAAGGGAAATGTGAAGGGAGGGAGTGAAGGGAAATGTGAAGGGAGGGAGTGAAAGGAAATGTGAAGGGAGGGAGTGAAGAGAAATGTGAAGGGAGGGAGTGAAGAGAAATGTGAAGGGATGGAGTGAAGGGAAATGTGAAGGGAGAGAGTGAAGGGAAGTGTGAAGGGAGAGAGGGAAAGGAAATGTGAAGGGAGGGAGTGAAGGAAAATGTGAAGGGAGAGAGTGAAGGGAAATGTGAAGGGAGAGAGTGAAGGGAAATGTGAAGGGAGGGAGTGAAGAGAAATGTGAAGGGAGGGAGTGAAGGGAAATGTGAAGGGAGAGAGTAAAGGGAAGTGTGAAGGGAGAGAGGGAAGGGAAATGTGAAGGGAGGGAGTGAAGGGAAGTGTGAAGGGAGAGAGTTCTTTTTGGTGTAGTAACTCGTAGTGTCCCCTTCGTGTCCATAATTATCTGACAGTGTCCCAAATCGTGTATTTCTAATTAATTTTTATATTTCATATTTCTCTTCTTTAACCCAATGACTTGCATTTGCCAATTGTTATTCATGAGACCTGTGCACACTGTTATCTTTACCGTATGAATGACTGGAGCAATATACATGTTAATTCTACAAGCAATGGCTAGCCTAGCAGTTAATATTAATCTAACAATGCATGGGCCTTTGTTGCTGTGCGTAAATACCGCTTGTTCATTTGAATAGCACCAGACTATTGATAATGTTTGAATTTAAATGCCTCGGGCCTCTAGATAACTGCTATTTGCTGCCCATTGTGCAGTTCTCGCCTTTAAAATATATACACTCTATATTATCAAAGAGATTCAACTATTGGGGAGATGGAGTATTGAATGGTTACTGGCAGAGGACGGGGCCTTTACAGTTGGTTATTTCTAACTAACTACTATCAGCTATATTTATTTTAGGCATTTTGTAAATTGAGTGAATTATTTTCACTTGGTTATCATATTCTATGTTGCTATATATAAAAAACTAACTGAAAATTGAATAGACCAAAAATGGCCGAATTTAGCAAGGTTTAATTTTCTTTGCTACACAACTCACTGGCTCGCTTGACCGCCATTTCAAAATATCTAAAAGAATCACTCGATTTTTACGGTGAATATAGACCAACCACCTACAGTAAAATTGTAGGCATTTTCTCTCTACTGGAGATGGAGACACACAACTACTGATTGCAATAGTATTTTAGATAGTACGATAAAGTTTTAGATAGTACGATAAAGTTTTAGATAGTACGATAAAGTTTTAGATAGTACGATAAAGTTTTAGATAGTACCATAAAGTTTTAGATAGTACGATAAAGTTTTAGATAGTACGATAAAGTTTTAGATAGTACCATAAAGTTTTAGATAGTACGATAAAGTTTTAGATAGTACCATAAAGTTTTAGATAGTACCATAAAGTTTTAGATAGTACGATAAAGTTTTAGATAGTACCATAAAGTTTTAGATAGTACGATGAAAACTGCCATCAATTTTTAGAAAATTTAGAATACAATTCAAAATATAAGTGATTATAGGCATAGAACCAATAATAAACAATTTTCAGAATAAACAATAGCAATCACCAATTACCATTGCAATCACCACTCACACTACTAAATATTTAGATTGGAGGACAATCATATTAGTCTGAAATTAGAAACTTTGACGTGACTGCATATAAAAATGATGGAAATGAGTTACCGTAAAAGTTGAAGCAGTTCCGTAAATATCGAGGTAGAGCCGTAAAAAATAATTCCGTAAAAGTGATTCCGTAAAAGTGGAGGTTCGTAAAACTCAAAAGTTACCTGTACTGATATGTGGACAGCGAGTAAGCACAGCTGTACAATGAACTGTACAATGAACTGTACAATGAACTGTACAATGAACTGTACAATAAACTGTACAATGAACTGTACAATGAACTGTACAATGAACTGTACAACGAACTGTACAACGAACTGAACAACGAACTGTACAACGAACTGTACAATGGCTGTACAATGGCTATGCTAGGGCTGTACAATGACTGTACAATGGCTGTACAATGGCTGTGCTATGTTTGTATAATGGCTTTACAATGGCTGTACAATGGCTGTACAATGGCTTTACAATGGCTGTACAATGGCTTTACAATTGCTTTACAATGGATTTACTATGGCTGTACAATGACTGTACAATGGTTGTACAATGGCTTTACAATGGCTGTACAATGGCTTTACAATGGCTGTACAATGGTTTTACAATGGCTGTACAATGACTGTACAATGGCTGTACAATGGCTTTACTATGGCTTTGGCTTTACAATGGCTGTACAATGGCTGTACAATGGCTTTACAATAGCTGTACAATGGCTGTACAATGGCTTTACAATGGCTGTACAATGGCTGTACAATGGTTGTACAATGGCTGTACAATGGCTGTACAATGGCTTTACAATGGCTGTACAATGGCTGTACAATGGCTGTACAATGGCTGTACAATGGCTGTACAATGGCTTTACAATAGCTGTACAATGGCTGTACAATGGCTTTACAATGGCTTTACAATGGCTGTACAATGGCTGTACAATGGCTGTACAATGGCTGTACAATGGCTGTACAATGGCTGTACAATGGCTTTACAATGGCTGTACAATGGCTGTACAATGGCTGTACAATGGCTTTACAATAGCTGTACAATGGCTGTACAATGGCTTTGCAATGGCTTTACAATGGCTGTACAATGGCTGTACAATGGCTGTACAATGGCTTTACAATGGCTGTACAATGGCTGTACAATGGCTGTACAATGGCTGTACAATGGCTGTACAATGGCTTTACAATGGCTGTACAATGGCTGTACAATGGCTGTACAATGGCTGTACAATGGCTGTACAATGGCTTTACAATAGCTGTACAATGGCTGTACAATGGCTTTACAATAGCTGTACAATGGCTGTACAATGGCTTTACAATGGCTTTACAATGGCTGTACAATGGCTGTACAATGGCTGTACAATGGCTGTACAATGGCTGTACAATGGCTGTACAATGGCTGTACAATGGCTTTACAATGGCTGTACAATGGCTTTACAATGGCTGTACAATGGCTGTACAATGGCTGTACAATGGCTTTACAATGGCTGTACAATGGCTGTACAATGGCTGTACAATGGCTGTACAATGGCTGTACAATGGCTTTACAATGGCTGTACAATGGCTGTACAATGGCTGTACAATGGCTGTACAATGGCTGTACAATGGCTTTACAATAGCTGTACAATGGCTGTACAATGGCTTTACAATAGCTGTACAATGGCTGTACAATGGCTTTACAATGGCTTTACAATGGCTGTACAATGGCTGTACAATGGCTGTACAATGGCTGTACAATGGCTGTACAATGGCTGTACAATGGCTGTACAATGGCTGTACAATGGCTTCACAATGGCTGTACAATGGCTGTACAATGGCTGTACAATGGCTGTACAATGGCTGTACAATGGCTGTACAATGGCTGTACAATGGCTGTACAATGGCTGTACAATGGCTGTACAATGGCTTCACAATGGCTGTACAATGGCTGTACAATGGCTTCACAATGGCTGTACAATGGCTGTACAATGGCTTTACAATGGCTTTACAATGGCTGTACAATGGCTGTACAATGGCTTTACAATGGCTGTACAATGGCTGTACAATGGCTGTACAATGGCTGTACAATGGCTGTACAATGGCTGTACAATGGCTTCACAATGGCTGTACAATGGCTGTACAATGGCTGTACAATGGCTGTACAATGGCTGTACAATGGCTGTACAATGGCTGTACTCTAGAGAGCATTAAACACAAAGCTTGAAATTACACACAAGAATTTTACTCCGAAATGAAAACTTTTTCCTCTGGAATTACAGCAATAAAGAAGATTGGCCAGAGTTGCTTTGCTGCTGTACACTTTACACTTTACAGTGTGAAGTGTAAAGTGTACAGTGTACAGTGACAGAGTACTTTCATTACTGTGCATGTGTATATATGTTTCTACTATACATATACAGTACGTTACTGATGTACAGTTACTGATGTACAGTTACTGCAGTACAGTTACTGATGTACAGTTACTGCAGTACAGTTACTGCTGTACAGTTACTGATGTACAGTTACTGATGTACAGTTACTGCAGTACAGTTACTGATGTACAGTTACTGCAGTACAGTTACTGCTGTACAGTTACTGATGTACAGTTACTGCAGTACAGTTACTGATGTACAGTTACTGCTGTACAGTTACTGATGTACAGTTACTGATGTACAGTTACTGCTGTACAGTTACTGCTGTACAGTTACTGCTGTACAGTTACTGCTGTACAGTTACTGCTGTACAGTTACTGCTGTACAGTTACTGCTGTACAGTTACTGCTGTATAGTTACTGCTGTACAGTTACTGCTGTACAGTTACTGCTGTACAGTGACTGTAGTACAATCTTTACAGTCATACTCTATCAATTCTCTTTTCTATTCACAGTTGTTTTTCTTTTTCTCTTTTATTGCAAAGAGGTCAACTTTAGCTATAGGTTTAACTTTTGTATATTTATTCTTTCGCTTACTTTGTTTTAAATGGAAGAGATTATATGTCTTTATACTAACTATAGTACAATATATCTATTCATTTATCTAATTTATAATATATTTATTTATGTTATCTATTTTATAACATATATATTTATATCGATTTTTTTGTTTATTCAGTTTAAAAGCCTGAATATATTCATTCTGTTAGGGCAAAATTTTTCATATTAATTTTATTATTTTCTTCAAAAATTATTTTTATTGATCATGATGTTGTAACTTTAGAATAATTTCAAGAAGTTAAATTATCAGTTTTCCGTAGTGATTTACATCTTCTTTCAATAATGCATTCCAATTTAAAAACATTCAACAATCGATGTACATACATATTTGTTTCATAAATTCATCTAAAAGTTACTGAAATATTCGGAGTAAAATCCCTAGATATTTCTACTGAAAGAGAGGTAATAAAATTGCGTTATTTTTCTTTTTGAGTTTGGGGATAACTGAATTGTTATTTTTCGAATGGAGTATATATTTTTTTATAGAATAGAAATTTATAAGAAGTTGTAATGTTTTAATAACACTATGACCTTTATTTTATCCCTAGAAACTCCTGAACTTTACCTAATAGGTTTTAAAGTTTTAATTACTAATTAACTAATTAAATACCAGGTAAATATTTATTAAAGCTCTTATAAAACAGACCAAAATTTGAACTAATAAATTGTATCTCTCTTAATAATCTTTTTTGTGATTTATTAAAAACTAGCGGATACAACAAACAACATATTAGTCATTTATTTTGTGAGTTACCAAACTATCTTCATATATATAGATACATGAAAATAACTTTAAAAAAACACTACAAAGATAATAAAAAAATGATGACGACTACTTTGAAACTCTATACATGGCCATTAGTTTGTTGTATCCGCTAGTTTGTTTTTGTGTACACTGCATGACTGTTTAATAACCTCCTGGCAGGAATGTTCTAGTGACAGCAGTGCTACCTATACACATCTATCATCAGCTTTAGATTTAACAATAAATAAAAATGAAGGCATTAACGTACGCTCGGTATTAGGAGGTTGAAGTGGTTAAAAAACGCGCAGCACATTCTCGAGATTGTGCAAATCAGTAAATAGCGCAGAAATATATTCCAAAGAATAAAAAGATTAATAAATACATAATCCGTATGAAATATATCTGTGTCTATTATATTTCAGAGGCAAATACCTTTTTAGTTCACTGGGTAAATGGTTTGTGTACAACTGCCTAATATCTGCCGTGAGAATTGATGTCTGTGACTGGTAAGACTATTGACACTCTTGATACGAACAACTGAAGCTATTTACAGCAGTCAACAGCCTAACCAGTGGGGTGAACACAGCTCCCTGGGGTGATACGGGTGAGAAAAGAAACTGACTTGAACGCGAGAAATGATAGAGATATAGTATTTATTGAGTAAAATTCACCTATCACTCCACTCCTCCCAATTATCCCTCCACTCCTCCCAATTTCCCTCCACTCCTCCCAATTATCCCTCCACTCCTCCCAATTTCCCTCCACTCCTCCCAATTATCCCTCCACTCCTCCCAATTTCCCTCCACTCCTCCCAATTTCCCTCCACTTCTCCCAATTTCCCTCCACTTCTCCCAATTTCCCTCCACTCCTCCCTTTCCACCACATAATATATTAAATAACCAACCAAATATAAACTCAATGTCTTACAAAATCTCTTCATAATTAAATAATTTATTCAGTTCTTTATTCCCATAATTTCTTCACATAAGGTGCAAATTGCATTAATTTTAGCGCGACTCTCGCCCCTATTGAAGGCGTCTCTTCAAAAGATGCTCTAATGCTTTACATGCAATGCATAAGCAGTCCCATTAGCCCCTTTGTCAGAAGATATTCATTCTGATGAAACATCATCTGGCAAAATAATTCTCAAAAACTGTACGAACCTATTATGTTAATAAATATAGCAATGACTGGTTTGAAAAATGTTCAGTATAGTTTTAGTTGTTCGTGTGACAGGGTAAAGTGCTGTCATTTGGGGTAACAATGTGTCTGTTGTTACCCTGACAGAGCAATATAGTCCTAATAACAAACATAATACAACAAAAGAAGCTCTTTCTACTCACCATTGAATATAGGGTAGAAAAATGTAACTGTGATTTTATCAATGAGCAACAATATCGCAATTCATAAAATTTGTTACTTTTTATGATGTTTGTGAATATTTAAAAATTGGCTTGGGAAACGACGACTTTTTTATAAGATTTGAAAATATTAGAAAATTGTGAGATGAGCATCATCACAGAGACTCATTTCTCTGATAGTACATCATCACAGTGACTCTTTTCTCTGATAGCACATCATCACAGTGACTCATTTCTCTGATAGTACATCATCACAGTGACTCCTTTCTCTGATAGTACATCATCACAGTGACTCTTTTCTCTGATAGAACATCATCACAGTGACTCTATTCTCTGATAGTACATCATCACAGTGACTCTTTTCTCTGATAGTACATCATCACAGTGACTCCTTTCTCTGATAGTACATCATCACAGTGACTCTTTTCTCTGATAGTACATCATCACAGTGACTCTTTTCTCTGATAGTACATCATCACAGTGACTCTTTTCTCTGATAGTACATCATCACAGTAACTCTTTTCTCTGATAGTACATCATCACAGTGACTCTTTTCTCTGATAGTACATCATCACAGTGACTCTTTTCTCTGATAGTACATACACTGGCAAATTACAACAGTTTAGCCTAGCATAACACAGTGCTTATTAATCTCATTCTAATTAGCCTTTGAAGCCACTAATCGCTCTCATCTTTTGCTCATCAAGTGGCCTTTTATGCAGACAGTTTGGAGATAGGACTGATAGAGTACCTACAGACAGTTTGTAGATAGGACTGATAGAGTATCTACAGACAGTTTGTAGATAGGACTGATAGAGTACCTACAGACAGTTTGAAGATAGGACTGATAGAGTACCTATAGACTGTTTGGAGATAGGACTGATAGAGTACCTACAGACAGTTTGTAGATAGGACTGATAGAGTACCTACAGACAGTTTGAAGATAGGACTGATAGAGTACCTATAGACTGTTTGGAGATAGGACTGATAGAGTACCTACAGACAGTTTGGAGATAGGACTGATAGAGTACCTATAGACTGTTTGGAGATAGGACTGATAGAGTACCTATAGACTCTTTGGAGATAGGACTGATAGAGTACCTACAGACAGTTTGAAGATAGGACTGATAGAGTACCTATAGACTGTTTGGAGATAGGACTGATAGAGTACCTACAGACAGTTTAGAGATAGGACTGATAGAGTACCTATAGACTGTTTGGAGATAGGATTGATAGAGTACCTACAGACAGTTTGGAGATAGGACTGATAGAGTACCTACAGACTGTTTGGAGATAGGACTGATAGAGTACCTACAGACAGTTTGAAGATAGGACTGTACCTACAGACAGTTTGGAGATAGGACTGATAAGAGTACCTACAGACAGTTTGAAGATAGGACTGATAAGAGTACCTACAGACAGTTTGGAGATAGGACTGATAGAG
>CANNZV010001416.1:158811-197284 GCA_947561585.1 Caprella mutica | reverse complement strand
ATTTATCGTGTTCAATTAACATTTTTTATTTGGGGGGGGGGGGGGGGGATCGGCTTCCAAATTTATGTAATAACTATGTTATTATTATTATTGATATATTTCTATATGAAATTAATTCATCTTTGCAAGATACGAATAGATTTCCATTGAACGAACTATACATGGATGAAATAAACTAGACGTGAAATAAACTACTAATTATTCAATTATATAAATAATATAAATATTAACATTCAATACCTATGGACAAGTTTCAAAAGAATAATATTAATTATTCAATAATGCAATATGTCCCAAAGATCATTGCAATTTCTATTATATCACTAATGTAATTAATGATGTAAATAAATTAATAGTTTCAAATTAATTTCTTTATCAGATATGAGTTACCCCCTAAATTTATTTCAGTGTACTTTATTTGTTTGTTAATTGAAGTCAGTAAATTTTGGAACGTTTCCACATCTCTCATATAATATATCAGAGTAATTTTTGTTGGTATCGTTAAAGTATTAGATAGTGATACTACATGTTAGGCATCGGTCATTGTATAAAAAGCAAACTATCTGATAGTAATTGTTTGTAGTAATGACTAGAGTAGGAGAGTGAAATCTTGAAATATCATGCTATAAAGATAATCTTATCATCGTAGCTAATTCAGGTTGACCAATTTAAAAAAAATAGAGATTACCTGCTAAACCTTTGTAACAGTCTAAGCACTCACCACTTTATGGAAATTGGAAATTGCGTCAAATTAGTCCTATGACGTAGTTATATAACTATAAAGAGTATAGTGATGGTACTTTAGCTGTTAGTTAGCAGTTGGTAGGCAGACTGATCTGTACAGAGTTGGAATCTATCTTGGCAGAGTTGAGTCTTTACCAGAGATAGTCTAGGACATATCTCTTGTCTATACTTTTGTCACCATCAGCACCTGCTATTGTAACCAGTTAAATAATACTACCGTTGTGTGCATAATTTTTATAAGCCGGCAAAATATTAAAACAATTTTTTTCTTTTAAAAAAGTATTGGATAGCAAGATATTGAATTTCAATATGTGAAATAGGATAACAAAAAGATGAAATTCTCGGCACTTAGTTGTAATATTGAAGAGAGAGGAGATAGATTAAAATGTATGGTTATATGTATTATGCACGTTCAAGTGTTCATGATCACATGGTATATCCACGTACAAACACTTTTATTGCCTATGTACTACATTCAAATGTACTTCTATATTCTTGTCGATAACTTGTTAATTTAGAAGCAATTGAGAGTTGAATTTATTTTGACTGCAATGAAATACAGGAAGGACACACTTTAATTAACAAAATCACGACTCATTCTGAAGAGATACCTACTTAATCTTTGGAGGAATCATAGGGATTTTTTGACTGAGTTGTTAATATTTTAATTGTTGCAACTCATTATATATTTACTAATGGTATTCATTATATTATGAATGATGGTACCCAATATATTTTGACTGATCGTACACATTATAGTTTCACTGTTGATAGTCAGTATACTTTTAAGTTCTTTTTATGTTATCAATATTGTAGTGATCTGTAATCACTAGCTTAATTAATTGGTCTCATAGTAAATAAAATAATAGCATTTTAATTACTAGCTTGAGTAAATATGATTGTTAAATCAATTCATGTATTTTAATCTATAAATTTAAGTTATTATTGTTAAATTTAGATTTTCTATGTCTGTAACAATATCAATTTTACGATTTTCTTATGTGTCAGTAGTAAGTAATATTAAGCAACCTGATCAATAGAGTGTAATGGTCAGGAAGCATGTTTATACTTTTGTTTCTTATTCACAAACATTTGAAGTTAACTCAGAGAATTAGTAAGCTAAAAGCAACTTAATAATCATAAATGCCTTAGTAAATTCTCAATATTTCACAAACATCGATCGAACTTGTTTTCAAAATAAGTAAAAACCCATTAAATCTTATCAGAAAGAAAATTAACCTGTGTGTTATAATATTCCTTTACCTTAATAGGTGATGCTTCCTAAACTTTATGATTTGATATCGTCATTGCTCTATACTAAACTTCGATGTAACTAGCTTCAATATTACTAAGCCGGTATTAGTATTTACTAAATGAATAAAATCTTTATTATTGTTTACTTTGTGTAGTTTTGCCATTTCCCATCGTTATAATTGTTTCTATGTGTTTCAGAACCATGTGATATTTTTAGTTAAATAAAGCCTAATTAAAGGTTATTAAAGTGTTTAAATGGAACCTAGTTCATAACAATTTATTTAACTAAAATTTTGAAAGTTATTATGGATAAGCTCCTCAAGCCAGAAAGATTTAACGCTGCCCTAACGACGCACTAGCTAGCAAACAATGGATACACTGGACGAAAACCTTCTCGAATTTCATCAGTTCTTTTAAGGAAGAAGAGAGAACTCAGGCAAGAATTTTAACTCTACTAATAAATCACCTGTCTCCCTCTGTGTATGAGTATATTGTTGACGCTGCAACTTATGATCAAGCTAGAGATATCTTAGAAAAGGTTTTCGTTAAACCTAAAAACACTATATAAATATGCTAGACATGTCCTGGCCTCAGGACGACAAAATTCTGGAGAAAATCTTGACCAGTATATGCAACCATTGAAACTACTAGCAAAGGATTGTGAATTTGAAGCAGTCACGGCTACTAGGAATAGGGACAACTACATACGTGATTCATTTATCAACGGATTATCTTCAACCTATATTAGACAACGTCTTCTAGAAAATCAGACCCTAAATCTAGAAAATGCTTACAGTAACGCACTAACACTAGAAATGGCTCATAAACATTCTGAAGCCTTCAATATGCCGATAAATGCAGCTGTTACTATGAAAACTGAGCCAGAAGAAATAACTGCAGAAAATGATATTCAGTTATCATCTATCGGAAAAACGCCCTACAACACTAAATGCTACTTTTGCGGTCTTGCTAGGCACCTCAGTTCTCGATGTCCGGCAAAGGAGGCTGAATATCATAAATATAAAAAGGTTGAGCACTACAGTAAGGTGTGTAGATCTAACTATTGCTTTGTAAAATTCATATATATATATTTACTGTATTGTTTTATAGGCTTCAACCCTCCCACTCACACACTCTACACTTACTCTAACTCACTCACTCCGACATCCTACTCCTACTCTTACACACACAAAATTATTATGAGTTTTGTAAAATATTCTCGTGAATATAATTAATCTAGTTACTCAATTCCACTTACCCCTTTTAATATCAATTGAAACTAAACTATTTTAGCACAAACCGAAAACCACAACGCTAAAATATGTTTCATCTTATTTTACAGCCAATTAATAAGCATAAAAATGTTACAAAAGCCGTGTCAGCAATTTTTGTTTCAAAGGATGTGCTTAATTATTTTAAACATTATCAATAGGCCATTATTATAATTTGGCCATTATTAATATGAGAGCATTATTATTATGAGGGCATTATTATTAGAAAGTCATTATTATTTCTGGTGCTCTTTGCGATAAATTTATATGAATATTTCATGAAATAGTCTCATTATCAAAAAAAATATTTACGTGAAAAATTAATACCATGAAAAAATTATTAACATGAAAATTGTATTTACATGCGAAAAATATTTACATGAAAAATTTATTCACATGAAATATTTATATATGTATTTTTTTCATTTAAGTACAATTTTTTATTTTACTTTTGATAACCCATTAATTTTAATTGGAAATACACTAGTGTTATTACATAATATTGAGTTATTTTTCTAGTCCGCAATTTAAAGTTAGCCAGTTAAATTTTCTTGCTGTACAATGTACATTCTATCAAATTAATTTCATGTTTTGTTGACTTGTTTTAAAGTAAAGATTGAGTTATTTTATGACAATCCAAATATAGTAAATACGATATTTAATTATCTGAGGGTGAACGAACTCCTACTATTTTAAGAAAGTCCGTGGAATCTTATCGACATTGACTGAATACAAAAAAAAATTAAATTATTTTATGGAAGTAAGATTGACATATTTATCTTGTGTTGTACTGTCAAGTAGTTGAATTAAAAAATGAAAAAATATCAACGTCTAATTTTGATTTGATGATATCGTTTCTAAAAATGATATATTAAGAGTTATTGGAATATATTTAAGAGATAATTTATTGCATCTACATGACGATGGAGGGTGGACTGAAGTGTTTTCTATTTTCATTCTGAGCCATTCTTAAAGAACCTGCATTCATATGGAAGAGGGTAGATAATTATTTATTAGATTATTACAAATGTAAATCTATGCACATCATCTTTTTGATTCAATTAAATACATATATAACCAATAAGTGTATAGATAATTACATATAATTTTCTGAGAAAGAGTTTGAATCATTAATTAATGAGAGACTACAAAAGGGGAAGTACTGGTCCGCTAAAATATTAATGAAGGAAAATACGTTATACTTTTGTAAACCATTTCTCATTAATAAAATATAATATCAAGATGCAATTGAACAGCACTTACAAAATATTTATTAAATTTCATCATCAATTAATTTTTCATAGATTCAAGCTAGATTCAAAGTAATTTCCGTTAAATGAAAGACTATTTCATCAAAAGCTATAGAATACAGTTTGAAAAAATGCAAACTCATTGTATAATAATTTCTCTCAAAGAGATATTATACAGCAATATATATTTTATCATCAATATCAATAATTATAAAAAATAATTTCAACTATTTTCTTTATAATGTATGAGTTACCCCTTTAATTCAATTCTGGTATTTTTCTTCCGTTTGTTTAATAATTGAAGTCAGTCAATTTTGATAAGTTTCCCCTCTATTTCAACTGATAGAATATTTTCTTTTTTCCATTATCATACTCTATCTTGGGAAGGTCCTACCAGGACCCAATCTTTACCATCAGACAAGTCATAGCTATATGAAATCTATTTAAGAGAACTGTCTTTGATATAATATTTTCTGTATAATTTTCGTTATTATAATTGAAGTTATTGATTACATTACATGAGAGGCATCGGGCAAACTATAAAGTATAACTTAACTGATTATAATTTTTAGTGGTAATGATCTGAATATACGAATGAGAGAGTTCATTCGATTTTGGTGATAGATATCATATTTCTTTTCATTACTGAAAAGAGTCTTTAGGTAGTGGGCTATAATATCCCAAATTTTTGTGAGGGAAAATGGAGTTCCCAATTTTTTTTGTTCTATTTTTAAAAAAGACGAGAATTGATCGAATGTACATGCTAGAATGAAAACGAAAACAGTTTTGGAATCCTTGATACATTTCGAAAAAAAATATAAAGGGGTTTTTCATATTTTCTTCCTGTTTATTTTAATAGCATTTTGATAAATAACTAACATTAAAAAAATGATTTTGAACTGAGATGAAAATAAAAATGAAGAGGAAATTCGAAAAAGCCCTTCCTAGATTTGATAGGAATTTTCTCGTCTCTCTTAGTTGGATAATACACATTTTACAGGAGACTCAAAAACATGATATAATAAAGTGAAATGTCAATTTTCACGCTACAAGAAAACCAAAGAGAGTTTTGGAATTCTTGGAAACATTTTCAACAAATCTAAACAATGTTTTTTTCAAATATCTTCCTTGTTTTCTATATATATCACAGTTCAAAATCGAAAAATTTGAATTTATTTTAAACTTAATTATTTTTCAAAAAGTGCTCATAAATAAACAAATGAAAAATTAAAAAACCTTCGTATAAATTTGTACGAAATGCTCCAAGGATTTAAAAATTGTCTTCGTTTTCATTCTAGCATATAAACTCATACACTTAGCGTCTTTTGAAATTTGTAAAAATAATGTAAATTTAAAAACTACTTTTTTTCGAAAACCAAAGCTAAAATCAAAAAAGTTACACGAATAAAATATATTTATTTTGCAAAGTTACATATACTGTCGAAATTTCAGATTTTTAAGTCCGAAAATGAAATTAAAATTGAAAAATGAGATGACCTACCTTATGACATTTTTATCTTTGTCATTTATGAAATTTATGAAGGTATTATAGGTAATTGAAAACTATGCATTTATATCCCATATAGATTACAGAATAACATAAACCAGCATTCAAAATTCATTAGTAGAGATAAAATTGACATTTCACTAAATTATTATATGTTTTTGATTCTCCTTTAATGTGTATTTTCCACCTAAAAGGACAGAAGTCAATGAGTTTTCATGCTACAAGAAAACCAAAGACAGTTTTAGAATCCTTGTAAGATTCCTAGCAAATCAATACGGTTTTTTTTTCAAATATCGGCCTCATTTTCCTATTATCATGGTTCCAAATCGATTTTATTTGTTCGAAAATTTAAGTTAGTCATCAAAAAATGCTAATAAAAAGAACAGGAAGGAAATTTGAAAAAAAAACACATTATAGATTTTTTCGAAAGTTACAAGGATTTCAAAACTTTCTTCGTTTCCATTCTAGCATATACAATCATACACTTTTGAAATTTGTAAAAAAGATGAAAAAAACTATATTTTTTTCGAAAACTAAAGCCAAAATCAAAAAAGTTACATGAAACAAAAATATATTTTTTATTTTGCAAAGTCATATATACCTTAAAAAATTCAGAGCAATCGGTCCGAAAATAAAAAAAAGTATTTCCAAAAGTGGCGGGTTTACCCCTTATAATATATTACAAATTATATTCCCGGGATCAGGGATCGAATCACTGAGCTCCAGCAGAGTAAAATACACTAAGAAAAATTAACAACAGAAATTGATGCACCCAGGTGTTTCAGTTCACCTTTTGACTTTGGCTCTACAATACATCTTGGTAGACTTTGAACACACTAAAGTCCAAGTTTTCATGTGAAACACACACATTGTCGAACTTTGATTGGGTCAAATTGCGCCCAATTACAGATCTGCTCTCTCAGTTGCCAATGTCTTATATAACAATGTATTTATTTCTCCTTATATGTTCAACATTTTTACTTGAAAATTGGTTCACATTAATTTCGTGTGTATTATATCTACTAACAACTTGTAAAAATGCGTTCATTTCCATCTAGGAAGCGTTACTTACTATGGCTTTGGTGAAAGATATTGAAGATGAACATTTGAAGTTCTTGTTAAACTCTGAATACGTTGAAGCAACGAAATGATTTCGTAATTCCAATGGTTAGCGATAATCTATATGTAGATTGTATTCAAATTGATGTAACATTCGCCTGAATTTAAACCGCTGTTGTTGTATTGAAGTGCCACATGTGTTTTTAAAACACATAGTCAAACCTTCCAATACTTTGTGAACGTCAAACTCATTAGGGTTAATCTTCCGTAACTCATCAGTATTTTCTACCTGATCGACTAGAAGTTACTTACAATACAAAAGATACAGATTCTTTGTTTCAATTATTCACCTATGACATATAATTTTCCCTTTTTTAAATCAATTTTCTTTTTCTTTTAGTAAGTTTCATAAATATTTCCCCATCACATTTGATTCAATTCTCTACTGTCATTACAGTACGATAAAATTTATAATATTTCAATATTTTCTACTTCACATCAATCGAAAAATTGAACTGATTTTCAATTAATTATCTTACCTGATTACTTTTGATATTAGATGATATTATGAAATGAATGGATGATGTCAATTACTGAGAATGCATGAATAAGAAAACTGATGAAGAGTGAGTGCAAAAACTATAGCCTCGATGAAAGAGCGGAAAAATATCATCGCTGATCGTTTGGCTTTTGATTGGAGATGATCTGAATGAAGCCATTATTGTAGAATGAAGAATTATGATTTTCTAATTTGTAACGCAATTGTTCCTAATAATAAAGGAAATCAGACTTTCTGAAAGAATTGATAATATAATGAAGTCAATGAAAGAATAAGCGAATTAAATACTCCACCAATAACCAACTCAGATTATAGTAGAGTCAGGGAAAGTGTTATCCAAATAAATCTATATTGTGGCTTTCTCTTCTTGTAAAATTGCATGTAAATATAAAAAAAAAAAATCCTGATTAGTCACACAATTGCAAAAAAATATCACAATCTATACACTGACCTCAGACACTCACACTTAACCATGAATTGACCTAATGTATTTGTTCACATTTCAACATTAGGGATTTTGTTCAAAATTTATTCGAATTGAAATATTGAATTTGGTCGTTTTTATAGTATTTTGCAGCAATTTTAAACTTTCCCTTGATTTGATCATTTCAACAATGACGAAGTGTTTATTTTTTCTTTGAAGAATAAATCCAATTCATGTTCTGATTGAGAGCAAACAGTGAATCTCTGTCAAATATAAACTTGCAAAAAGGACTGCAAACCTCATCGGGAGCAGCGGAAGTACCATACAAAACTCTATGCCTATATTGGGATGGAAGATTACTCTTTTCAAAAAGATATAATACTATTGATAGATAGATATGGTAAAGGAGCTCGTTATGGATAATTTACATTTTCCCGTACAGCTCTGTATTGCTGCACATTTGCGTATTCCCATACGGTTACGTATCCATGTGCATTACTTTGCATCAAAGACGCATTAAACGTCTTCAATAAATCATTACTTGGTTACTTAATTGAATTTCAATAAGCTTTAGAGCGAAGAATGCGATTAGATATTATTTATAAAATATCGAATGACAAATCTCAAAAATTAAGTAAAAACGTCAGATATACAGATGTTAATGAGCCTCATTTCATCACCGTATTCCGTGGATAATCTGAATGGGAACTGTAATGTCCGAAAATCATCATATCATCTTCACAATTAATCTCACCAGTACTTTAGCATCTTCATATTTACCTTCACCATTACTCTAACATCTTTTCAGTCATCCTCACCATTACTCTATCATCTTCACAGTTACCTTCATCATTATTTAAACATCTTCTCAGTCACCCTCATCCTTACTTTATCATTTTTTAAGTGACCCTCCCTATTAATTTAACATGTTCACAGTCACTCACACCATTACTTTAACATATTTTCAGTCACCATTACCTTCATTTTAGCATCTTTTCAGTCACCCTCACCATTACTTTAGCCTCTTCTCAGCCACCCACACTAATATTTTCCCATTTTCTCATTCACCCTTACCATCACTTTAAAATCCTCGTAATCACCCTCACCATTACTAGAGCATCTTCTTTCCGTTCCAATGAACATTTCTACCAAATTACCAAACTTACCATCTTACTTTCGATGCTGACTGAATTTTCCTTTTGCTAACTTGGATTGCAATTTGCAGCAGCGACAATTAGATACTTTTCTTGGTATGGTGTAAGTTCCCAGTTATTAGACGGTAATATGAGAGAAGTATGTGATAATATATGATAATTTTTTTCTTTCATGATAGAATAAGTGAAACCGTCAGATAACTCGTTATTTTTATTAGTCCGTGTACGACGCAGTACATGTACACTGTACAGTTGGACACTCACATTATTTGGCAAGTAGGTAGTAGACGTACAACGACTAATAATTAATTTGTTGTACTTTAAATAGTTAGAATATAATATAATTATTTAGTAATTATGTATGAATGATAATTGTACTAAAAACATCATGATATGTCAATCAGTAATTTCTAAAGGTCAGACTGGTTCATGACCTTAGCTAACACCCACTTCCCGAGTACTGTAAGTGTTCAAATACCGTCACGTTTATTTATGTAACCTTATCCGTTGTCAGTTTTGATAAATGGTGTAAATTCCCATCAAAAATAATGGGATTACATTTTATAATGCATTCATATTTAGTCATTCAAGGATGATAATATAATATTGTCTACAATATCTATAGTCGCAAATTAATGAAATTATTAACATACATGTCTTTATTAAGATTAGTATTGAGTTGATTAAAATATAACCTCACTGTGACACGTTCTATCAAACACTTAGTATATTTACATTATAACTTTATAAGTAATAAATGTATGAAAATTCGAAACGGTCGGAGTAGCGTAACTTACTTTATAGCCAAAATGGTTCGTAACTTCTGATTCAAGAGTTTATATATTATACAATTCAACTACTCAATCTTAACTAATTATAGTTTGTTATAATATCTTTGATGTCTGATGTATAAATTACACCTGAGGCTAATGTAAACAGTAGCTGATTAGTTCATTGAAGTTAGTGAGAGTAGTCATTGGATATTAAGGCAGGAGATTAATTAGTAATTCTAGGTACTAAGATGTACTGGTAAATAAATTAAACTTACAGCAGTAAATATATACAAAATTAGAACAAATAAATATATATACAAAATTAGAGTAAATATATACAAAATTACAGTTAATATTTGGTGAATAATAATGGTAGACGAAACAATTAACTATTGAGTGTATCATTTAACCTTTCACTGTATCAGTTAAACATTCTCTGTATCAGTTAACCATATCAGTAAATCAAAAGAATGCATTCTTAATGATATTTACAGTTATACACCTAGTTAAACTTTATCTGAGTAAATATATCGTTAAATTAACAAAAACAACGTGAAATTAGTTTCTTTGAAATTAATTTTCTGTTCAATTTAGGAGATACCGATTTATAGGAAAAAAATAATCAAATTAAACATTAAATATTATATCGATACTGAAGAAAATAATCGAATGAAACCATTAACCTTTATAGTAATTTTCCCTTCTGGAGGTCAGTTATTCAAACCCCGATGCCGGAATTTATATCATTTCAAGAAAATCTCATTTTATAGTTATATAGTCATATGCCACTATAATGCAGTATGGTCAATTGCTTCATCTATACTAACGACAATAATTTATACTGACATAGTATTTTATAGATGATCCTCTTAAATTAATATCATGTGTTGATTATTTGTCGGATGGTACAGATTGGGTCCAGTTAGGATTTAGGACCTTTCCAAGATAGAGTTAATTAATTTTGCCTATCGAATTGTAGCACTACGTACAATGTCGTGCACGGACAATTCGTCCACAAATTGCTTCATTTTGTATTATATTTAAAATGTGTATATTTTATATACAGTGTGTATGTATTATTTTTACATATTCTGCAATATATAATTAGAAAACACCCTAATTTGATGGTAATTAGAAATTTATGGGCTTTGCCTTAATTCTAATTGTAATCTTCTTCTGCTCATGCTGGCCAGCATCAGTAAAATAATAAAACCGAATACACTTTTTATTGATATACAGCTAGGTATATCAAAATAACGAACCCTGTCTCGAAGTTATTACAGTTCATAAACATAGAAACCGGAGACATTTTTTTATGTTGTATATTCACAATAGCTACAATTTTTGTGGTGTACTTATTTTCACATTACTTACAATAAACATCAATATCAGAAATTAGTTTTTATAAGATTTTTTTTTAACAGAGACTTCATAAAATACATTCATGTATATAATATACTACAAAACAAGACATTGATAATTAAATGTTATATAACTGATTTATCTATATATTGGTACTTTTCAGTGTTAATTTCAATCAATTAAACGTAGTAACGTCCGTGTTATCAGACTGTTCTATATTTTCTGACTCATTATTAAACCATATATATTAATTAGCGTTTACCTTTATTGTAATTATTTTACTCTCTTTTTTACTTTTCCACAAATTTATTTCTGTTAGCTCAATGTTATTTCAGTTCCATATTTTGGATTCTCCTGACTCATTAACCAATACCAAATATTAAAGAAGTAACAAAACTCAAAAAATACAGTATATATAATTTTATAATCATAATCAATAGAAATACATTTTTTATGAGTTCATATAAAATGGTTCGGCAAAAATCACTATAATAATATTAAACATATCCAACTGGCTATAAATGTTATAGTTAAAATATAGCAAATGACAAGGGAGTAATTCGTTACAAAATTTAATAAACTTACCAACACTGACTGAGTTCAATTAACAAACGAATGAAATAATCTGAATAGTTTATATAATTTAGACAGTAACTCAAACATTATAAAGAAATTATGTTGCATTTATTAAATGTATCATATTGCTATAATATAATAATGATATGGTAGAAATTGTTGAATAAATTTCTGTTTACCACACATTATTGAAAAAGTAAACTACATTACATAGATAGTAACGTACCTATACCTAATACACTAATTAGTTCATTGTTTTATGAGATTTTTTATTATATATTTCACATATAATCTATTAAAATTGCTTATAGTTCACATTGTGAAATTTATTATTATCTTACATTGATGAATTACTTTCTTATGTACATATCAACACATCATATCATTTTAACTTTGAAAGTTTTTCCAAAGAAAAAATTAATTATTATTATTGAATTATTATTATTTATTATTCAAATTATTAAAAAATTAAAGCATTTTATTAGTATTTTTATTTGCATCTACGTACATTCTAAAATCCAGTTATTACATTTTATTAACAGGAGAGGGTTTACTAAAGTGTTACGTATTTTCTGTCTTTATTATTTTATAGGACCAGGATTTACCCGTTTTGTAATCTGTAATTTTCACCTACTATATACGTTAATGATTTACAGTTTCACACTCTTTCACACAATAATATCTGAAATTATCTATACACTTATCATTTTTATATATACTTGAATTGGAGTGATGCCTAGACTAACATATCTAAAACAAATAATTATCAACTGCAATAATAAATGCTGTTTCTAAAAGAATGGCTCAAAAGGAAGATAAATATAAAATTATTCTGTCCACCCTCTATCGCTATATGATTTTTTTTAACTAATTAATGTACGTTTAAATACATAATTTTTCAAAACGATAAAGTCTCATTAAAAATAATATTTTATATTTCAGTCAATAATTTAATTATTTAACTGTAAAATGCAAGATATCTCTCGCAAGTGTAATTGAAATATTTTATTTATTTGTTAAATGAAGTCAGTCAATGTTAGTATGTTCTCTCTTCTTCTTCTTTATAATAGTAGGAGTTCGTTCACCCAAATACACTTTATCACCATTGAAATCTGTGGAATTAGATTACATTATAATTCAGCCTGTTTTTTCCTTAGTGAATGAGTGAGCCCCCGTCTGTTACGCTTACTGTAATTAGATATAATAAGGAAATTCGGTATGACTGATATCACAAACTAAACATCTTATTGTCTTTCATATTTTGTTTCCCTTATTTTCATTGTGTCTCAATTTGCATATATATTTTATTACTGATTGATAGGTGGGGAAACTGAAGGTTGAGGAAGTGACGGAGGAGGAAAAGAAGGCGATGGAAGTGAAGGTGCGGGAAGTGACAGTGAGGGAAAAGAAGGCGAGGAAGAAGAATGAGTGAAATATAGTTTTGAAGAAGAAAGGACGGGGGAAGTATAGGTGGAGAAAGTGTAGGTAGGAGAAGTGAAAATGCAAAAAGTTGATGTGGGTGATGTGAAAGTGGGTGAAGTGTAGATGGCGGAAGTGAAATTGGGGGAGTGAATTTTGGGAAAAGAATTTGGGGCCAGTGCACATCGTGGAAGTGTAGGTGGTGAAAGTTAAGGTGTAGGAAATAAAAGTTGGGGAAATTATAGGTGTGTGAATTGAAGTTGGGGATAGGGAAGTTGGGGGAAGGATATGTGGGGAAAGTGAAGTTTGGGGAAGTGAAGTTTGGGGAAGTGAAGGTGAGGGAGAGAAGGTGGCCAAACTGTATGTGGGGAAAGTGTAGTCGGTAAAAGTTTAGATTTTGGAAGTGATTTTAGGACAAGTGTAGGTGTTAGAAGTGTAGGTGGAGGAAATGTAGATGATGGAAGTTCAGGTGGTGGAAGAGTAGGTGGTGGAAGTGTAGGTGGAGGAAATGCAGGTGGTGGAAGTGTAGGTGGTCAAAGTGAAGGTGATGGAACTGTGGATGATGGAAGTTCAGGTGGTGGAAGAATAGGTGGTGGAAGTGTAGGTGATGGAAGTGAAGGTGATGTAAGTGTAGATACCGGTAGTGTAAATGATGGAAGTGTAAGTTGTGGATGTGAAGAAGTTGGGGATCTGTGGATATTAATTATAACTTAGTTTAGAAAAATGTTTTAGGATGATAATGTCCTTCAGTCGGTCTATCACAAAATACGTTAAACAGACACTCTATCAATAGTGCCTCTTAAAGTTGGTGTAAATCAAATTAATATCACCAATAAAATATTTATAAGTAATTATCTATATACTGAAAAAAGAGAAGCCGTGTCACTCGGTCTTTCAGTCATAAAACGGATTAATTAGACATTATATCAACAATGCCTCATAAAGTTGGCGTAAATGAAGTACGTAATGTGACTAAGATAATTAAATAGAAAAGATGTCATTATACAGTATATAAATTCTATTTCATTATCATTTTTATAAAAATAATTTTATTGATTTTCCTTCCGTGTAATTTCAAAGGGTCTTGCTATAGTCTTTCTTATCAAAAAAACTCAGCAAAATATATGATTAATTAAAAAAAATGTACAGCAAGAAAATTTAACTTGCTAATTTAAAAGTCGAGACACGAAAAATCACTCAATATTATGTAAAAACATTCCAAAGCGGTAACGCTAGTATTCAGGATATCAATCTCTTTAGTATATATTAATAAAAATAATCCTTATTTCTAGTTTATGCAACATAATTATTTAAGATGATCTTCGTATATCTGAAAAAATCAATGACTTGATTTTAAATAAAAGCAACCAGCCATCTAGTAAGGCAATAACATGTTTGATGAAATTCAGTAATAATTTCGTTAACTATTATTTTTTGAGGCTCAGTTATATTATGCTTCTTTTTTCTACATGTTTATTTCTCCTTATGATTTTAGGGTCTGAATAATTCAAATTACAGATCATGACAATTCTTTGTTTATTAATTGTTTTTGTTTTTACAGAAAGAAGATTTAGATTTAACTTTAAATACTGAGATTAAGACCATGTAAAGATAAAATTAGGCAATTTCAATAATTTGTATCCATATATTGTAGTTATTAGGTCCAGTGAGGACCTTTCCAAGATAGTTTAAGATAGAATTTTGTTTTCATTATTCATCTTTCAAATTGTCATACTGTCAAGCGGAAACTTACCAACATTGACTGAATTCAATCAACAAAAGCATCCATTTTTGAAATAGAATTGAATAATGACTTGTAGTTTGATGTGAATTTGTTGAAATAATGGTTAACGTGAATAAATATTTAAGTTTTCGATTAGGAAATATCAATTTTTAAATAATGAAAAATATATTAAAAAACACAGAACATGTCTTTCAATAATTTGCTGTTTACTAGCTGAAGAGGGTGGACTCAAATATTTATTCTAATTCGGAGCCATATCATTAGAATCAGTGTTTTCTATTTATTAAATATTATTATTTTCATCACTAAGTGTATTATTTTAAATGTAAATATCATCAAATAAAATAGAAGTTCATGAATCAGATCAAAATCAATTTATTTAGAATGTAATTTTAAAAGAATATTATTCATTATTCAATAATGTGTCTCTAAGAGATAATATTAAACAATTCATATATCATGAATATCATTGATAATATAATAGGATTAAAATGTCACCTTATTTCTTATAAAGTATATATGAGTTATTCCTTCGTTTATTAATTGGAGTCAGTCAACGTTGATAATTGTCAACTCTCTTTCAACTGATACCTTATTCTAATCTTAAGAAAGCTTTTCCTTTATTTTGGGAAGTTCCCAACAGAACACAATCTCTACCATCAAACAAATAATCAACTCATGACATAAGGTTATTATTCACTTTTGAATTGACATCTTTGAAAACAAAATTGACCTTTACTATTTTAAAATAAATAGGAAAGATTTGTTTCCATAATACATGAACAATGAACATATCTTGTAATTATATTTTTATTAACAAAGTCTTACTATAAAATTGACATCAAGTTAATGGTAGGAATACATCTCATTTAATCTTCTATGCTCAATCATAACCTTCTAACGGATATCCAATGCATGCATATACATATAACTACCACTTCATTCACATCAGAAAAGTGCGATGGAGAAATTCTATCATTTTCAAACCTAGTAATTCAGAGTGATTATTTATTCATATTTTCATTCCCGAGAGAATTTAAGGAGCATTTCAGTGGAGATGCATTCGCACATGAAATGTTGTAGAAATATTTTACAACTTTCAAATTATGAGTGAATATTTTTACTTGAAATATGCATGAATAAAAATAATAAGATGCTGTTTCAGGAATGAAAATTTAATTTTAGAAAATGTGTAATTACTATTCGTAGGCTTTTGATCTGCGATTATAATCGATAATAAAAAGATCGACTACATAAAACGATAGATGATTCAACGGAAATCCAATCGTGTTTTTCATGAAGTTTTTTCTTAAACCTATCATCTTTCGTCGGACATTCTGATTCCTTCGAATATCCTGATGATATTGTTTACAATACTGTTACGATATTGATGATATTGTTTATTTATTTACAATAAATCGCCGAAATAAATAAACTAAACTCTCACTGGTAAATATAAGCAACATTACAGTGACTATTTAGGTAGTGTTTTAAATAGAGGAAAATCACCATTCATTGCATCAGTTAACCATTTATTGTATCAGTTAACCAATAATTGTATCAGTTAACCATTAATTGTATCAGCTAACCATTTATTGTATCAGCTTTCTATTCACTTCATCAGTTATTTAAAATAAGGCATTCTTAATGTAATATTCTCCTATCTCAACTTTATCTGAATGAAATTCTCATTCAATTTAAAAAAGAGCACATTAAATTTGTTTCCTTGAAATTATTTTTCTGTTCAATTTATGAGATATTGATTGTACATGAAATAATTAACCGAATTAAACTTTAAATATTGTAATGGTACTGAAAAAATAATATAAACCATCACATTTTTTTAGTTTTACTGAAGAAAATTTCATTCCTAAATCATTACCATTAAACAATAACTGTCAGCTATGTTGTATGTTATAGTTTTTTCGATGCCTCTCATCTAGTTTAGTATTAGGTTCAACTAATAACGAAAACTATTATCTGGTAGACAATGAACATTTCTCTCTAATTTAAAGCATGTGTTAATTACTTGTCTGATGGTAAAGTTTGGGTCTGTTAGGACCTTCCCAAGATAGAGTTAATGTAATTCAAATAAATGAATAAATTGATTAAGTTCATAATATCATTTGGAAGACGATGGAAACTTACCACCATTGACTGATTTCAATTAACAAACCAATGAATTAAGCTGAATAGAATGTAAGACTCGTAACTAATAAAGAAAATATGTTGTATTTATTAATTAATGATATAAAAGGAATTGATGTTTAATTTTAACTATATTCTATATAAAATAATATATATATTATACATTAATTACTACATTGTTTTACGGGATTTCTCATTATATATTTCACTTATAATCTATTTCATTAATTAACTTATAGTTCATTTAGTGGAAATATATTTGTATATTGCATAAATGATTTACTTTCTTTTGCTGACATTAATATTAATCATAGTATTTCAAATATGAAAGGTATTATGTATATGCACAATCTTTTTTATATATATCTAAATAGGAGATATGACTAATTGACTATATTGTTGCACTTCTAATAACTAAGTAAATAGTTATCAACGATTTTCAATTTAATATGCTCATTCTAAAACAATGGCTCAGAGAAGATGAATAGAAAATACTTCAGTCCACCCTCTATCGATATGAAGAAGCCACAAATTATTTTTTCAAAATTTATGAAGGTACTTTCTAATGCATAATTTTTCAAAACGATATAATAAAAAAAAAATCATATTTGATATTACAATCATTGATTCAACTATTTAACTATAAAATACAAGATAAATCTCTTAATCCTATTTCATAAATTGATTTGTTCTATTAATTGTATTCAGTCAATGTTAATGAGTTTTCAATATATTTCTTATAATACTGATAGTTCGTTCACCCGCATAAATATTATATCTTAGGAGTATATTTTAAAATAACTCAATCTTTACTGTTAAAACAATTGAACAAAACATGAAATTAATTTAACTGAATGTACAGCATACAAGAAAAATTAACTTGCTAACTTTAAAATGGAGGACTTGAGAATTAACTTTTGTTTGGTATTTATGCACAAATGAAGTCATGAAAGGTCAATAAATTCAAAAGAATGTCATGAATGATATAAAGTAATTTAATAAGGATGTGCTTAAAAATACAATTGAATCTCAATATGGTGCAGTTGATCTAGGAAACTAAATTAACTTAACAATATATTGATAGTTTAGTTAAGATTCAAGGTACAAATATCGTTGATCTGTGCATTTTACATGCATATTTATTTACCACAGCCTCTCAGTTTGCTAATGGTTTGCCTCAGTTTGACTATCGCTCCCTTCACAACATATTGATAAATATTTCAATTACTGTATATTTAAATATTTAAATAATTGGGTCGGACGGGGTATCACTGCGCACAATCCCGCAAACTCAGTATTTACCCAAAAACTAAAGGTACTAGAGTATCTCTTTTTCTCGTGATGAAATAGTCATGAATGAGGCTGGTTCTCACCTAGTTTCGAAATAATAACTAAATAAATATAATATTTATTGACAATTTTATGTGCGCAACTTTTAGTGAGTGTATAGGGGTATCACTGCGCACAGGAAGGGGTATTACTGCGCAGTGCATAAATACAGCATTTCTCTCCCACACCTAAATACCACCTGTCCCCATTTTAATTCCCCTCCTCCCCCCTATCTAAACCCCTTCTTTCCCCATCTAAATACCTCTCTCCTCCCATCTTAATCCCCCTCTCTTCTTATCTAAATCCTCCTCTCCTACCATTTTAATCACACTCTCTTCTCATCGAAATTCCCCTCTCTTCCCATATAAATCCTTCTCTTCCCCATCTATTTCTCCCTCTCCCCCATCTATTTCCCCCTCTCCCACATCTGAATCCTGCCCCATCCATCTAAACGTCTGTATTTCCCTCACTAGATGTCCTCTCCCCAATCTAATTTTCCGTTACTTTTTAAATACATATTTAATGAATCTGGGATATATTTAACTCTTAAATTTTACGTAACTAGTTAACTACTATTTAACTTTTATTGTTAATCAATTTTAATTCAATTACCTCTCGCCCCCTCCCCCCCCCCCCTAAATACCCACTCTCCCTATCATAATTCCCCACATCAGGTTGCATAGCTACTACGGTCGTAAGTTTATTGTTAATCAAATTTATAATTAAATATCACCTAATTCAGTATTTATGCCTTTATTAAAGGCTAAAAACTCTTATTGTTTCTATTTATTTTCGATCAAATATGGTTATTAATCTTGCGCAGTGATACCCCTCTATCTTTAAATTATCTGACGCATCACTCCGCACGGTTGTGGCGGGAAAACCGTTACAACTGAGAAGTTAAATATTTGACATAATGTAACTGTTATATTTTGTGCTAACATGTTGAAATAATATGAATCTGTAAACTTTGGTTCTAGAGTTATTGGAGAGTTTGCAGGATTTAATAATCACTAGCGCAAACATTTTTCAGATCGTTTTGAGAGCTTCACATACAGTGACACGCAAAAGTATTCAATACATTCGCTAATTTCAAATATCTCAAAATCTAGTTAACATTCAATGTTGAAATTAACATGGATTAATCATATGAAGGCATAAAACAACATCTGTGAAGGATATTGAAAAGAAACGCGAATTTTATTTTTTATTAAACAAAGGGACAAAATAGCTATCGCAAAAGTATTCAATACATGCATTTAATATTTAGTTGCAAAGCCCTTGCTCTTCTTTACAGCAGCAAGCCTTTTAGCATAGTGTCTTGTAAACTTTTTGCATGTTTCAGGAGTTATTCTAGTCCATTCCTCGTGGCAGAAAGTTTCTAATTCTTTAAGATTTTGAGGATTCCTTTTGTGGACGTTGATCTTTAGAATTCTCCACAAATTCTCAATGGGGTTCAGGTCCGGTGATTGGCTGGGCCACTTCAGAACATCAATGTTGTTATCTTCGAACCACTTCTTCGTTAGCTTTGCTGTATGCTTAGGGTCATTGTCTTGCTGGAAGACCCAACCATTCTCAAACTGGAATCAATCAACCGACTTCAGCAGATTTTCATTCAAAATGTCTCTATACATGACAGCATTCATCTTTCCTCTTATGATCTTTAGTTCTCCTGTTCCCACTGAAGAGAAGCATCCCCAAATCATAATACTACCCCCTCCAAATTTCACTGTTGGGATAGTGTTTTTGGAAGCATGGGCTTCACCACGTTTCCTCCAAACATGACAGTCAGAGTTGTGTCCAAAAAGCTCTATTTTGGTCTCATCTGACCACACAACTGAATTCCAGTATTCATCCGGCTTCAATAAATATTCATCGGCGAATTTTAATCTGCTAGAAACATGTTTCTTGTTGAGCAGAGGAGTTTTCCTAGGTGTTCTTGAATGAATATCAGCTCGATGAATGGTTCGGCTGATAGTGTCCTTGCTAACTATTACACCGCTTCTCTGCAGATCTTCTTGAATCTCAGAACGAGTCACAAATGGGTTTCGTTTCACTTTCCTAATAACTAACCGTTCAGTTGCACCAGTGATCTTCCTTGGACAGCCACTCCTAGGTACATTAAGAACAGAATTGCTAGCTTTCCACTTTCTGATGATGCATCCTACGGTGTTCACATTCACTTTTAAAGTCTGTGATATTTTCCTATATCCATTTCCTTCTTTATGGAGCTCCACGACACGTTTTCGAAGGTCATTAGATAGTTCTTTAGCTTTAGCCATCACTAATGTATCTCAGTAACAGGAAACAGTGCTCTCAAATGATAGACGTGGTATCACCGGCATAAATGACTAGATAATGACACACGCAGGCTTGTGATTGGCTGGAAAATCGTCATATTAATATGGAATGTACTCAAATTTTTCATGTTGAAATGCTCTTTATGAAAAAATGGTGAGAAATATGAAATAAAAATGTTTTTTAATGCATGTATTGAATACTTTTGCGATAGCTATTTTGTCCCTTTGTTTAATAAAAATTAAAATACGCGTTTCTTCTCAATATCCTTCACAGATGTTGTTTTATGCCTTCATATGATTAATCCATGTTAATTTCAACATCGAATGTTAACTAGATTTTGAGATATTTGAAATTAGCGAATGTATTAAATACTTTTGCGTGTCACTGTACATCGCGACTTAGCTCTAGAAATACTTATAGGATAATGGTGCACCATTATGTTCATTGGAGAAATGAAGATGCTTGAAAGGATGGTATAATCAGATTTAAGTTAAAACTAGTGGTTTCAAAATTATAAGTGGTGCGGAGTGATACCCCATAAGAAGGGTATGCGCAGTGATACCCCGTCCGACCTTACATTAATATCATTAAACTGTATAATTATACATTTAAACCGAATATTTATACATTTAAACTGAATACTTATACATTCAAGCTGTAAAGAGAATATTTATTTAACACAGCCCCTCAGTTTGCCATTTCTCCCTTCACAACAAAGTGGTTAGTGTTTCTGAGACTTCAAAGCGACACTGAATTCTAATGGCCATTCTCGGGGAGCTCTGGAAGGTTATTAATGTCTTTGACTGTATTTTTTATTGTAAAGAATCCATGATTAATACTGCTCCAGTGTACATTAACCCAGCTAACCAAAAGCTGTTTTTCCCACGTCTTAAGACGTCTGATACCCCTCGCTATAGAGGGATTTAAGACGTGGGGCAAGACGTGGGGCGGGGGACATCACACGTCTTGCAGACGTCTAACCATCTTCATTTGCACAGGGGTCCCCTCTGCAAGACGTCTGATCCCACGTCTTGTCCCCCTCTGATAGAGGGGGACATCCACCTGTCCCACGTCTTACCCCACTCCGTTTTCAAGACGTGGGACCCACGTGGGACAGAGTGTGGATGTCCCTCGCTATAGAGGGATTCAAGACGTGGGACCCACGTGGGACAGAGTGCGGATGTCCCTTGCTATAGAGGGAAGAGGGAAATAAGACGTGGGACCCACGTGGGACAGAGTGTGTATTCAAGACGTGGGACAGAGTGGGAATATCCCCCTCTGCAAGACGTGGGACAGAGTGCGGATGTCCCCCTCTGCAAGACGTGGGACAGAGTGCGGATGTCCCCCTCTGCAAGACGTGGGACAGAGTGCGGATGTCCCCCTCTGCAAGACGTGGGACAGAGTGCGGATGTCCCCCTCTGCAAGACGTGGGACAGAGTGTGGATGTCCCCCTCTGCAAGGGGGACATATCTCTCTTTTGGCTCAAACTACTTCGGTTAACCCTTTAGCGACCAGGTGGACACTCGTGTCTCCTTTCATTTAGTTGTCCCATGGGACCAACTGGCCATATGTGTCCTCTTCATTTTTTTTTATAAATTAAAAAAAGGAAATTCTCATCAAATGATTTTTAAATCCTCACTGATGTCTAAACTCAAAAAAAGTTATTAAATATTATTTTCAAAGTATGAGAAAAAAAAGTGGCTCGCTAAAGGGTTAATTGGGGTATATAAATATGAATAAGAAATAAAAAAGATCATACTAATATTATTGCAATTTCTTACCATATTACATATACAGTGTATATGTACATTTGGCTGTATATCATTTATTTTAATATTACATATTGTTATATACAAATTAAATGGGAAGAAATGGAGAAAGAATTGTAGTGATCATCTCGGGAATCGAACTCAGGACTCTAGTGTGATGTACTATTGAAGCCTGCGTCGCTACCACTCAGCCATCCTGGACATGGTAGAAGTAGTATTGAAATGATCTTTATGCAACTTGATAACTTGCGTGCTTCTTAAAATTATTTTAAATAAATATAATTTAATATTCTACATTTTGGTATCTTTTATTTTTTAATGTAAATGATAAGAATGTGTATAAAGTTATTTATTAATATTTGTATTGATAATGTTGATTGATGTTATTAACTACCTAATTACCTATAACTGTTAATTAATATTCCCTATAGTTACCTTCTGGTGGTATCACTACCTTATATGTACCTATCTAGTTACTTACTAGAGTTTATTTATAATTACCTAGTAACCTACAAGTGATAAACACCAATCTGTACCTACTGCTGGTTATCACTACTTACCTATTACGTAGTATTTATCAGTACCTACTTAGTTACCTACTTAGTTACCTACATTACTGTTTGTCAATACCTACCTAATTACCTACTGGTGTTTATCAATGCCTACCTAGTTGCCTACATCTGCTTATCAATACCTAATTAGTTACCTTCTTGTGTTTAACATTGCGTATACCTAGTGGCCTACAACTGTATATAAATACCAATCTAGGTCTTAGTTACCTACTAGTATTTATCAATACCTACCTAGTTACCTACAACTGTTTGTCAATGCCTACCTAGTTATCTACTAGTGTTTATCAATGCTTATCTAGTTACCTATAACTGTTTGACAATACCTACCTAGATACCTACCAGTACCAATACCTACCTACCTAGTATACCTACTAGGTAGTGTTCATCAATCCGTACCTACTTACCTACTACCTAGTATTATTCATCAATGCCTACCTAGATAGTAGACACCTACATCTGTTTATGAATACCTACCTAGTTATGATACGTAAATAAAGCTTGAGATAGATATACCTTTTTGGTATAACTTTTTCCCGCGTAAGACAGACGAGGGACCGAGAGGGATATCCCGCGTGGGACAGAGAGGGATGTCCCGCGTAAAACAGACGAGGGACAGAGAGGGACATCCCGCGTGGGACAGAGAGGGACATCCCGCGTGGGACAGACGTGGGACAGAGAGGGACATCCCGCGTAAAACAGACGAGGGACAGAGAGGGACATCCCGCGTGGGACAGACGTGGGACAGAGAGGGACATCCCGCGTGGGACAGAGAGGGACATCCCACGTGGGACAGACGTTGGACAGAGAGGGATATCCCGCGTGGGACAGAGAGGGACATCCCACGTGGGACAGACGTGGGACAGAGAGGGACATCTTGCGTGGGACAGAGAGGGATATCCCACGTGGGACAGACGTGGGACAGAGAGGGACATCCCGCGTGGAACAGAGAGGGACATCCTGCGTGGGACAGAGAGGGACATCCCACGTGGGACAGACGTGGGACAGAGAGGGACATCCCGCGTGGGACAGAGAGGGACATCCCGCGTGGGAAAGACGTGGGATGTGAGTGGTATTTAAGACGTGGGACAGACGAGGGACATCCCGCTTGTGTAAGACGTGGGACATATGAGTGGGATTTCAGACGTTGGAAAGACGTGGGATTTCAGACGTCTGGAGACGTCTGAAATCCCCCGTCCCTCTCTGTCCCTCGCTAGCGAGGGATGTCCCCCTCTGTCCCACGCGGGACAGAGAGGATATGGTTAGCTGGGAAATGGTAATCAGGCAAATAGCACGATGTGAATTGGAAATGGATATTTTGAAGATCAGTTGGAAAGATGACTTTAGATCAGTCATCTATGGCCCTATCGTAACTTTCATGATGAATTACTCTGAAGCACGTGACAATTTGTTGTACTTTCCTTTAAAATGTAGAGACAAGAAGCTAAGAGAACGAAACGAAACTTAGTGTGATGAACGTATTACATTAGTTCTCAGTTCTCACCTATAGTTCATTTGATTCTAAGTGAGCAACCTCAGTCTGCCAGAGATCGTCCTCCAACTAACACCTACGATATTTACTATCAGCTAACCTTCTTAGCATTTCACTGTTTAGTATATAGGGTGCTTGAAGTACAGTTGTGTATAATTATAAACTTGTGTTGCTATTAACCTTACTTATTGTCATTGAGTAAAGTGATCTATAGATGGTAAAAGATCCATTGTTAAAGATCCTAATAATAATACTAGTGTAGAGTAACCAATGATAGACAGGGCATAATTAACATTGAAGTACTAAGTAATCAGTACAATAGTAATAATCAACAACTAAGAAAGATAGCCAGAAAAGACTATCACATTAGCTTACATTAATGAACATGTATACTTATAGTGCATACCCAGTTAGAAAATATGATCTGATATAGAAGATTGCGTGTTTATAATACTGTAACTTTTCATCTGCATTTCCTCAATCAACTTAATTTGAATATATTTCCACTCTGTCTAACAGAAAATCATTCAAACAAAACTACAAAATGGAAGATTTCTGGTCATTTTAGTATCGTTCCAAGTTATAAAACATGCATCAAATTGATATTCGAATCCACTACGCTTATTTGCATCAGGGAAGCGTTACTTACGATGGCTTTTGTGAAGGATATTGAAGATGAACATTTGAAGTTCTTGGTAAACTCTGAATACGTTGAAGCAGCGAAATGATTTCGCAATTCAAATGCTTACCTATAATTTCTATATGTATAATGTATTCAAATTGATGCAACATTCATACGAATTCAACCGGCAATAGCTTTATTTAAGTGCTTGTAAGTAATGAAATATATATGGAGTAGGAAATTTCTTATTATCTAGATTGCTAGTGCAAATGGTTATTGAGGATGTGTATGTCATGGTCTTGATAACTTCATGATGTTTCTGTCAATAAATTGAAATAGATTATCTTACTCAAAACATCAGGTGACAATTTACAAAAATCTAAGCTGGATTCTTCCTCGAAACGAAATCAGTGCAACAATATGTTCCAAATCTTCGTAAATAGAGATCTTTTTGATGGTGATCTGAAATATGATTTATTAGGCGAGAGAGCGTGACCAGTGAGAAAAAAGGTCTTTGTATTCCGAGGTGAATGGAGAGGTACATGATTGCTGAAAAACACACTCTTGAGAATGGTAGGAATGAAACAAATTTCTGGAGGGGGAATTAGTTGTGGCAATTAGCATCGTAGGAAAAAGTATCAACTTAAAAAATAAAAATGTCAGCATTTGATGCCTGGCGATATGAAGGTCCTACGTCAGTAAATGGAAAAGCCAAAAAAGGAATAAACACTTTACAACAAAAAGACATTGAAATATAATGAAACCGATAATTTTGGAGACTTGATCTATAAATAATGATTTTATTAATATTTAATTACTTACTCATTTTTTCAGCGTTGACCATTGAAATGATTTTGGAAAATAAAGCATACATATTATATACAACGCTTATTATAATTGATTACAAATACATATAAATGATGTAAAAAGGTTGATTTTATGCATTTATGGTTGATGGAGCCTAAATTTCTTTCAGGAGTATCAGTGGTGAAAAATTTTGGTTGATCTCACGATTTGAAAAAATAGCTCAGAGTTCAAATTCGAATCCCTACGCCATATAATTTTTCATGGGTGAAATTACATCCATATGGCATGAGATTTGAACAAGTCCCTCATAGATGGCCAATAATATCAAAACTTCACTATTCAATGTTCGGAGTGAAAATGTTTTGTTTTAGCACCAATTGAGATTCAATAAGACTTATAAATTAGGATGATAAATTGATAATCTATCGATATAAAAAGATAAGTTTATTCTAAGAAAGAGTTACAGACGGGAGAGGTTATTCGAGTTAGTTATGTTGTTTCTAAATAATAAAGTGAATTTTGAACATCAGTTTTTCATGTACAGTTATGTTTTTTTTAATTTCTAATTGGCAATAATCTTTGTATTATTTATATATTTTAAACACATAAGATACTTTCGAGTAAAATATATTTCCAATCTTCTAATGATTCATGATAACATTTCATGAAATTTAGTCTAAAGTATTCAACTGTTATGTTCAATTTTATAAGAAAGCAAAAGGTGTTCACCAAAAGTTTCAGAAGAGTCATTGTTCACACTTCTTATGAGACAACAGAAAGGGGAGAAAATTAACCCTAAGAGGAAAATTTGAAAATTTCGTCTCCTGTTGTGTATTACAATAATTATTGATAGAATTTTATCATAATCATAATTTGAGTCAAAATTGTTAGAAATATTGATTATATTATGAATGTTTCAAATTCACAATATGAACGATTTCATTAGTTATCTTTTCAACATCTGTTATAATGGCCAGTCAAAAGATGATTGATTATTATTTGAAACTGAAAATTAAATATTTGGATAAAAGATATTACTTTTAGTCATATTATGATACAATTTTTGAAACAATAACCTATTATTATTTCCGCAACGGTAATTAATTAGCTTCTGATAATTCTCACTTTATATTTTAGGTTTAATACAACATAATGATTTGGTTGCTAATAAATACTTGAAACCTTCTGAGAAAAATGGTACCTTTTATATCTGAATTGCACACTTGAAAAATCTATCAACGAAGAAAATGTCTACGCAGCATTTCATTTGCAAGGATTTTCTGTGGAGTCATAAATGGATTTCTTTTTAGATTGTGCTTATACATTATATCAATGAAACATTTTTTATATACGAGTACATAAATATATATCTGAATCGGTGATATAAAACTAAATATATGTGTAACAAAAAGTTCAAAATTAACATTAACATCAATATTTATCTACCATCACCCTATATAGTAAAACACACAGTGTCTTTGTATGTTGGTTGGTTGGTTCCAAAAAAATGTCACGCTTTAACATTTAATAAATATATAAAAAAAAAATTATTTTTAACATTATTTTTTTGACTCCAATTTTTTCGAATCAAATTTTATCGACTCAAATTTTTCCGACTCAAATTTCATCGATTCAAATTATATCGACTCTAATTTTTTCCACTCAAATTTTTTAGACTCAAAAAAGTTTTTTTAATCTATTATTTTTACTCAACATTTTTTTGACTTAAATTTTTTGACTAAAATTTTTAGACTTAATTTTTTTCGAATCGAATTTTTTTGACTCGAATTTTTCTGACTCAAATTTCTGAACTCAAATTTTTAATATATTTTTTTGTTAAATTTATTTTCAATTTATATGAAATTTTTCTTTCAATATTGATAACCCATTAATTTTAATAGGAAAAACTCCACATATATATTTTTTGACAAATTTTCCCAACAGAATTTTTTTTCCCATTATTTTTTTCACATTCATCTTTTAATTTTTTTTAATTTATTCTGTAGATACACATATTTTTAATTAATATGAATATTTTCTTTCACTATCGATTAATAAATGATTTTATCAATTAAATCTAATGAAAATTCATTAATGATCATTCATACTAATCTCTCCATTTATTATATTAAATAATATCAACTAATAGTTTTAATTCTGACCATTAAAATCTTTAATAATTAATTATGTTTTCCTCGAACTCAGCTAGGTATGAATATTTTCACACGAAATTTTATATAATATTCATATGAAGAATGAATATTTATGACACCATCATCTGTCAATATTGTTTATGGTTATACATAAATGCATGAATACAGTTATTTTCAAGTTAATGTATAGTTCCACATTTTCGATAATGCAAGGGAAAAATTATTATATAGTTTCAACATGATGTAACCAAAATACAATTTTAGAAATTAGGCTACTCTTGACCTGGGTAATTTTCTTCTTGGTGCAACATTAACCCAATGTTGTGACAACATTGCACCAATATTGTTACAACATTACACGAAAATTTTTACAACATTGCACCAATATTGTTACAAAATTTACCCAAAATTATTTGTAACTACATTGTCCCAATATTGTCCCAGAATTATTAAATACCGAACAAAATATTGCTACCAGGCAAATTTTTATAGTTCAAGTATTGCGTACTTATACTACATACATATCTTTTTAACTTCTCAAAGGTTGTTCATATTGGTATATTATACCGTAAACGCTAATCCACACATAAGCGTATTTATCTTAAATGTTAATTTACACTTGTGTGTATTTTATTGCAATGACTAATTTACACGTGTGTATAATTAATCGTAATGAGTAATTTACATATGTGTGTATTTAAGCTTAAAAAATAATTTCCATAAGTGTGTATTTTACCGTAAAGGCTAATTCACTGTTCACACACAACAGTGTACTATCCGTGACGTGTTTTCTCAGTGCTTCACAGCCCGTGAAAAATAATCGTTACTTTGAATTCAACAGACACGTTCAACCACTCTTGTAGCATATATAAACTCTCCGTGGTTGATCTGGAACATTGCTGTAGAACAGCAATAGAACATTGCTGACACATATTAATAATTTATTTGTAAATGAAGAAATTATATTATAGGCTATGAATTTAGATGAATACTATTCGTTTTAATTTATATTTTCTGAAAGATGATCAAAATTATTACTAGCTCACATGACATTGATTAACTACTTATAATTGAAAGCAAAATTTGAGCTATGCTAAGATTCGAATTCACGGCCTTATATACATTTTTGATCTTGTGATGAAAGAATATATAATAATTAATATTTAAACTTAAATAGACTAAAAATAAAGCTACAATAACAATATTATTCTTAGTACTGGATTTTTCAGTAATATTATCAAAAAATTTGAGCTTACCGATAAATTGAAATTCACCCTTTTTCTACACAAATATTTGTTTTGCGTATAAAATAATTTGATTGTTTCCCAAGGCCATTCCAGCAGATATTTATTACGCTTAATAACTCCGTATGCAAATATCATTGCAGGTTGGGGAATTATTCACACAATGATTCCACAAGGAATACAAATTTACTCACAATTCTACGTTTTTATCACAAAAATGTAATCGTACGTGGCTGTGAAAATTGGTGACATTACGAAATATTCGGTTCATATTTCATAGAATGGTTTCATAGAAATATACATCAATTTATAAAATAAACTGAATTATTTTGAATTTAATTATTATTCCTAATTTAATTGGTGTAAATGATGTATTCTTAAAACTGTCTTCTCAGTCTAGGACACTCAGTTGTTTCATGGACGGTCACAAAACATATGACACTTATATATAAAGCAGTTTAATGTTGTATATTTATTTGATGTTGTATATTTGTACAAAAAAAATGATTTACCTTTGCACTACAACATCGTAATTGAACTTTTACTCAGTTTACTTCCGCCATTTCAAATTCTTCGAAAATGTCGGCAATATTGGAATGGAGGAAATCTCTGGGATGAAATTTACAGAATGACTTCAAAATATTGGAATAAGACTTTACTACCGCAGGAAAATTAAATATTAAACACGAAATGGGAAGACATTTTGTTGTCATAATCATTTTTTTTTTCAAAATATATGTAATGTGCGACTAAATTAAAACAATTACGTAGTTTGCACCTTTTTACTTATATTATAAATATAAGATATAGTGATAGAACATGTCATAGTGAGTGTCATAGACGAAAAGAGAGAAAAATTGTTATATAAGCATTTAGTAAGTATTTTCCTGATGGAAGATAATTTGTTTGGTATTCTTACACGTTAAACTATATTAGACAGTTTTTTATAAGTTCATAATTACTAAATAAGTTTGCATTTTGGATGAAAAATTCAAGTCGTGGATCTGCCGAACTTATATTATATGTAACCTAATAGTGGCATAAATGTTTTAACGATAATCTCAGGAGGGACTTCTAACTCATCTGCTTTATGGGAGGTGAAAGCTATGGTGAAATTACCAAACTGCTATTTTAGAAGAAACTAATTACAGAAAAACTAAATTGAAACAAAATATAAACATTGGACTTACTAGTTAACTTCAAATTCAGTCTACAGAAACTGGTAATTATATTTGACTAACTAGTTACCTTCATATCTATTTTTTATCTATTCTATGATGGATCACATTTACCCCAATGAGTTTCACTTGTATTTTTTTAAGCACATCCTTTTTAAATTGCTTAATATTTTTCATGTCGTTCCTTTAAATTTATCAGCTTTTCTTGATTTTGTTCCTACATAAATACCAAATATATTTTTGTATTTATAAGTTAAAAAATATTCATATATCGGCGTAAATCACCGTAAATCACGTGAATATGGAAATTAATCATAATTTGGTGACCTGTGGTAACGTAGTGACGTAGTTTGATACCCGTTAAACACACACATAAGTCCATACGTTTTCAAGGAAAACACAAACACTCCGAGCAGTGATTGGGTCACATCCACACAATAGCAGCTCTGCGCTCTCAGTGGTCAATTTCTTATATAAATACCTATGTATTTCTTTCTCCTTGTATATTCGATTTGTTTACTTGAAATTCGGTACACATTAGCTTATTAAATATGCTAATAAATTGTGAAAAAAACAGTACTGTAGTTTTATAAATAAGACATAAGTTTTCAAAACACATAGTAGCCTCTTTCCACTTAGTTTGGTGGGAAATTAACATTTATAAACAATCGAACTGTTGAAATACTGTGTATTTTTATAGTATATTAAAACATGATTGTTTTATATTCATTAGATTTAATTAGCATTACACTATTATATATGTGCTATATTTTTCAATAATGCTGACTGTATCGCTTAGGCAAAATTAAGCGGAAATCTTTTTAAGTCACTATGCTGATAAAAAATCAATTCTATTACGTTTGAGATAGCATTAAATAAATGTATACAATGTGATATATAGCTAACTTATATTTAAAATTCTTTTATTATTATATTCGAAATTGTTTACACTCTGACCAAATTGTGAGAAATCCAGAAATGTTAATTGAAAAAAATGAATGCTATGTGACCAAATATACATATAATGTTTTCATTATTGTATAAAACTATTCTTATTATTGTAGGAGTTGAATAATTTAGTTCATCCTTTTGGAAAAAAGATAAATATATAGAAAGAAAAAAAAGGCAATTCATCTTCCTTTTGTCAACAACTAAACCCAAATGAATAAAAGAATAAGTACAGAGAAAATGTCTACTCGTAGCTACATAATTTACTTCTTCAAACAAAATGTAAATAATTCATACATTATAACGCTATCATGTTATTATTCCAAAAAAATTTTAAAGTATGTAATTGATATTCAATCACACCAAATATTCCATCTATTAAACTACTCCGAGTCGACAAATATCGAAAAAATTACCACAAGATGTTTCAAATCTCCGTAAAGGGAGATTTTGTTGCTTGAGATTTGAAATGTGATTTATATAGGTGAGAGAGCGTGACCAGCGAGAAGGAAGATTTTTGTATTCCGAGGTGAATGGAGAGGTAATTGCTGAAAAGAAAACAAACACTAGGAGAAAGGTGATAACACCAATGATGTGGATTGTAGGATAAGTGATGACATCAATGATATGGATAATAGGAAAGGTGATGAAACCATTGATGCCTATTAATGGAGAGGTGATGACTCCAATAATGTTGACTATGGGAAAGGTGAAGAAACCAATGATGCAGATTATATAAATTGTGAAAACTCTAGTGATGTGGATAAAATGCAGCAAGGTGATGGCAACAATGATGTTTATTGTAGGCATGAATGTGATGATGCCAATGATGTGGATTATTCGCAAGAAGTTGATGACACCAATGATCTGGATTATAGGTACCGTGGCAGTCTTGTTGTCATAACCAATAAGAGTTACTGTCTGGGCCGGAATAAAACGTTTCTTGAGCAAAAGATATTTTGATGAACCATGCAGTCCTAGTTTAAAACTAACGAAAAAAACTGAAGAGATTGGGACCTTTCTTACCTATTCATTTTAGTGTCAGCGCATGATGTTCTTAGACCTAATTTTTTGTAGATCTGGCTAGAATTGAAGTCACTGTTAATTCAAAACAACATTTTAGCATTCTCAATAATAATTATTTTATCAATACAGTTTCAAAAAAAGAGATTTGTCATTCATATTTTCAGCAAGCCACACATCAATAGCTTCAATGGGTGTTCTGAAGAATACATTTTCGTAATTCTGTATGGGCACCCATGCAGGTTTACCGACCACAAATTTCATAATTTTCAATCTTAGGATTATTTGAAAAGCAAAATAAACAGAAACAACCCCATCACAGCTGCAAACATCAAGACAAACATCATTGAAAAAATGAAAATGAGTGATAAGCAGCGCTAAGAGAGTCATTACTCTTCAGCAAAAGAATGTTTTATATGAATGCTGTATTTAATGAGTGATATAAAGCAAAAGAATGCATGAATGTTCAGCAGCTCGTGGTGACCATTTACCGTCTACAATTTTAAAAAAAAATTCTAGCTTTGAGAAACTTTTGATTTTAGCTCAAAAACTGTATTGTAGTTTTCCATAAAAATTATTGAATTATATGTATAATAAGACATATACGAATATACATATAATGGAAGAAATTACTTCTGAATTCAATTATTAAATTTGTTATCTAAATTACCACACAAAAAATTATATTGCTCTGAATATATAACATTCCATTTATTTGATTGTAAAGTAATTACATAAAATTTTACTTTTAATTGTAAACAGTGGGAGAGAAAAATCAAAATAAAGCAAAATAATAATTCCATATCTTTATTTTATTTAAATAGTAAAATTTTATCATATGATACAATTTCAAATATCGTTATTTCTTTTAATACATAATTTCCATACTCTCGGTGTCACTGTTCTGTTGAATTCAGCACTCCATCCGTTCTGCATTTTATCCCTTTTGAAATAGATTGAATTCCCGTAGATATTGGAAGAATGAACCAAAAAGCTATTTGGTTGTTGGCCTAACGCTATAGTTTGTTGAATTATTTTTAGAAAATGATCGAATTCTGTAGGAGAGAAAGATGGTTGAATATATGAAATGTAATTATCTCATCTCAATAATATTAACTCACTATAAAAGGATGTAAATGAATTGATCATTTCATTTGTAATTGACGTTTTAATCCACATAAGGGAAAAATAATAATGTAGAATGAACCAATTTACTGAATCAACCAGACTAATGAACCTTTCATCTACATCCTTCCCTTAAATATAAAAAAAACATTATATAAAGAATCTATATATAATGTTTCATTTTAGATACGAGAATTCATATACAGATAATCATTCGAAGTTTATTAGATTTGAGGGCAACTTTTAAATAGTGTTTTCTTAACACAGGAGGAAGTAATCAATCACTGTTGTAAATCGCACTAAGTATACCATATATAAGCCTACATCTAAAGCTTGAACCAATTGAAATATTGCACCTGACCTTCGCACGCCAAATGTTTTGAGAGCACAGAGATATTTCCATAATAATCATTTACCTCCTTCACTTTCATACTTTGAATAATTCACATTCAAGATATTGTGGATTTACAATTTAGGCAAAATTCGATAATAAAATTTGAATTTACATTTTCTTAACTTTGAACACTTGAGAAATACCAAGACTTGAATGGAAAAATTCTAGTTTATTAAACGAAATTCAGTTCGTAGAATACAATACATTCGAAATATATTGGTTCATTTCAATGATAATACTACAGGGAAAAGGTAATCACGTTTCAGTTATATAATTGTATTCTTAATTCATATTTGAATATATAAAAGTCAATTACACTTTGCTGGAGTTTGAAATGTTTCATCTATTTTTTTTTTTTTCAATGGGCAAATTGAGTGGGATTGTTAATATCAAGTGATATGACCAAATTCTCAACTGAATTAAGAATATCTATATATAAAAGTCATATAATAACAGAAACTAAGATTACTAATAAATGTGATTTACTAGTGTACATGCCGGTTTAGTATAACGTATTCCTATTCAAATTATATTTGTGTAATTTAACTATTCATACTTCTAGTCCGTGTTCTCATGTTAATCTAAAGTTATTCATTGAATAATAAATATACTATAATACAAGAAGACCTGTCAGTCGGTCCATCCATTTCAAATGGGATAAACAGACATTTAATCAACAGGGCCTCATATACATAGTTGGTAGAAAATGGAGCAAATGTCACCTAGAGTATGAAAATTACTAATTTGTGGTAGTATCATTGCTGTGAGTCATACTAATATTAATAAATTAAGAATCAAATTATTGACTTATGAGAAAAATGTATTTAACATGCATTGGGATGTAATAATAAACCCATTCTTTTAATTGAATCCTCAAAGAAAAGGTATGATTTAGTGTTCTAGTGACTATAATATTATTTCATAGAGTATATAGACTTAATGAGAGAGGTTGTAACGAGTTAATAAGAACCAACATTGTGAATTTAAAATAATTTCAAATTTAGGTGAGGAAATAATTAACAGAACTCATTTAATAATTATTGGTTATTCAGTATTCATGCTATCACCTTGTAAAATATTTAGCCTAATTTCTAGGCTAGATATGTAGCTAAAGCGTTTGAATCCTAATAAAGCGTTACAGACCCCAGACACACAGACATATACATTATAAAGTGTAGTGATTATTTTCATCTTTCATATTTGCATCTGATCTCTTATCTCCAGCTTCTGGTTGGTGATTTTAATCAATAATAAATAGGTAATTTATCACGGCAATGAATCATATACGATTCAAATAAAATAGCGGTTTTTAGTCTATCGTTAGAACTTATTATGTTTCACGATAAAACACGAACAGCGTTTATCGTAATGGTTAATGATTAAGTAGAAGATCTGCTGATTATAAATTTTTCTACTGGTTCGTTTGTCTAACTGCAAACAATTCCTTAATTAGGTTTGGTGAATTGACCAGAATATTCCCAGTGTGAGCTTTATGACCATCATTAAATTTGTAAACGATACTAAAAAAATGAAGAGGGGTTTGAAATAGTTAACTAGAAGAATTGGAGAAAGAATCATTGAATAAATACTATGTAGTGTGTATTAGGTATGTCACAGTATATTTTACGTAGTTATAAATAACAAATGCTGTCACCTGTTATACTTTTTCTTTAATATATATTTTTTCATTACAAAAATGAAAAAATTAAATGACTGCTTATGCGAACTCTTTTTGGGGAATATTAAATGTTTTCAAAAACATAACAAAACTATATTCTTCTCATTCTGAGAAAATATTGATTTAATAAGAAATTTTTAAATTTTAGGATCATTTTTGATAGTGTGAATTACATTTTCTTTCATAGCATTTAGAAATATTTGTAAAAAGTTACTTCTTTGTTTTTTTTTGTCAGTTTATAATAGAAATTTAGACAAACGTCTACACTCATTTCCTCTATTGACTGAGTTCCAATAGATCTCTCTGTTAAAGTAATTAGGTAAGTATGAAGAATTTTCAAGCTCTATTTACTCTCTTTTCATTTGCATCGGTGTAGTTAGTGTAAAATAAAGCGCAGTGTGTAAACACGAGTGATGGAACATAAATACAGTTAATTTTATTTACTCGCTACCAAAGGGAATAATTCATGTGTTTGTTTATACTTAACTATCGACAAATGCACGGAATATATTTTCAATTTGTTTGAAAACATAATGAAAACATAATTAAAGGTCCTCTCCAGGCTCCAGGGAAAAAATGAGTTTATTTCATAATATTAAGGTCTACGATCATTATTACGCAAACTGCATACACTTCGGTTCAATATATATTTTATTATTTGCTTTTAAAGTTTTTTAATACTCTGTGAGCAACAATCAAGCGAATCTCCAACCTGACGCTGAGAGAGAAGATTGTACACTCTTTGTTTTGATTTCAAATTTAGATTATTTGAAACAAAAAATGTGTTTTTCACCTTCTTTTAAGTTATTAATTGTTTCTAAAAGTATGTAAACGTTTCTTTAATAAGTTTATCAAAATTTAAACCATTAAACGAATATTAAATAATTTATTAAACTAAATACCTAGTTGAAAATCAAAACAAATGGTATACATTCTTCTTTTTCAGACTGAAAATTAGAAAGTTGGAAGTGAAGTAAGTTTTGTAAAGTTTGGATACTAAAAATCTTTAAAAGCATATAATATTAAAAATATGCTATCAAATTTTACGGGGTTTTGTTTATAACCGTTTATAAATTGACAATATATGTGTCATGAATCAAATTTTTACTTGTCCTGTACCAATAACATTTTAATAATTTTCAAAAGTATTAATCTAAACATCAGCCATTTTCAATTATGATTGTTAATTATTTTTGGGGGCGAAAAACCTGTTTTTTTTCACCACCGAGATAACGGGGTAAACAAAAAAAAGTTAAAAAATGATAAGATACATACTAGAGAACTCAAAGGTCCACTGAGGCAACGACGAAGCAATCTACCAAAAATGGGAGGCTAAGCCTATTTTAGCAGGGTGGGGGGTTACAGTGGCACACCCTTTCTTTCACACCCTTACATTATTCACCCCCCCCCCCCACACACACACACACTGACTTATTATAGTTGTCACACCAAAATGAAACTTCTTGTACGTTTTCTTTGGAATATTTTCTTGGGAGCTAAACAAGAAAAAAATTGGTAAACATTGCAAACAAAAAACCTAGACAATCCCCTGATTGAGTAGATAATTAATAAAGTTTATTTTTATTTTATCGACTATATTACAGGCCTTAAAAAACAAATTTCACTTTAACAAATTATTGTTTTTATTTCAACTTTCACATCAATCACTTCATAGTTACAATTGGTTCCTATTATTTTTCTGTCACTCAAACCGCTTTTGCTCATTCGAAACAGTTTCAATTTCATCGAATTAATTCGCATGATATTGTTTAAAATCTGAAATAGAAACTCTTCCTTATTTATTTCATCTAATGGTGATCGTTTGAACATTTCCATTAAATAACAGAAAGGCTTAAAGTTCACACTATCTAGAAAATAAAGCTGTTTGTTTTGTGATTGGTTGAACATTCATTGTTGCAATGACGCTAAAAGTAATACATTTGGTAACAAATATTGAATACTTTTTATTCAGCAGTTTAAGTGATAAGTTGTTCCAAATGCGAAATATCCGGTTAGTTATTAAAACTATGATTAACAGTTAATAAACAACATTCTAGAAAAATTGGTGCAAATTAAATTAATTTTCTTATCTTTTACTCCTAAGAATATAGAATATAAAAATAAACACAATATCAATAAGAACTATTAAGTGATGGTGGAAAGATATGATAATCTGTCGTCACATTTTCGATTTTTATAATGAATGAAATAACTCATACAATAATGTGTGACAAACTAATCCTTCAACTGTATTTGGGTTTTATCTCAACTAACTTTATTCAAACACTAGACAAAAATACCATCGTTAAAATTTCTCTCAAGTTAAATTGCCTAATAAGGTCAATATAGTCACAGCGAAATAGCAAATAGTCATTGCTTTTAGTCATGATATTAACGATAGCAATAGCCACGAGATATTGACTATAGCTTTGAGAGAGTTAGCTCATTCATTAAGAACAAAGATAACAATTGAGAATGTCTAAAAAATTCATCTGTGAAATATTGTTTTGAATGCTCAAATTATGTATCAACAAAATATCAATCCCAGGAGCATGCATATAACTATTGTGTTAAAATTTATAAAAAAAATAATTATA
>CANNZV010001416.1:0-156345 GCA_947561585.1 Caprella mutica | reverse complement strand
ATCATTTAACAATATGGTATCGGTGCATCTCTAGTAAATTCCATTGTGTCAATTATTTTATTTAAGATTGAAAAGAGAGCTGAACTTACCTTATACTTCATATTGAATAGCATCATGTCCTCTTCATCATCTAAAGACATGTTAAAGTTTGAACTGAATATCCTTGATTGTTTGATACATACAAAATTTCTTAAACTAGTTTCCTTTTGGAATGTGTTGAATAATTATAATCCTGAAAAGAAAAACAAAAGTTTTGACATATATAACAAACAAATCCATGAACATATATAAAAATTGCCTAGTTAGTAACAATATCCAGAGGGAGGAATACAGATTATCATAAACAAACTCACAATTTGAGTTAGCTATGTATAATTTTTAAATAATGATCACACTGTATAAATATGAAAATTAACACAAGAACATGGTAGATAATTGATAGAACACCAGTTATCTAAATAAATAGGAGTGATATTAGCCACTTCCACATTATGCAAATTTCTATTTAATGTCCTAAACATTACTGAGTTTTAGCATGACAATATGGGAAAAATATGCTTTAAATTCAAATATCTATCAAAGTTTCTTGGATTATCTGACCATTTGAGATACTTTGTAAAATATCTCATTGGTCAAAAGACTCAAAACAATGACACTGGTGAATGAGCAAGGATTTTGACTCTGAATAATATAGTATATAATAACCACCCAGCATCATCTTTTTAAGTATGGCCATCATGATCAAATAACGGAACCATCTCTGAACTATGAATTAAGCACTATTTTTCTACTCAATGCATTAGTTTAAGTTGTAACAGGAGAGTGCACTTAAAATTCTACACATGTTGCTAATAGAAGAATAGACGAGATAATTAAATAGGGGTGTAACATGTGTGAAAAAAGTGTCTTGTGTACCTTGCGTCAAAAAATAGTCACCTCCTGCGTCAAAAGAAAGTCACCTCCTGCGTCAAAAGAAAGTCACCTCCTGCGTCAAAAGAAAGTCACCTCCTGCGTCAAAAGAAAGTCACCTCCTGCGTCAAAAGAAAGTCACCTCCTGCGTCAAAAGAAAGTCACCTCCTGCGTCAAAAGAAAGTCACCTCCTGCGTCAAAAGAAAGTCACCTCCTGCGTCAAAAGAAAGTCACCTCCTGCGTCAAAAGAAAGTCACCTCCTGCGTCAAAAGAAAGTCACCTCCTGCGTCAAAAGAAAGTCACCTCCTGCGTCAAAAGAAAGTCACCTCCTGCGTCAAAAGAAAGTCACCTCCTGCGTCAAAAGAAAGTCACCTCCTGCGTCAAAAGAAAGTCACCTCCTGCGTCAAAAGAAAGTCACCTCCTGCGTCAAAAGAAAGTCACCTCCTGCGTCAAAAGAAAGTCACCTCCTGCGTCAAAAGAAAGTCACCTCCTGCGTCAAAAGAAAGTCACCTCCTGCGTCAAAAGAAAGTCACCTCCTGCGTCAAAAGAAAGTCACCTCCTGCGTCAAAAGAAAGTCACCTCCTGCGTCAAAAGAAAGTCACCTCCTGCGTCAAAAGAAAGTCACCTCCTGCGTCAAAAGAAAGTCACCTCCTGCGTCAAAAGAAAGTCACCTCCTGCGTCAAAAGAAAGTCATCTCCTGCGTCAAAAGAAAGTCACCTCCTGCGTCAAAAGAAAGTCACCTCCTGCGTCAGAAAATAGTCACCTCCTGCGTCAAAAAATAGTCACCTCCTGCGTCAAAAAATAGTCACCTCCTGCGTCAAAAAATAGTCACCTCCTGCGTCAAAAAATAGTCACCTCCTGCGTCAAAAAATAGTCACCTCCTGCGTCAAAAAAAAGTCACCTCCTGCGTCAAAAAAAGTCACCTCCTGCGTCAAAAAAAAGTCACTTCCTGCGTCAAAAAAAAGTCACCTCCTGCGTCAAAAAAAAATCACCTCCTGCGTCAAAAAAAATCACCTCCTGCGTCAAAAAATAATCACCTCCTGCGTCAAAAAATAATCACCTCCTGCGTCAAAAAATAATAACCTCCTGCGTCAAAAACAGTCACCTCCTGCGTCAAAAACAGTCACCTCCTGCGCAAAAACAGTCACCTCCTGCGTCAAAAACAGTCACCTCCTGCGTCAAAAACAGTCACCTCCTGCGTCAAAAACAGTCACCTCCTGCGTCAAAAACAGTCACCTCCTGCGTCAAAAACAGTCACCTCCTGCTTCAAAAAATAGTCACCTCCTGCGTCAAAAAATAGTCACCTCCTGCGTCAAAAACTAGTCACCACCTGCGTCAAAAAATAGTCACCTCCTGCGTCAAAAAATAGTCACCTCCTGCGTCAAAAAATAGTCACCTCCTGCGTCAAAAAATAGTCACCACCTGCGTCAAAAAATAGTCACCTCCTGCGTCAAAAAATAGTCACCTCCTGCGTCAAAAAATAGTCACCTCCTGCGTCAAAAAATAGTCACCTCCTGCGTCCATGGGAACATAAGAATTAATTCAAAATTTTAGGCCAATTAGACATATCTGAATTTTGACCTCTTGAAATTTAAGCCAATTAATTGGCTTTAACCGACATACTCTGTAACCCAGTCTGCAAAAGATGCATGAAGTTGTGAAATTTATTCGGTGATTATTATGGCCTTGAAATTAGTGTCTTGAATTATCTGGCGACAATTTCTTAATCAATTCCTATGTTTACATGTAATTATTGGAGAGTGTTTTGAGATTTCTGGCCATTTTAGAGAGAAATTTAAAAATCTTATGGAAAGAATTGCTCCAAAAATTGAATATTTGAAGACTGATTGTGCATGTTTTGCAGACTGGTTTGTAACATGGAAGAAAAGTGACCTCCGTCAAAGAAAAGCGACCTCCGTCAAAGAATAGCGACCTCCGTCAAAGAATAGCGACCTCCGTCAAAGAATAGCGACCTCCGTCAAAGAATAGCGACCTCCGTCAAAGAAAAGCGACCTCCGTCAAAGAAAAGCGACCTCCGTCAAAGAAAAGCGACCTCCGTCAAAGAAAAGCGACCTCCGTCAAAGAAAAGCGACCTCCGTCAAAGAAAAGCGACCTCCGTCAAAGAAAAGCGACCTCCGTCAAAGAAAAGCGACCTCCGTCAAAGAAAAGCGACCTCCGTCAAAGAAAAGCGACCTCCGTCAAAGAAAAGCGACCTCCGTCAAAGAAAAGCGACCTCCGTCAAAGAAAAGCGACCTCCGTCAAAGAAAAGCGACCTCCGTCAAAGAAAAGCGACCTCCGTCAAAGAAAAGCGACCTCCGTCAGTCCAAGAAAGGTTTTTAGTGAAAGTAACCTAATTTTACTGCTCCACTTATCTAAATTTTAAAACTATGTTGACTCTCTAATCAGACTAAATATAGCTAGTGCCAAAATTTACATGAGAATAGGTACCTAAATATATTGAAACTGTCAAGATGCATCTTATATAATCTGAATAATCATCATGCCATGTTCAAGAGACTGGCAGATAGTTAGCCAATTTCAAGCAAAAATTTTAAAGATTCTGAGACATGTCAATTTTGGCTCATTTCTTAAAATTTAGGCCAAATTAACATGGGAACATAGAAATTAAATTAAATCAAAACATTAAGCCCAGACTGTAGGAACTGGTAAACTGTTCTCCAAAAAATCTTCTGTTTTGGCTTCTGTTCTCAGTCAAATTAATGCAAATATAGGAGAAAACTAAGGACTGTTCAGACTGTTATTACAGAAAATGTTAAAAATGTCTCATATTCTGTAGACTGGCATTAAGCCAATTAGACATATCTGAGTTTTGACCTTTACAAATGTAACTTATTATGTAAGGCTGAGGGTCAATTAATTGGCATCAACAGATTAACTGGCATATTTTGTATACAATAATACAGAGATCTCTTTTAATGATCAAAGTAAAATTCAGGTAAATAGATATAGCTTGTATAGGTACTAGCCAGTCTGCAGAATATGTGACATTTCAACATTTTCTGTGCAAACAATCAATAATTTCCTCCTACATTTACATGTATTATACTGAGAACAGAAGTCAAAATGTAGGATATCTTGGAGAACACTTTACCAGTTCCTGCATTCTGGATAGATCATAGGTAGGAATGAATTCAAAACTATTGAAGAAAATTCAATATACCTAGTAGTCACTAGTCAGTCACGACTCTAGCGACTGCGAATATCCATCTCTCTGACTCAATTAATGTCCCAGTCTTTATTTTGTGGTAATTTTCACCGACATGTCGGTGGAATTTTTTGCCTTTTGAAAATAATATTCTGGCAAAGTCGGTGGATTTTTATAGCCATTTATTCCAATAATCCTATGTTACCATTAATTTTTGGTGGATCAGTTAGAAAAAAGTTGCTGGATCAGCCAAATTAATAGAAATTTATAGCCTAGTGGATTTTTTAAACTTTTAAAAAGTCAAGTGGAATTTTGTGCCCCAAATACAGATTAATATAATGCCCAGACTGTATTTCATGGTAAATTCCATCCACTTGTCAGTGGAATTTTTCCCCTTCGAAAATAATATTATACTAGTAAAGTCTGTGGATTTAAGCTATTCAGGTATTCCGTATTCCTATGTTAGTATAACTATAATGTTACCAACTTACCATTATTTTTTTTTTTTTTGGTGGCTAGGTAAATAAAAAAAATGTTGGTGGCTCATTCAAATAGCTACCTTAGTATCAATCATGAAATAGGTAGGTAGGTATGTATTTTTCTGATTTTTCTTTCAGCTTTTTGGAAAAGTACCTAATTGGAATTTTATATTTTCAATTTTGTAAACCAAATACAGACTGGTTGTGGATTCACATCATTCAGGTACCATCAGTCCAGTCTGTATTTGGTGCAAAAAATCCCACTGACTTTTTCAAAAAGCTGAAAAAATCCACCATTAATTTCCAGTAATTTGACTGATCCACCAACATTTTCCCAATTTAGGTATCCACCAAAAATTAATGGTAACATGAATAAATAGTTGAAAATCCAACAACTTTGCCAGAATATTATTTTGAAAGGGAAAAAATTCCACCGACATGTTGGTGGAATTTACCACTAAATACAGACTGGCCATCAGTCATAAATTTGAAACAACAAATATCAAATTCACTACATTTCTACATATAGGTACCTATCATAAATCATCTTTCAATCTACCTATGATCTATCTAATAGAACGTATGGTGGGTGCGCCGTCATCTGGTGCGCCGCTCATCTTTTAGATACGTATCAATATAGGCTATCCTGGCGACTTTGTTCACAGTGCACACTTTAAAACATGGCTAAGGTATATAGCTATCAGAATGTGTGGACGAGTGGACCATTTAAAATAGAAGCCAACTACCTAATTTGCTTAACTGACATCGGTAGTACTCTATAACTAATAACTTGAGTCGCCTGTTGGCTGTGGGTAGCTAGTACATAGATATGTTACAGTGGGAGTATACTTGGGGAGTACATAGACTACTTGGATTACAAGTTACAGTGCATTTCCTGATACCTATGTGCTAGTACATTATACATAGCTAGGTGAAAAATCATTTATTGTCGGATAGATAACTGGTGTCATGAGTAGGCACCTAGTTAGGTAGGTAGTGAATTTCAAAACCTAAAAAAGTACAAATTAGCTATACCTAGGCTATATAATATAATATATAGCCTAGCATAGCTATTTTTTTTTTTCAATAGGATACAATAACCACTGAACTCTTAAATACTATACACATGATAGATACACAATTCCACTTTCACCAATAAATTAATAACTTGAAACATTATTTCACCACAGAGCCTTATTTTAAACTAGAAACTATTCAAAATACGGCAGGTTCAATGGTTCTCAATAAAAAAATCCGATATTTTTCTTTAGAACGTACAAAATAATTGTTCTATATATTTCGTTTTGCAACCCTGTTTTTAATAATTTCAGCATGGAAATGATTTTATCTTTAAATAATTATTAAGAATGACCGATTTTTTCAATAATGATTTCGTGTTATTTGGTATTCTTGTATTCCAATATACCTATTTAAATGGCGCGGATGAAGAACATATACATGATTATTGTTATAATAATATTAGTATATAATTTTAACTGGTTAGTTATTGCAATTATTTCATTTATAATATTGAATCGTTGTTAGATGAACCAAATTAATTTTCTGTACTAACTATATATATACAGTATACTGTATGCATTATATACAATATATACATACCTATTGGAGTAAACTTATTAAACTAAGGCCAATGTCAGCTTGTTTATAAGAATGTCATTCTATATTCCATATACCTATGATATATTTTATGTATATAATCTCACATGCCAAAAGTTTAATTCGACAAATAATAACCTACATCAGGGTAAATAATTACCTAATATCTTATAAATTGAAAACATTATATGCAATGGTAGTTTAGTATGCTTATAATTTATCTTTATAAATCATTTTATCTATAATCAAGGATCAGCACTTTGATATTCATGGAAATTATTTAAGAATGACTCCTGTAACTACGATTCTCAGTCATATGTACGCATGGAAGTACTATTAGAACCTACATGATCGATGTGTGAGTCTGGTGAGAGCTGTGTCAGTTCATTCAGTGAGAAGATACAGAAAAACTGTATTCTGATAAAGCCTGATATCAACATTGTCAGACTTCACTATTGCTTTGATCTTCTATAAGTGTTACTTTAAAAAAATTTAGTGGCTCACTCTGACAAATGAGAAATATAAAAACGCATACAAATTACTCAATGATATCCGTGGTTAAATAAATATTAGGTAACAATAGATTTAATATAAAACTGAATGAGCCAAACCATAGCTGAGTACCAAGAACAATAGTGATTAATGTTTATTTTATATTAGGGCTATCCACCAATTAATTAACTATAGCTATTATTACCAATTATTAGCTACACTATCGATAAAGAAGTTGTATTTTTGTTCAAATTAATTTGTTGGATTATGATTCATGAGCAATATGTGGTGCTTCATTCTCTGGTGATTTTAGCCAATATTATCGACTATAAACTCTGAAGATTTTCTATGCTCTGTTCTCCAGAGTTTTCGGCAGATAATAACGCGTCAAACCTCCACAGATTATCTCGTCCTTATACTGCCGTGGCCTCTGTAGGTCGCGGTAAACATTTGTAGAAAGCAGAGATTATCTGCTGAGCGCTGCTTAGAAATGCTGAGACTGCCATAAACTACAGTAAAACGTCCGCTATACTGCACCGAATTTTAACTGGGTATAACTATTGTGTTAAAAATAAATAAAAAAATAATTGTATTTCCTAATGCATTGGTACATGACATTCAGAGGTAATTTGTAAAACCATATGCAAAATGGCTTTATGATTGTAATCAATAATAATGATATCCTTTATTGAAAACGATGAATATTTCTACGAAATTTAATCATAATTCATCATAAATTGATAATCTTACCGTCTTCCGACTTTTATTGGACAATCTCTATAGTAATGACTGAGATGATATCATATATTAATATATTTTACAATAAAATACGAGCAAGTATTACAACCATCGACAATAATAGGCGATCTGCCAATTGTGAATTATCCGACTGAAATATAATTATTGAACAAAACGAAGCCACCAATGACTTTGTTACATAGAAAATAATTTTTCGTGAATGACATAACTTGGTCTAAAGACTTAATAATTTCACGGTAGTAAATTAAATTGTAAATGAAGTAATTTATCAGAAAGAAGCCGAATTGTATACATGGTATTCACATCTCACAGATGTGAATAAAAGATATGAATAATTCATTTGAGTGTGTTTCGAAAGCTGCGATATGGAGCATGAAATTCATAGCGAACAGTTCGTGCTTAAAGATTTTCTATTCATAGAACATCCAAAGGTAAAAAGTTAATGACTTTCCAATTGCTGGGAAAGATGGATGTTGCCAATCACTTAAAGGGACAAATTTGGAAAACAAAACAGTTCGACAGTTTACAAAAAATATAAATTGATTGCATTTGAGAAACTATCACACAAATATGATTTATAACAAGAGTATTTTTATATATTTTATTTTTATTTAGCTTATAAGGTAAATGAGTGCTTAATGAACGGAAGAAAGAATAGAATAAATGTTTAGAATAAATTATTTTTTTAAATTGATATACCCATATATAGGTTAGAACTTAGAATCGTAAGATCTAGATATCATCATTATCAGTCGAGACGTTTCTAAAAGAGTTTTAGTTTTTGAAGGACGTAATAACAGTACATCAATGACAGTCCTGTCTTCCCTAATGATATTTTCTTTCCTTCACATCGTACCGTCAGGAGCCATCAAATTAAGGCCCCGCAATCGATTAACTTTCAACACAAAGCAATTATCGAAAGATTTACTGTAAAGAGACCGTTATGACGATTTATTGTAATTAGTTTGGTAAGAGAATTTCATTCCGGTCTCATATTAGACTTTTAACCTATTGATGAAATAATAAATTTTTAACATACAAAAGAGCATTCAGATTGTTTCATACCAAAAGTAAAGAAAATAGTTCATTCTGTAACTTTATAAAAGATAAAAACGATCTATATCTTCACTCATTTTATGTACTTTGAAAATGTGGTTGAAATTTGGTAAATGAACCATAATAATTATTGAAAATATTTTCTAACATATAATCTACCTGTAATAACACCCACATTCCGATAAATGTAAGTGTCAAAATAGAGCAAATGTTCCTTAATTAAAATCTATTATTTGATATACAATTGAATTTAATAAGCAAATTGTAAACCTCGAATAATACTCATATACGTGTTACTTTACAGCATGGTGTATATGACAATTTTCCCTACTGTTCCATGTTATTGAAAGGATGGTAATTCAGTTTGAAATAACGTACCATCTGCGTTCATCAGGTCTCATACTCTTGATATTCACATGTTTGTAACATGCACATCGTGCCATTAAATGGTCGATTTAACAGTCGTGAGGAGGATATTTTCTGAAGTTGAGCAACCGAAACCGAACCTGTTTGTTGAGTAAGCAGAATGTGGAGGAATATATTTCATGTCGGACAAAAAACGATGGATTGTAAATGTTATAAAAAAATTGTAAATCACATAAAATTTAATTATCGTTGAATTCATTATCGTCGTAAATAGATGACATTAACAATTTGATAAATAAATATTACTGAAAATAACCTTAACTTATCCTAAGTAATAATGAATGATCTTAATGTTTCAAATAACTTTTTTTTGCTAAGAATATATCAAACTATGTTCTGCTCCCCCCTGCAATTTTAAGATCAATTATATATCTACTAAATCTGAGAAAATTGCCTATTGATATATTTCTGTTACAATAATGATATTATATATAGTATAAAAATTTGAACATCCTTGTATTATATAGGTGAATGTGAAAAATGGTGCGCTCACAAAACCATTTTTTGTATTCTAATTGATAGCAAATAGAATGTTTAAGGTGTTCAAAATAAAATAATATATTCGAGTCATGTCGCGTCTTATTACCATTTGTACTAAGTCTGTGTCGTTATTTTGAGAATAAAAGTTGGGCTTGTCTGAAGTGGAGAGAGAGAAAATAGCAGCATAAATGTTCTATTCTTCAGGTGAATTAACATATCTACTTGAACGTATGTCATACTCTGTTGTATCCACTTTAAGATCACATAAATAAGATATTTTCTTATAGCTCAGAGTTGAAATAAAGTTAGGAGGGAGTTACATTACTTTGTAGCATTGGACAATGTTTATATTTAGTTGCAGGTAAGTTAAGTTATCCAGGCCATTAAGCAATTTCTTTAACTTTGAACTTATTTGTAATATAGAAAGTGTCACAGTTGGTGTTTATTTCAAACTTTTGGAATTTATTTTGTTTTTAAAAACCAGTTTTAAAACAATTTTTTTTTAAAGTGAGTGTGGTATTGCGCTATGCCGGAATACGAAACAGTAAAGGAAGAGTATGTTAAACGAAACTGTAGGGAAATGCCTAACTGTAAAGCAATTTACAACTATACATTAAAACAGAATGCATAGCTGAAACGCAAAACCGATATGTAATTGTGAAGCGATTCGCGAATGACTTGTCATACATAATTAACAGGAATATGTAACTGCATGGGAAATTTGCTTGCATTTAAATATAAACCCATTTTAATAATTGAATTCTCAGGAAATGAACAACAGGTACTTCACTAGTGTATCTAGTGGTATTTGTGTTATTATTTTAATGCTTGTGTGACTTATGTAAGGCTGTGAGTCTGTATGAAAATAAGAATTTTACCTTGTGAACTGTGTGGCAATTTACCCCAACATTACAGGGAAATATGCCACCATATTTTCTTTGCTGCTTTTAATGAGATGGGAAGAATGAGATATTCTCTATGTTGTACCTGCATTGAGAGATAATATTACCAATTTAGATAACTGATTTTTAACTTAATTTTATTTATATGGAGCTATGATTATACTTGACTTGTATTTATTGATATTATGAGATAATAGAAATAAAGGACACACAAACCTCCCAGATTACATACCAAACTTGCACTCAATTTTTTTTATTTGATTCTATATTATGAATCAACCAGTGAAGAAATATATTGAACCCTAAATTCTTTAACAAATATGACTACTTTGTGAATATAGATATCTTTTTTCCCCTCAGATGTATTTCTCTTCAAACGACATTGTCTCATTGTAAAATGATCATATATATCAATGGAAAAATCTGACTCCTCTCATCTGTTATATGTCTAGCATTGCATATTTCAATTGCTCGTTATTCTTAAAGATTTATCAACTCGAAGAATTGACGGAAAGAAATATTGAGGCCATGATAAACTTGATCTGATCGGTGGCACCGGAAGATATTGTTTCAGGATAAAATATCAGTAATGAAAGAATGCTTTTGAAGTGAAATAAGATATAAAGGTATTTCGAATGCATTTATCAGCCTGACTAATATTGTCCAAATGAAATTTTGGCCTGTGAATCTTTGTTGGGTGAAACTTTCAAAATCTAGTATATCAAGACAAAACACACCATAGAGTTGATAAATTGAGATAACGTTTGGCATTATGGATAAATTTTTATTATTAAATGGTAAAATTTCGTAGAAGAGACATACCCATAAGATCTTAAGATGCCATTCTTATGAAGCAATAATGGGGAATTGTTGAGTTTAAACTCATAGATTATCTTTGGGCGCATTATTTAGGGGAAAATCGACTCATTCCAGAACAATACCCTAAAATTATTTTTGATGAATTTCTACTTTGTTAGAACAACAAACAATTTTTCTTTAGCATAAAGAAATGTGTGCTTGATGGATTCATAAATATGTATGTAGATTATAGAATAAATGAAAATTAAAATGAGAACATCCAAAAATCATATTTTGATTCATAATTTCAAATAATTAACGTGTTTTCAACTGAATGGAAATTATGAATAAAGTGTACATCAACAAACCCGCTGAAATACAACCATTCCTATTATATTGATGAATGGAATGATCTTCATTGAAAACCAAAGCGGAAAATAACTATTCGACATTTCTATCATTGTCCATTTCGGTATACGTTTATTGGAACTTATTTCTAGCATAAATATGATATTTTCAAAAATTGTAGAAGGAGTTGTTCATCAAAAATAATCCAAGAAAGACAATAGGAAAGTTTTCAAGTTTGGATAAGTTTCGATTTTAATTTAGTCAAACTCTTTATCATCATAGAAAAATAATTTCAATATCATCATCTAATACAAACACTGTTCGAAAACTAACTATTGGCGATTGTATTCTTTCACTGCTTATCATGATTAATTATTGGTAACCGTGTCTACATTTTCCATGGCAATTCATCCCGTATTCATCTCCATTAATTAGTTGTGAGTCTGTAAACTATTCCTACCTTGTTGACTTTGATCTCCGTGATATCTCCTTTAAAGGCTCAAAGAACGGGAATCTATTATGGATCTTTTGAAATTTAGTGAAAGGCTGATAATTTAGGAATAAAGGCCTTACAAGTCATTGGTTATGCAAGCAGAGATCACTGAGATGAATTTATAAATTATAGAGCTTCATTTTGGATGAATATTCAGCACTGAAGTACTACAAGGTAAAAGAATATGTTTTCAAATTGAAACGTATTTTATTTCATTGAAAAAAAATCTAAATCTAATTGTCACTGAACTTCGTCTTGGTATTAACATTATTGTAATTGTACTTCGAATGGGAAATTACCGTTGATGAAATGGCTAGTGATGAAACGTCCTTAACCTGTTCAGACTTGTCCTAACATATTCATACACATTCAAACATGTTCATACACTTCAAAGCATGTTTAGCCACGTCAAAGCATGTTCACACACGTTCTCTAATTACTAATTAACGCACCGCTGAAAATTGTTTTTGTTGTTAGTCAATTAATACTCAGCAATGGTTACGGTTGAAATATTTTTATTATGTGAATATTAGATGAAATTTTTTGAATTTAGACATAGAAAAACACAGTCTATTCGAGGTTACTCAGTATATTGTAGTACCATAATTCCAATATTGGAAACATTATTCCAACATTGATCTAATATTGGCAACATTGCCCAAATGGCAACATTGCTCCTATATTGGCAACATTGCTCCTATATTGTTGGCAACATTGCCTCAATATTGGCAACATTGCCTCAATATTGGCAACATTGCCCCAATATTGGTAATACTTTACCAACATTATTGAAATGTTGCCCCACCAAACTTACCTTCCTCGGATATATAGTTACAAAGTTATAAGGATGAATAAAAAAATATCTATATTGTATACCTTTTATTTTCATGCATAACTAATACACAAAAATAAAATCTGTGTAAGTATAGACAATGGATGAAATTCATGTCCTTAAAATTACAATTATAAAAGTATTATTTCATCATCACTAAGAAGATTTTAAATTTAGCGTTACACATTTACTTATTGAAACCAAAATACTCTTCAGTACAGAAATAAAAAATGAAAACAATTCACAATTTATAACAAATACGTACATACAGTAGAGGGAACATGGAAAAATATCAAATATTAGCAATTTCAGTGGCTCCAAGGTCAGATCACTGGCCATCATCAGGAATATCTTCTTTATATATACGACTCATTATGGGCTGCTGTGAGGAACAATAATGATAATTCCTGTCCACTTTCCTGCAGCTTAGTTAAACCATTATTGCTTAAAGCTTCAAATACCAAATGGGAATAAAACTATATTTTTTTCTTCAAAAATATATAATTTATCGCATGGTTTATCATGATATTAATATGCAAATTTAGTATTATGTCAAATACTCTATAGTTTTGAGCTTTTTCACATTATTAACCTTGAAATTAATATTAAATGTTGATGAAATAGTATATGTTCTAGTTAAAACTTTTTCCTGAAAATTAATTTTCTGAACACTGGAAAAGAAACTTCTCTGGAAATGATTAGTACTGAAATTCGCATGAAATTGCTGTAAATGGTCATTTTTCCCCCATCACTTTTGATTTGCTTTAATGACATATATTCTTGGTGAGATAAATAATCAATAATAACAAAGTACATACCATTTGGAATCGGGAAAATAAATATGATTAAGCCTCAATTACCAGATGTGAATTGCACATTGAAAAATAGTTATAAACTATATAAATTAAATCGTACTATATATTATACAGGGTGGCGCAAAAAAAAAGGAAACCCATTTTCAAACTAGTTTATTTTACAAACTATTGAAGCCAGAAATTTTATAGAAACTTCAGTTTATTCCTCTACTCTTTTTGAATCTCTCTTGAAAATCTGTTATAGTTAAGACAAAATGTAAACATCCAGCAGCGAATTAAAAAAAGGTTATTGAAAAGGGATTGCGCGAGAACGAAATATTCGAAAAATATCAAAATAGGTATAATTCATTTTACATGGATGTAAAAACATTAAATTATATTGTTTACTGTAACAAGTAGAAGACAATAAAAGTCTTAATTATCACCTGAAAATTTATGTTTGATATAAAATTGATGTCTTTAATAAAATCAGTTCCCGTTAATTTGTATCTCCAATTCGAAACTGTCAAAATGCAACCTTCAAAAGAACAGAGTTTTTTGTTGTGACAAGTTATTTAAGCACTGAAAGCTTTAAACAAATTCAACCTCATTTTGAACATAGCTTTCGTGAAAATTGTTCACCAACTATAACACCATAATGACTTAAGGGAATGGTTTCCGGTATTTCCATTTTTTTCGGTTTTTTTTTTTTTAATTTAGTTACCCTGCAAATCTACCAAAGAAAACTCATAAAAAATTCCATTCACCTAGTACGTTTGTACGTGTGTCAAACGCGCTGATCCAGCATACGCCCCTGGAGAGTTTTGAGGTTGTTTTGAGGTCGTTTGTTGTTTTTGTGTTCTTTCTGTGTTGTTTTTTTGCCTCCCATTTATAGTTGAAGGCTTCGTCGCTGCCTGGGTTGACCCCCGAAGCGACCTGATGAGTCTTCTTGGCTGGGACGAAAAGCATATAGTTTTTTTTTAAATTTAAAAAATTTATTGAAAAATATTTTTCTTCCTCCATTATCTCAGTACCATTTTTTCTCAAATTCTCCACGTTCAAAAGTATAGAACTTTTTGGGGGTTGGTGCTACAGAAAAATGTATAAGAGCTAATATGTTCAGACCGAAATTCCTAAGGTCGTGGTGAAGCCCTTTTCCTATAACTTTTTCTATAAACTTAATTTTTTGTTGAAAAAAAAAAAAAAAAAATATGACAATTTTTTTTTAAATTCAAATAAAAAATTTTTCAGATAGAAATTCAAAAAAAAAGCTGCACCACGACCTTAGGATAGTAGTAGAGAACATATTAGCTTCAATAAATTTTTCTGTAGCACCAACCCCCAAGCCGTTCTATAGTTTCCCGGGGGGGGGGGGTCGAAAAAGAAGGTTTTTCGACCCCCACGGGGGAGGGGGGCCCCAAAATGAAAAAATCTCAAAAGAGAGCATATGATTTCTTTTCACTTTACACCTTATGTTAAAATCTCAGCTCAATCGGACAAGTATTATTGGTACATCCTAAATACCGGAAACCATCCCCTTAAATCAATAAGTTCAGAACATAATGACTTGTATTAATAATATAATATAATTGGCTTCACCTTCTACATACATTGACTACACCACTACAACCATAAAGCAACGCGCCCTAGCCCATACCCAAGAAGGAAGCATCAAAAACCATAATAAAGACGCACATAACAAAAAGATCAGAACAGCAGATGTAACCCCATCCATGCAAATAATATTCCGTTCTCCACTCAAAATAGAACTACAAATAGCTGAAGCCCTACACATCAAGAAAGAAGATCCTCCACTATATAACCAGCACGAAGGTGACACCCGCACTTTGCATATATTTTGATTTTACATCATCTGCTCCTAAACCCTATGTAGGCCATATAGCATATACAATATACCTTAATTTTAATTTCCTCTACTCTTCTTCCTCTAAACTACTTATCAACTCAGACAACAGTTCATTCATCAACCTGCTCGATAGTTCCATTTTTCATTTATAATTCTCTAATTTTGTCCACTTTAATTCCATTAAGCTGTTTCATTTAAAACATTCTATAATCTCATCAATTAATTTTCACTAACTATTAATTCTTTACTCCTTTTTAATTTCATTTAAATTCAGTGTACAATATTATGTTTTTCATATCAACTTTTAGTCCTTTGTACAAGTTAGTAATTTCCCTTTTTGCTTTTTAATTAATAGTTCATTTTATATCCTCCCTAAAAAATACGTTACCAAATTAATACCTGAAATCATACCTTTTATCTACTCCTTCAAATTAATGTATTTTTCCTTTAATTTTCAGGGTTTATGATTCATTATTTTAGCCTGAAAATGAGAACTGTATTTTTCTCGAAACGTCGCAATTATTTAATATTTATGTTATAATTTTTTTAACTATGTCAATAAAGAAGTTTTTAACCAAGTGGCTATCAAACTGCATCCTGAAACTAATTACTGAGCAAGAAAAACATTTATTTAGAAAACTTGAGAAATCCTTACTAAAAATAGTTGAAACAAAAGCTCATCGTCTCTTCAATGAAACCTGCCTTTATATTAATAAGTACAGAACGAACACATAAAAAGATTAATCTTATTCATGAACAATTTACTGAAAATACAAAATTATCAATCAGAAGGAATGAATTAGACATCACTAAATAAACATTTCACCGAATTATTAAACACAAATGTGAAGCATCATCTTTTCAAGAAGCATGCATGGCTCGAACTCCTAGAACTGATTTACCGCAGTAGATATTTTGCAAAATGGTTTCTGAAAAGAAATGCTCGTTTTGGAGAAGACATCGTGATTTGCGATGAAGAAGAAGTATTTCTATGAATGAAACAGTAAATAAACAAAACGTTAATTGAATGAGAAAGAGCATTTTTGTAAATTTAACTATTACCTTATGAAAATAGATTATACCTTTTTTGGAATCTTTTTGTGTTTTTTGTCCTCGCACAAGCCTTTTTCATTTATATTTTTTTAATCCAATGAAGAATGTTTATTTTTAGTCGCAACTTTAACAGATTTTCATGAAAGATGCAGAAAAACTAAACAAATAAAACTGTAATTTTGAAAAAAAATCTAACTTTAATAGCATCTAAAATTAACTAGTTCAAATATGGGTTTCCTTTTTTTGTTCCACCATGAATAGGTATATATTAACTAACTAACTATTTATTAAACTATTTTTCAGAAAACTGAAAAATAACTACATAGTTAGCCCGCGATGCCCTAAGTTGACATGTTTAACCCCTTTCAAATGATCTATTTTTAGTTATAATTTTTACCTAATACGATCAGTAATTGAACACATGCTTATTTTTCTATTTATCCCTAATCAGTCTGACAAAATTTAGGTCTCCAAAAGACTCGGTGCGTAAGCTTCGCTACACATTTGATATATAGGAAAAAAGTGGCTAAAAATGTATGATTGGTTTGTCAGTTTGTAGCTTTTATCATACAAATGTACTGTGCAAAACTGTATATGCCCACGATTGATAGTAACAAAGTTATTACATTGAATGTATTATGTATGAACTATGTACGACACACTTGCTGCGGGGGTAAAATTAGGGGAACCATATATAGAGGTAGTGTGTATGTGCCCTGTTTGCCAAGTCACTGTTATTCCGAAGACAATTACTTATAAATTTGTATATATAATTGATTCTGTTAATTGTGATGTAAGAAAAACATTGAAATACTAATCATTTATTTCCTCTTCTAATTGATTCCTTGGTGCGTAGCGGCATCTGGTAACTATGTGTCTGTATGTGCGTTAGTGTCTTGTAGGAGTACTGTTGGGGTAGTCATAAGCACATATTCTATGTGAATTATAGAATCATATTCACTTTTATTCTTGGCACAATGTTCTTGTTTGCATATGAGAACAAATTAGAGTATGACCTTTTACGAATATACGTAAGTAAAAAGTCATGAAATCAAAGTAGATTCAAATCATGAACAAATATTTAATCGCTATTATAAAGTCTTGTCGAGCGCAAACTCATCAGTCAGTCTTCTAAGGGTTAATAGAACACATGCATACGCTTACCCTAGTGAATCACATAAAAAAATATTGTTTATTTTTTAATATGGATATAAGTTAAAAAGATATTTATAGCCTTGCATTTTAGCTTCAGTACGAATAAAATAGAGCGAAGCTATAATCAAATGAATTTTGTTTTCACGTTTATATTAATTATGGGCATAAATGGTTAAATATGTATTTATCTCTGTTCATTCCACAATGGACAATAATATGAACATTTTTCAGTATAAAAATTACAATATTTTTCCTATTTGTTTTCATCACGATACTGACATACTTCAGTTGCAGTTATAATAGTTTCCCAAACTAAGTCATTAAACTATCAAATGTAAAGGAATGAGCTACAGTGTGAAACTAATCTAATGTGAGAGAGTAGAAGATAACTATTTTTCCATGGTGAGACGGAAATTCATATCTACAATTCATTACATTTCATTACAATACAATAATAACAGGTATATTCATTTCAATTAATTTTTGAACCCCTCCAATCTTCATTTAATCTAAAGTTGAAGGATGAGTTGAGTGGGAAGATTTGAAAGGAAAAAGATTTTAATCATTTTTAATATCAGTCAGTTAATTTTCATTGATACAATCAAGGAAATTCATCAACGAGTTGGAATAGTAAATGGAAGTTTATGAGGAGAGTTGAAAAGATTGGGTATTCAACTGTAATATATCATGACAGGGGATAATTCGTATTTTCAATATCCGTTTATATGAATATAATTTATCACCATAATAAAGTAATAGAAAGTTCAAAGTAGGACAACCCTTCAATCCACAGTGTTAAACCTGAACATTCTCCCTCTGTAACTAGTGTAATTAAGTTACGAAATATTATCTATTTCAGGCCTGATTATGAAGTTACCTAGTAATTCAAATATTATTAGGACTCCCTGTGGACTGAATATGAAAGTAACTAGAACGTCAAATATTATTAGTACTCTTTGTAGACTGAATATAAACCTCATTATCAATTTGGCTGACAGTAGTCATATAAATCATACCAAGGAATGTGTTTGTTCTGCAGACAGTCAAAACGACATACATTAGCCACGCAAAATATTGTCTACTCTATCACAGTCATACAAAGGAATGCACTACTATGTTGCTTGCTTAAATTGATAAAATAATAGTACACTTTAGCCATTCCACCAAATTGATATAGAATATGTGTTTTTTTTCTTTGTACATAAATGCATCAGCAATATGCTAACACTAAGTCACATATTCGTAATATTGTCCCTAGCAAAAATGAAATATATTTCTCTGCCTACATCTAGGCGAATTCCAACGGGAAATGCCCTAAATTATAATGTCTTGTTACATCCAGTGCAAGAGTGACAACAGAAATTTGTCAACATCATCGTGCAGAAAAATGAAGAAATTTGTGTTGCTACATTAACTAGGAAATTATCCTACAATTTAACATCATTGATTAATTTCTTCATTCAGAATTTTTTGTATTTACGTATATGAATGTACCTATATTCATTGAATTTAATTTCTCATAACCGTAATATTCTATTCTGTCAGATAATCTAAAATGGGCGATTATGATAAACATTGATCGCATTTTATTGTAAAAAATAACAATATGATATATTATCGTCGGAATTTTTTGCCTGTAAGAACATTGATAAGTTACGATTGGATTTTATTTGAATAATTTTTCTTTGTATGTAGATGATTATATTACTATCACTTATAATGATCAGACGGAGCATTTACTGTATCGCTCATAGCATATAAAAGAAATTGTTCACTTAATTAGTAAAGATATCATGAAACCTAATTGAGTGAAGTATTATTGCTATTGTTATTTTTTTTTCTTGGTGTAGTGCTCTTTGATTTGAAAAATAAATTTAACGATAAATCTTTTTGATTTGTATGAGGAAGTTTGAGACGATGAATATAAAAAAGCTATAAGAAAAATACCTGTCAAATAACAGGCATTGATAATTCCAGAAAGTTCAAATTCATGCATGTATGTTATTCCCATTTTAAAATTGTTCATCGTTCTCTGCAATTGATTTGAATATATTCGGTCATAATTTTCCTTCAATATTCGCCTTTGTATTATATGTATATTGTATACATGTGAAATGATTTATATCAATATCTTTTGTATATTTGAATGTGAAGAAACTGGATCAGTCAATAAGGTACCATCGGCATCTTGCTTCCAACACAAATGTTTTTTTTTCATATAATATCAATATATAGTATTAATGTAAATATATTTTTTAATTATGGAAAAAAAAATTATGCAATATCTTCAACTTACATCGAGAGTGAATATTCTGTATGAACTGAAACATCAAACTTCGAATAATATCATTCCTACTATCCATATATACAGGGGTTGGACAACAACTGAAAACTTTTTGCATGCAAATGATCTGCCATTTCAATAAATTTTAATCTAATTTAATTGTTTGAATTATCTGTATCTTCATATAAATAGATAAATCTTATATTTTATGAATAGACAATGAAACATAAAAACGTAAATGACCGTAATTTGCTGTATCCTCTTGTTTGTTGTACTGCACATGTCATAGTTGACTATTGACCTGGTGGGAGTGTTTAGGGTGTGGCACGCCCCCCAATACAATCAGTTCATTAGTTTTATTTCTACCTGAGACTGTACATTCAGAGACAGAATTTTCCGCTCAAATCTCATGTTGAATAAATGTCAAAACATGTAAAAAAAATTATAGTTACGTATCATTTTACAACGGTTAATGATGTTATCCGTTTTTAATAAATTAATTACACATTTTGGTAATAATTATTTCAAGCTTTTTCTATTATTATTTTTTGATAACACCATTATAAACTGAGACTGAGTTTTCCGAAACCAATTTTCATTGACCGATTTTTTTAAGACTGAAATTTCCAAGAACCATTTAGTTCATATACATCCATCACACCTAATCCATCTGGAAGTTTTCAAAAGTTTCTACGGCTAACTTGTGCAATATCTGCTTAATTTGCAACGAGTCGAATAACTCATAACTCACAGATAAATGAAACCAACTAATCTGATGCGACAGGAGAGACTCGACTGCAACTAGGGTAAGGAATGAGTTATCGGACTGATATTCATTTTCGGACATATTGGAGAAACAATTTTATAATTAAGGCAACCATTTTCCATTTGTTGAACATTATCAACAGAAATAAGTATTTGTGTATTATGTTTCAGAAATGATTCTTATGCTTAATTATAAAGAGGAATTTTGTTTGGATAGAATAATTAAGAATAACAGTAAAGAGGATGAAGGATATATCTACCACTTTCACTCTTTACTCATACTAATACAGAACGTGTTATCGAATCTATATTATATTCGAAAATAAATATGTTTGAAGGATACACAATTACACATATATTCAGATTAAACAAAAAAATTGCTGAAATGGCAATATGTAAATTATCATTTCTTAAATAATTATCGGTGTCAATATTAGTGTAGCACGTAGTCATGACACTGCCACAAAAGATTTGTTTTAATCTGTCTTTCTTAATGAAAGTTGATGAAAGTAATAAATTACTTGAAGGTTATTTAGATTCCAACCTCAGAGGCATAATTGGAATTCGATCTATATAATATATAAAAAGATTCTCAACATGTTTATGAAGAAAAATATTGTCATCAATAGCTGGATACTAATGTGGTTCCAATTTTTCGTTGTTAAATTTCAGAATTATTAGATAAATTACAAAACCAATTTATATAATAAAATATAAGATAGTGAGTTCACATTCATTATAGTATAAAGTAAGTATCGAACACGCGACAGTAAGTCATAAAATTAATTATTCGGTTCAGGTTTTCCACCTCTTGTTCTTACGAGGAATAAAGATATTTCTATTCGAGAGTTCGAATCCTAAAATACCTTCATTGTAGAGATTATAATGACCCTCATGAATTTATGATATATGTGTTGAGTGCGAATCCTTTAGTCATTATTGAACCATATCATCCGTACACTATAGCTACTTTTCCATAATGTACCGTTAATGACATAATAATTGTATATCATGTCACAATGTAAAGAATTAACAATGATTCGATTTTACACATTTGTGATAATTCCCCTCACATTATGCATAGTGCTTACAATATAATTTGATGAATCAATACATTTTTATGTCAGTCTTTTCCCAGATAGGTAATTTAATAAATGAAATACAATTTTTTTAGTGATAAAAATGGCCTGACTATCACTACGAATGTTGTTTCTGAATTATTTGCACATTATTCACCGTACAATATAATAACAACCTTATGCTAGCGTTGTTTCAGCACGAGTTCTCACACACTAAAATTCTAAAAGTCAATTCCTGTACCATCTCTAAAATATATAATTTAACTGCAACATTAAACGGGTTTGGTGGAAGCTTTCTATTTCACTGACGGCACTTCATCATATTCTGTTGATCATATATATTTCATTTATGTATTCACACAATCGCGTACTATCTTGGAGAGTTATATTTTAAATGTTGAATGGTAATTTATACCCTCAGTGAATCTATTTAAAATGAAAAATAACAACAGAACTTTTACAATGATATATTATCTGAAGTTTAAATATAATAAAAATATACTGCACTGAATTATAATTGGGCATTCTATTTGTTCAGTGTTTTGATAATAATACATTTACTAAATATATTAAGACAGCAAATGTTGTTTAATGGAGTCATCTATAACTTTTGGTGGCCGGAAATTTCGGTCTCGGAATATTCGGTCTTGAAATTTCAGTCTTTGAAATTTCGGTCTCAAAATTATAAATGCCTTCCCAATATAAATGACTATAATGTAGTTTGCTGTAACAGATAGTTTATTGAACTGTACACTTCAGGATAGTCTAATAACCTGATAGAGACGGGTTTGGGAGGGAGGAGGGCACGCCCTTCGGTACATCTAATTCATAAGTCTTATTTATACCTGAGATCAAATGTTTCGTGACCGAATTTTTCGTTCGAATCTCATGTTAATTATTTGTCAAAATTATTAATGTTACGTATCATTTTACAACGGTTAATGATGTTATCATCTTTAAATAAATACAATACACATTTTAGTACTCATAATTTTTTTTAACCTTCTCTATTACTGTTCTTAAGTAACACCATTATAAACTAAGACCGAGTTTTCCAAGACCGAAATTATCCGAGAACGAATTATCCAAGATCGAATTATCCAAGACCGACATTTCCTAGAACCGAAATTTACATATTTCAATCCTCTAATTTTCTTGTAATGAGCAATGAACATCTTGATGAGTAGTAAATTATTTCGAAAATATATAAATATTGGCGATAACGGGATTTAGAGGAATTATTAATGATATTCGCTAATTGATGAATTATTTTTGATTTATTCTCTCAAATTTACCGTAGTTAAATAAAGAAAGTTTTCAGTAGTAGTAACCCAAATATAATAGCAAACAATTTTTGAATAAACGTAATATGGTTACATACTTTCTCCAGTTTTAGTTATCGTATAAATCAATATTTATGTTACATATCTGATGGTAGTCATTCAAAATCTTTTAATTGAGATTACCCATCACAACACAAGGACATACATATAAAATTCGAATTCTTTTATTTGTATTCCAAGTCTCGTAAGACAAAGTGTTTTGTGAAAGGTGATCGCTCTGTTCTTGAGTAATTTGAGTAATCCATCTAAGAGGAGAGATGAAAGAAACACATGCAATAAACATCTTTGAAGCAGATTACTGAAAATAATTTGCACCTATTTTCAACTGGAGATGACGACCTTTAGACGATTGTATTATTTCACTATTGTGACAGAAGATTTGCTTAACATAGTTTCAATATTTGAAAAAAACTGTACTATAAACTGTCCTGCGACACAGTATACCTTCTCTATGTTGTCTACAAGGTTTTTAAAGAAACAAATCAAAATTGATATATTAATTTCATTTCAGATCAGTATATCTTATGTATTTAATAATGGAAAAATTATTTAATTATTAAACCAATAATCATTAAAAATCAAATACAATTTCAAAATACTTTTTCCAGAAAAGGAAGATTCTATAGTGATTGTTTCATACATTCCCATATTCCAAAACAATTACAAGTCACACCTGGAGTACCTCAGCCAGCTACTCTACATTCGCTGAGAAGAGATCGTATCTTCAACTGCTCTGACATGGTGATGAAGAAAAAACTCAACATCTCCAAATCCAATGCATAAATTCTGGCTACGTACCAAGAAACTGCAAATTACATCTTGTTTTGGCAGATTGTAAATGAGAAAAGCCGAATTCTCATACAGATGAACAAAAGTCAGATATGTCCGTGAAACTTACGGTCCTCGAATGAGATCAGATTTCTGATACAAAATTTCTTAATTCCTCTAGTCGATTTGAGAAGAGATCAAACTGGTAAATTAACTGTAGTATTTCCAAAGATTGAAAGGATATAATAATATATTTGAAATTTAAGAGTTAACCTATCATAATTATGGCAAGCAGAATTGCCAAAATATTATTAGCTAAAATATATACTAAAATAATTGACTTCAAACAGGCTGGTTCAAAGAAGATTGTAAGTACTAAAAAGTTACATTTGAAATTGATTTAGTTGTGATCTCGTTTGAAACAGATAAAAAAAATCTTGAATAGAAATCAATTGCATCAGAAGTTTCATTAGGTTCACACAATAGAGTCTGATTTGCACTTTGGTTAGTGATTCACTTTCTTGAGCTTTGAACTCCGACAAACACTTAAGAGTCACCACCACCAACTTTTGAACGTTTGAGTTCCTGATTAATTCTTTGAAATTGAATTCAGATTATTTTAATCTCATATGCTTAATAAGTTTCATTTATTTGTCCAACTACTGTTTAAAACAGAAGTTGCCCATGAATAAAATCTCAATGATAATATAAGTTAGTTCAAAATTCAATTGTTTATCTTGACTATAATGATTTTTTATCTATTGTGTATAATTATGATAAACCATATTTGCAGCACTAACGCTCAATATGAATAGGTTCGGCATTCACTTTAACAAACGTCACTAAAGATCTATGTTTTCACAGCATTTTGATAATACATATCAATATTTCAATATTAACAGTAGCATGTCCCACATGTCCACAGTTCTCTTCTATTTTTGGAAATATTTGAGCCCGATCAGATTAGAAACCATATTGCACAATATTGAATTCATACTTTGGGGACTATTTTAAAAGCATCCTGAAGGTCCCTCATATTTTTATGGAGAGTAATAGTAAAAATAAAATGAGGTCAAATTGTCAAAGCTACTTACCTTAAATGCTTTCATGGAGTTTTAACGATGCTACTTTCAGGGGATTGGATCATAAGAATTTTTCATTGTACAAATTAAATTGATAATTAGTGGAAAGTGGACGAGATAATCATCTTAACAGTGTTAGTTAAATTCTTAAAAAGGATCGTAATGAAAGCTACAATATTTAGGATGTTTTTCCCTAAATAATGTTTTTCTTCCTATTTTTTCTTGATCTTGATGTCTTCAAATCGACTGGCTGTCGTTGATATTCATTTGTCCAATATTTTGTTATTTTCACCGCCACATTTTTGAAGCAATTATTATCTTGTAACATTGTAGGATTTTTGGGAACTCTTCTAGATCCTAATTAGCTGATTTCATCAGCAAGGCAATCATCCAAAGGGTATTTATCAGGACATTGGGATAAAGAAATACAATTGAAGATTTTTCCGAATCCAAGGTGTTCGAGACCAGGATTTGAAGCTGTTATCGTAGAATGAGTTAATAATTCTTTTATTTTTTTTTTGGTTTCTACTAATAAATCAAATTTATTGAAATACGTTTCCAATTCTAGTACGAAAGTTCAAATTTAGTATTTAATTTATTGTATAATTAATACAAAAAATATATTTCGATATTCATAATTTCAATTGAAATAATCAAATAATATATCGCTCTAAATGTATATCATACATACAATAATTTCACGTTCTTATAATTAGTACTTGGAACATTCTCAGTCATTATTTAATGTTAGTTCTAAAATTAGAATTCTGTTCTGAGTGTACATTTTCAATTCATATTATCAAACTCTCGAAAAGTGTCTCCAATCTCCATATATTGTCAGGTGAAGTAGTGAATGTTCAGAGGTTGGCTTGAATTTGCATAAAATTCAGACTATTCTACATTATATCTATAGATTTTGAATACATAAATATATATTTTATTGAGTGATTTTGATTGAATTTCAAATTGATTGCAAATTTCATTACAGCATTATTGATCATAAGCGTGAAGACTACTTTTTTTTCCTAATTGTAAAAATAATCATGCTATTCTGGAAGTTCTTATAATCTTCAGAATAGTGATTGATGTAATACACATTCTTAAATATTTATATACTTTATTTTTATTTTATTATGCAAAAAGCATTTCTATCAAAATTAACAATAAAATATATTACAATTCCTCATAAAGTTTCATTGGCGAAAAGATTGTAAATATTTAAAATAAATTTCATGATTACAAAACTTTTTCCCCTTTTCATATCTTCCTTTCATGTCACCACTTTTGACATTTCAGATACACTGCTTTCTCTCAAAAAAAATTGTATTCCAGGAAGTTCTCCTAAGTCCCAAGTGAAGAAAGCTGTTAGAATGTTTAGCTTAGAACTTTCCACTTGTTCCACTTCCTCACTTTCTGGTGTTATTAATTAATTCAAAATTACTAACACTATTTCATTGGAGTCAAATGGAATTAAAATTTGCACACCTTTAGTTTGAATTCCTCGGCAAACTACATCATATAAGGAGTGTCGTACACTTTTTCTATAATTAAAATTTGAAAGAAATATTTTTCGGTGAATCTATAATTTTTTTTTTTTTTTTTTTTTTTTTTTTTTTTTTAAAGGATCCCTGCCAGATACATAATTATTAATCATGTTTCAGCTGTATGAGTATCAGGAAAAAGTCGAAATTTGGCATTGTATTACTAGTTTTCAAAGAAGAAATTTTCACTGTTGTCATAGCAGATTTAGTCCAGTCACAAATGTTTAATTGCCGATCTTCAATAAATATCGATCACCCTTTATATCTAAGTATCTAAACATAAAATTCATCACAGTTCATCAGAGTCTGACGGTAAACTACAGATGCTTGAAGTTATATGGAAATATTGTTCGATTTGATCGTGTCATTTAGTCATGACTCTGTTTGCATAATTTCATTCATACTTTTAAAAATAAGAGCAAAGCATTTGTCTCTCAGTGCGGAGATAATGTGTCCCAATGGAATTAATTCAGTTGTTGAGTTGCTATTAGAGAGAGTCTGGGTAGTTATTTAAGAGATAATGAGCCATACTGAAGTAATAAGTTGCAGAGTGACCTGCATTGCAAATCACTATTGTACTGCATTGAAACTCACTGTAATGTGCTACCTTTCAACTCACTGTAATGTTCTGCATTGTAACTCATTGTAATTTGTTGCATCGCAACTCACTAATATAATGTACTGCATTGTAACTCACTGTTATTTGCTGCATTGCAACTCACTGTATGTGCTGCATTGCAACTCACAGTAATTTGCTGCATCGCAACTCACTGTAATGTGCTGCATTGGAACTCACTGTAATGTGCTGCATTGGAACTCACTCTACCGGCAGGATTTATTGTTGCATTATTTACTTGTGAATGGTGAGCGAAGTAATTTATTATCGCAATTCATGCTCAACTTAATGTAAAATTATATTCATATTTTAACGAGGGCTATTTTTCCTTGTCTTCAATATGGAAGATTAGTGCAATAGCTACCATATTGAAAATGAAATAAGCGTAGTTACGTTATCCGTAAAGTTATGTATTACCGTTCAGTTACGTATTCCTGTTACGTATGCCCGTGCAGTTAAGTATTGTACACGAACTTGTGATTTAGTGTAAAATATGGATTTAACCCTAATCAGTTTGACGGTTGTTTTCTAGGCACATCTTTTTAAAATTACTTTATGTCTTTCATGTCATTCCCTTAAATTTACTGGCCTTTCTGGACTTTGTTCATACATAAATACCAAATATATATTTGTATTTAAAAGTTGAAAAATATTTACGTATCGTTCAATCTTTGATCAATCTTAGACCATTCAATCGCGTCACATGTGGCAACGCAATGCTCATGTTAATTCAAGGTGTACAATAGATGTTTCATCCATTATTGTTACTCTCTATTCAAACTGTATTGCTACAAGCCAAATATCTCACAAGTTTCTTCAACATAGATTGCAGTCTACAATTAGGTGTAAATCGGTTGTCAAGAATTAATTATTGGAATATTGTGACGATGACGTCATGCAATAGATGAGATGCCATTAAGTTAAATATAATTGCAGTATTAAGAACGGTGTAAGCATATGTCATATATAGTGACATCAATTTATTGTTAGGTGATGCAAAGCAGTATTGGAACTTTGAATTAGGTTAAAGATAAATAGGATAAGGATATTTATTGAAGAAAAGTATAAAATAATCTACAGTTCAGCAAGCCCTCACATAAATTATTCATGTAAAAGAAATCATGTAATGTCAAAATATCATTGTAAATAGTTTAGGCAAAATTCAATTGCAAAAAAAATTGGGTTAGAGTAAGTTCTTCAGAATTATTAATCTCTTTTTAACTTAGCTCATTAATTAATATTATTTTAGAATTATTCATATCTGATTTTCATCAATATTATTTATTTGTGAATGAGCTACTCATATTGTGACACTTATCTTTTAAAAATGTTACTACAAATGGCGTGATTTACAGTATAAGTTGCCCTGGCCCAAATTCTTGCTATTCAGATGATTTGCAGGTTGGGGGTCTTGAGACAAAAGCTACGATTCATCACTCGCCATGTTAGCACATCCAGATACATTATAAACATGATATAGTGAGAATCTCCAGCGAGAGTGACCGTGAGTTTGCGAAGTTTGATGGAGTGAGGGGCTTTTCTCTAAGAGTTCATGGCTGTGCATGGGAAACCTTGGGATTATCATAACTTGTTACACTTGGAGCTGGAGCAGCTGGGAGAATTAGTAAACTGAAACTGACGCTTCAGCTCGGGAATATAATTCAGGTACAAAAAAAAACTAAATAATTGAGATATAGTAAGTTCCAAGTTATCAGTCAGTAACTTTTAAATACTTTCAATTATATAAAATGAAATATTAAATAATGATTATTATGTGATTTATTTTATAGTATCTAAAATTTGGATCGTCAGATAACTCTGAACTTACTCTGAAATATTTATGAAAAAGTTTATTTTATTATAAAAAATTTTTTTATTTGTCTATATTATACATCTTTCATGTCAAATAGGTGACTAGTAAGCAACTGGAATTACTCTAGCCTGTATATCCTTATAGGGTTGCCAGAAGTGGGAATTCTGTAATACACCCTGGAATTGAGACGGGAATATTCGGTAATTGCGTTCCATTGTTAAGAATTATCATTCATTTGAGACAGTGAATTGATTTATTGGAATAAGGGTAAGCTCTGAATTATCGCACTGTTACACATACTCGTAAGTATAAGAAAATACAGTGTAATAATGAAATGACAATTAAAAGTTTAATAATAATACATACATTATATTTATGAAGTGTAGCACAAGAGAAACGACGAAAAAGTTGTACATCCTTTATTTTTAGAGAATATTCATTGTCAATAACCTAATTAAGACTAATTTTAAAGAAATATATAGAACTAAGAAGTATTTGCATACCGACATTAATAAAGTCACCTAAATAGTTGATACAAATTAAAGAAAAATTTAGTGAGATTTCCCAGAAGAAGACCAATTAATCGAAATATTTACATTATTTATGTATTGGACAATATGAATATATTATCAAATTAATTATATCAAAAATAAAATTTGAATACTTCGTGTATTTGATATATTATAGGAATAAAATAGGTGAAAATTAATGCAATTTATTTTGACAGCATTTATTGATTAAAGATATCAAAATGCATACACACATGCTATATTTATATTCTCACAGGGTAATCACTCAAATATCGCATGGTTCTAGTTACCGGAAAAAGAGTGTTAGGTCATGTAGATTGAGCGCAAAATTTTCAAATTATAATTGTCTTTTAATCTCTGGCTGCACAAAAGAGTTCATTCGAATAACACTCATTTTCTATTAATTGTCTCAATTTGTCCGGGGAAACAATAAGCTCTGTAAGTTTGAGGCCATTCAGAAATAGATTTTATCTACCGCCATATTAGCTCTAGAGTCAACGAACAAAAACTAATGTGTGCTCCGAAAATAATCAGATGCACTGATTGGGAGTAATTTATGTTATAGTGAATAGTAAATTATTGAACTCATACTTTAGTGATGACAAATGATGGTTATTTTTACCCTTCACTGCATATATCTTTCACAACAAATGACGGGAGTTTTACAGATACCGAGTCAAAGTGACTTCTTAAAAAATTGTGTCAAATAATATATATATCATGTGCCAAACATTTGAGACCAATACATATGTTTGATGAAATATCATATATCATATTTCAACATTCAGGAAACGTATTGAATGCCAAACTGTACTAAAATATTTCATTCAATCTAATAACATCTCTATACTGTATTGGCAAATTCGTGAATTACAGATAAACTTTATATAACGTTTCATTTCATATACTAATAAATATTCAAACTCGTGGATGAAAAATTTTTAACTGAAAAAATTATCAGTATCCACTCATATCTTATTATGTTATCGAACGGTTCCATAATTTTGATTACAAGAGAATAAAGTTTATAATAATTATTTTCATCTTTTAATTTAATTATGGAACATTTTTGAAACAGTTCACATATACAATAATATTAGCCAATTCTATGCAGGCTGAAATACAACCTCCTGCAGTTGATGTTATACATTTCCTAGCGTTGAAACTAAAATTATTCCATTACGACTCCATTTATATCAACTAAATTGCTATTACAGAGTTGCTATGGAACTATCTGAGGAATTAAAATAACTAAAGTGAAGGAGAAACATTCAGTCGAATGATTGTTTGTGACCGAGTAGATTTTCGTGTTTAAAAATTCACGTATTGTTTATTAGGATAGTTTCTGAGCTATCCGACAGTTCCACATTGTCGATCATTTAGGAAAAATGTATGCGGTTATCATTACAATATTTGTTAGATAATTATTGATAAATTATTTTTATAAAAAAATGTGAAACCGTCATATAACTGAAATGTAGCTATCTTCATTCAATATTCACTTACAATGTGATAATCAATTTAATAAGAAATCAATGATAGAAACAAACAATTTAATAAAATAATCATTCATATTAACCACTCGACGAATTTTATCGAAAATATAGTAGGGGAAGATGGGGAACAATGGGACAATAATTACAAAATCATCTGTGAAACACATATTTTCCTCTTGAGATTTAAAATATACTATGAAAATATACCTTGTTATCTAGTCTATTCAATAATGCTTTAGGAATTAATATACCCTATAAGACAGAGCTTACACGAAATGTATTTCCTTCAGAAAAAAAGAAGTTTTTCAGTCAAATAATAAATCCAAAAAAATAATCTTCATCAAAAATGGTTGAAATAGCTTTTTTTTCTTCATCATCTTGGTATTTATTTCATATGATTTTTTAATTATTAGTTTTTTGTACTTCCTTAGCTCATTAGAATTTCATTAATATCAATATAAATTTGAAATGAAAACCTCAATAATTTTGTACTCCCAAAATTCTAAATTTGGACAAATGTTCACTCCTGTTTAGAAAAGTAATTTTGGAGGAAATATTATAATTATCAACAATTATCCTCTGTTTCAGCAAATTATTCAACCATACAAACTTCAGCTAATATCAAAGATAGAAATTTACATTAACGTGCATCGCACTGAAAACCATTACAGCTTTTGAAACGAAAGTTATATTCAATTATGTAGTATTTTGTACTTAAATTTATTGACTTTGGCATCATACGAAAATGAAACAGTTGAGTATCTCAAACTGAAACGTTTTTCAGGTATTTATTCCTAATGAATATTAAATATTCCTACTCATATTTTCCTATAATCAAAAGAGTCTATGCATCATTACAGACTAAGTAAATCCATCCATCTACTTTCTCTTGTTCATGAGACAAATCCATCAAACGATGAATAATGTACTGATTTTGATTGACATAGGATGAACGAAGAAATTGCCCGTTGATTTATTGGACTTTTATTTTAAGCTAAATCATTTAATCGCCAAATGAATTTTAACTGAAATCAACTTTTGAAAATTGACTGTTTTTTGATAACATTATGGTTTATGATAGCAATATGCTAGTGTAAGTGTGCTGTCTAAGTTTTATGGTCAGTGTTGAAATTTCAATTTTTATAGAATTAAAAAATAAACATAAAATAAAAATCTGTCTAAAGAATAATGTCATTAATTGCTAGCTAGCTACATGTAAAAAAATGTACTTAAGAAATTTTTTAAAATAATTATGAATGAAAATTATAAAATCAAATAATATAATAGGGAATAATATTTAATGCAAGCTTATGTTTTTAAGTAGGTATCCATCATACAACTGTAGTTCATATAATTTATTTTTTGGTCCACGTTTTTCATCCAATTACTCTCGGTGATGAATAGACAAGCTAATGAGTGAATTTCCACGCCTAGTTTCAAATTCCCCTCGTGAAAATATAAAATGAGTGTGACGGTCAGACAGATATGCAGAATTTGCTCTCGTTATGATATTATTTATTCAATTATATAGTCAATAATCCTAATATATGTTAATTCCAATGAGATGTCCATCTTTTTTTTAAAGTTCAGCCATGTCATAATAACATGATTATTCTTGGTAGAAGAAAATAATTAAGATATGGTTAATAATAAATTTATATGACTCCACCATGATATTTTCCTTGTTTATACTTTTTCCATTAATTATCAGTATATTATATATAGAATTAAAAATACATAATTGAAATTGAATTGGGGTATTTGGATTTTATTTTTGAAATGGCTTTTTTTGGTTCGATAAAATAAAAAGTGAGATAAGTGGTTTATAGTAATTAAGGTATACATAAATAATAAAATGTTAAAATATTTACTTATGAAATTCTTTCTATAAAATAATTATTTTCCATTGCATTTTCATTACATAACATTTTTCTAATTTCCTCGATATACTCATTGTACTATTGGCTTCTCATCAATCTTCATATTGATAATAACTTTCCCTTCAAGAGATATCGCCAATAAATTAGATACATTATGTGATAATTTATAACTTATAATGATTCACCGACAGATGATAGGGATATGTAGGTTTAAATCTCAATAAAATAATTGCGATTTAATTACCGGAAGAAAATCCAATTTTGGGAAGTAGTAGTACAGTGTTCTCTCCACGCTGAATAAATGTTGATTTATTATTTTAATGACAACGTATTGAGTTTCCTTCGCAAGCTAAGAGTTGGGTCCGTCGAGTAGGAGCGGCATGAGAAACTCCCATTATTTTTACCCGCTTTTAAACTCGCATCTGGTAATTGAGACCTTACCTTAAATGAATACATAAAATCAATTTTGCTTATTCATCGAGTTTTGAATGATAGAATAAATTCACGAACAAAAAGTGCATTGCCTTTAATGTTTTAGAACTGTTGTTGAATTTCATTGTGAAGACTATCATACAAATTACTAAATCTTTTAAATTGATAACTAAAATTTATATAGATCACTAAATATTTCATTTAAATCTTCAAGTATTTCATATTCATTCTGACCACTACAACTTTCATATGGATCACTTTTTTTTAATTAGACCACTAGATCATTTATATAGGCTACTAAATCTTTCATATAGATCACTGTTTATTTAATTAGACCACTAAATCTTTCACATAAACCACTAAATATTTCATAATGAATTATAGATAATTAAATCTTTCATATAGACAACTAAACCATTTATTTAAATTTCAAATTATTCATTTAAATCACATAATCTTTCATATACACCACTTAATCATTCATTTTTTCCTCTAACTTTAACATATGGATCACTTATTCTTTCCTTCTGATAATTAATTATTCACCACATTCAATTAATCCAACTTCATTTTTCACTCTCATATGACATTATACTTTCTCATAACCAAATAAATCTAACTCAAATATTGTTTCAAATTGGCATCAATACCAAATTAGTGAATTAATTGGATCCAAATACGATTTATTGGCTCCTTCACGTCCTCATACTTTAATTAGAACTAATTAGCTTCAGTATTAACATACGGAATGAAGCATGCACGGATGTTGTTATGGTAATTAGCAGGGCTGGGACAATATTCAGTTATCATAAAAGCATATGATGAATCATATATTGGTTAGAGAATATGAAATCATATACCCTAACAATAGAGCATATTCTCTAACGGTAAGATATAAGCACTTTCATTAGCTTTGCAGAATGCGGAAGCTAATCTTTAGGCGGAACTTATTTATTATCTTGCTTTTCGTATAACTCAAAAAGTATTCTACCTAATTGCCTGAAATTTTATAATTACATCAGGGAAACACGTGGTTAGATTTTGAGAGCAATCGGATCAATGGTCAAGGTCATACATAACTCAAAATTTATTCCATCAAATTGCCTGAAATTTGGTCTGTCGATTTGTCATTACTCATTATCAAGGAACCATTTGATAATACTTTGGGAGTGAGCGGGATAAAGGTCAAGGTTATTTAAAACTCGAGTTTTGTTGGATAGTAATGGTCTTTTATAAGCGGTGGCGAAGGTAAATGCTTTACGAGTGCCCGCAAACAAGTTTAGTAGTATATTGTATAAAATTATCATGTATGTATTATATATAGTCACTGTTGAAAAAATAATCTGTCATAAAAAAAATTGGAAATAAATATCTTCTTATAACCCCACCTGAATGATACTATCTTCTCTATACTGTGGTAGTAGTATCTACTACTGTGCACAACAATAATATGTCCAATTATACTAAAAAAGTAACAATAATAGCATACTTTAGATTTGGTGCCATGGAGCTAGCATGATTTCTAATAGCATCGAATGTTTGAATGCGTCTACTCACAAACTAGGTGGGTGTGTAACCGATTTAGGCATACACATCAATGGCACTCAGTCTACCGAACATGTTGATACATCAATCATTTTATTTCAGTCAGTCGTTAGGAAGTGCCACTAATATAAGTAACACGTTTATTTACTTGTCCATATGGACACGCTAGGAGACATGGGTTAAGACCCGCTACACACTTGCGTTTTTTTTTTATCGATGATGGAAAAATCAGATTATACTTTTACTTAAACGATAAAAAAACGCATGTGTGGACACATTTTAGGAATAGCTTTTTTCCTCGCTGTTAAAAATTCAAGTGTGAAAAGAGCCTTAACCATGCAATGAACAAGCGAATAACGAATATTCATAGTGAAAACTTCGATGAGATCAAATGGTAACTGAAGTTGTTCTAATTCCAAATAGTTTCTAAGGAAGAAGTGTAAACATGCTGTATTAAAATGTCTACCATTATTTTCTTATCCTTTTTTATTTACTGCCTCTTAGTAAGCAAAATCACAGAGTTAGCTCAAATAATAACCTTCGCGCAATGACAAAAATAATCACCCTTACTCTTTGCCTACCTGTTCGTAAACTATGTCCATCAGTTCGAAATAGTTTTTACCAGTAAATATATTTACAATAAGAAGCGGAGAAAAAAAAACCAGGATACAGTTTTTCCGTCCATTGGTTAATGATTTATAAGTATTTGAAGAAGAGGAAACATTTTTGTTGCCATACTGTAAACCAAACTGGCCTCTAGATTATTCTGATTAATTTATCATGAAAAAACGTTAAACCCCACTTTATAAGAACTTTGAGCCTAATTAGGAGTTCAAGTATCGTTTTAGCTCATTTACGTGATTAGAAGAAGTATAAAATATCACTAAAATAATATCAGTTTCGAAAATCTTATGCGAAAATATATTTCAAAATATATAAATATTTCTCTTCCAGTTCTCATAGGCCACTGTGCAATCGTGATATGACTTGAACACGAACTGGTAATGATATTGATGCAAGAAATCCTTTATTGATCCGCTAGTTTAAGACATGTCCTATAAAGTACCTCAGAACTCTAAAAAGAATTATTATTGATTTGGAAGCGAAGCGGAATATTAAATTTTTATATACCATACATTTGACGAACTACAGATACATGGATTGTCTTGGATTCTATAAATTGTTTTGGTTGGTCGACGAATTTTGATTTGTGTTAACATTCGCTGATAAATAGATCATCAATCTGCAACAGTAAATTACTGAACGAAAATCTACCCGCAATTTATCATAAAATAAAACCATTTATAACGATGATGTCAAAAATTAATATATTTTACGGTAATATATGATATTCATTTACCATAATCGACAATGAGAAGATACTATCTAACTCCCAGTATTAATTCTTCTCGCTTTGAAGCTTCATGCGTATGGAATTATGATAAACATTATCCGTATGATAATGTTGCATCCAGTGCTCAGTGATGGAATTACTGGAGGTGAGATACGGAAGAAAAGGAAATGTTACTACCACATGAATAATTCCATTACCATTTGATGGTTTATCTTCTGACAATTTAACTGAAATATCTTGGAATACCTACAGAAGACAATGAATACTCAACTGAATATCTTTGATCATTTACTGTAGACCACGAAAGCTCAATCGAAGCCCGTGGATTATCTACCGTAGGTCACCTATGACCTTGTATTATTTACCATAGAATATGAAAGTTCAACCGAATATCTTGAATGATATCAATTGAAAACCAATGAAAGCCCAAACGATTACAATGAACAGTGAACATCCTACCGAAGACAATGAAAGCCCTACCAAAGACCTCATTTGATTTATCGAACACCATGAATACCCACTGAAGAACTTGGATGATTGAAAGGCCTACCGATGATCTTGGAAGGCACACAGAAAACCCTTAGAGACCGACAGATATCATTGGAAGGACTTCTGAAAACGTTACAAGGTCTAACGAAGACCTAGTTGTGGTAATGTATACATATAAATGTTTAAATTTACATTTCAAATGTATGTGTAAGTATGCAGTTTAAATTTATAAACATACAGTTTAAATGTATAATAATATATTCAAACACTAACCACCTTATTTTGGAAAAAGAATTTGTAAACTGAGACACTGTGATTGTGCGAATAAATAGAAAGAAAATACAAAGCAGACCCTAAACATTAACTGAGAAGATCAATGCTAAGAATAATTTATTACAGAACTAACTTAATGAAGGATGTATGTAGAATAACTTAAATTAAAGTGTAAGTAATGAACGGCTACAAAACAATGTGATTAAATATCTTCAACAAAACAGAAAAACCAAAAAAATTACATATTGAAAATACAAAAATAACGATGCAGAGTTCTGGCACTCAATTAATCTTACAGTAATAAAAAATGTATGTTTACATAGGTCAGGAAAAGTGAAGCAGAATTTTCAGATTGGATTATGATTTGTCTTATTTTCCGAGTACAGAGAAAGTCGGCAAATTGGTTACTAATAGCCAGGAATATATTTTGATGGAAATAATTATTTTCATATACAAAACAACAGAAAAAAATTGAAAATCTAAAAAATTGTCAAGCATCAACCCATTATCGTTCTTGTTATAATTTTTAGCAAATTTAATTTATTATGTAAACTTGTTCGCTGAACAATGAATAGTTATAGCATGAGAGAAGTCGGTAAAGAGTCCCACTTTATAGAACTATAAGATACTTTAACTGTATTTAAATGCATTAAAGGTAACTCATTACGGCAAATAATAAATTGATTGCGACACAAGAGCATATTTCAGTTGATGAATGAACCAAAATGGAATTGTTTAGAAGAGTTTGTGGTAACCTCTCAAGCAATTCAAGTCATTTTTCATTCCGTAGAGAGGCTCTGAAAGTTTCTTCCAAATATCAAAAGCTATTATTCATGACTACAGGATATAAAGCTTAGCTCAGAAGAAATACTTTAGACTCTTTATGCTGCTTGTTGCAATTATTCGGCAGATTTATTAACCTTTCAAACTTTCCACGAATGAACTCTATTTAAATTCTATTCGAATAGAATTTCATTCAAATGGAATTTGATTCAAATGGAATTTGATTCAAATGGAATTTGATTCAAATGGAATTTGATTCAAATGGAATTTGATTCAAATGGAATTTGATTCAAATGGAATTTGATTCAAATGGAATTTGATTCAAATGGAATTTGATTCAAATGGAATTTGATTCAAATGGAATTTGATTCAAATGGAATTTGATTCAAATGGAATTTGATTCAAATGGAATTTGATTCAAATGGAATTTGATTCAAATGGAATTTGATTCAAATGGAATTTGATTCAAATGGAATTTGATTCAAATGGAATTTGATTCAAATGGAATTTGATTCAAATGGAATTTGATTCAAATGGAATTTGATTCAAATGGAATTTGATTCAAATGGAATTTGATTCAAATGGAATTTGATTCAAATGGAATTTGATTCAAATGGAATTTGATTAAAAAAGAATTTAATTCGAATCAAAATATATTCAGATGACATTTTATACAAATGAAATTTTGTATAGAATAAATTTTATTCAAATTGAATTTCTTTCAAATAATTAATAAAACATTTCATTCATTTCTACACAATAATTTATAATTTACTCTTATAAATTATGAACTCTTGCAAAGTCCGGTCCATATAAGAGTTAGCTAAATTCCTTTTTGGTCCCGTAAAACCTAATTTAGAAGCAAACAATTAAAGACAGGTTAGGAACGTTAAGAAATTAATTATTAATAAAATATATTTGAGAGTACCTAGACAAAAGATCTATAATCTCTTTGAATTTAATCGAATTGAAAGGACATAATTAGATTCGTGCACTAGACGAATTTAGAAGGATTTAAACTGATAAGTAAGATTTAGGAATCAGCTTATGAATTTTAGATGGACCTAAACTGATAAGTAAGAGTCAAGAATCAGTTTATGAATTTTAGAAGGACCTAAACTGATAAGTAAGAGTCAAGAATCAGTCTATGAATTTTAGAAGGACCTAAACTGATAAGTAAGAGTCAGGAATCAGTCTATGAATTTAGGACATAAACTGGTAAGTAAGAGTCTTGTATTAGTCTATGAATTTTAGAAGGACCTAAACTGGTAAGTAAGAGTCTTGTATTAGTCTATGAAGTTAGAACCTCAACTGGTAAAGAAGAGTCAGGAATCAGTCTATGAATTTAGGACATAAACTGGTTAGTAAGAGTCGTGTATTAGTCTATGAATTTTAGAAGGACCTAAACTGGTAAGTAAGAGTCTTGTATTAGTCTACGAAGTTAGAAGGACCTAAACTGATAAGTAAGAGTCATGCATTAGTCTATGAAATTAGGAAAAATTCTCTGATAGATACGTATTTTATGATAAAGTATCTTCAACATTGAGAGACTTGCAGCTGCAGCACAGTTAATTTTCTGAATGGGAGTGTATAACTTTGTTGAAGTGGATTATGATTACAGTCAATAGTACTAGCATATTATTATTGTATGGGTGCAGCGCTATCTAGCGGTGTAGTAAATCGAATTCGATTATGAATCAAGAATATAACTGAATTATGTGATATCTCTATAATAAATACCTATAACATCAGTCTACTATTAGTCTTAATCAAAAAAAATTAAAATGTTTACATATTACATATAAGAAAATTAACTTTATATGTCTCAAATTTCTGAATATTGACAAAAATTGTATAATTGTAAATAGTATTAATTGAACGTCATAGAAATATTTATAAGGAGAATATAAACAGATTATTGAATGAAACAGTACAGTTCAATCAAATATTAAAAATCAATTATTGATAAAAATGAGTGTCATGATTTTCTGAGCTAGATGCAAGTACTGAAATTTATTTAGAGAAACGTCCTAATATTTAGACACCAAAAGTACTCGGAAAGTGAGAGTTAACACAGGTCTTGAACTATCAGACCGATAGAGAAGTCTCATTGACCTCCTATGACATACATCAATCACTTTCCAAACACTGTAGGTGTCTGAGTACTTGAGTGTACCCACATGAGATTATTTCCAATATTACCCCTTTCAATGGATTATTAAAAAAGAAAATTATATGTATTACTAAAATATATATTACACGAATTATATTTACAATTCGATTGAACGATTTTATGCTAAATTTTTATATGAGAAATATAATAGCTATGAACAAGTATAGTACTCATCACGATGCTCAATTGTAAATACCTTCCCAGTTGATACCCCCCATTTTCACCCCCAATAAATTCAAAAAGAGAAAAGGGTCCCGCTCTGGGCTGGGTTAATCGGGCAGGGTAATAATACAAAAATATCAATTAAATTCATCAGATTCTTTATTTAGGGGATCTTAATTGGCTATTACCACTCTTTCGTAGGGCTGCATTGCCACTAAATCGTTTAAGCAACAAATTAAGCATAAATTTTATCTATAAATGTCACTTTTCTTTGAAATAAAATTTTGGTTGAAAATTTGCATCCGCACTTATCTAATCAAAAGTCTGGTGTGACGTATGAATCATAAAGTACAAAATCTGGCAACTGCAATATACCTTCAAATTACTTCGTGAGTGTTACCTCAAGAGAGCACACTTCTGTTTCAACCGTAGTAAGCAGAGGTTAGGGCAACGCTACAACCCTAACAATCTACATAGCTGTGCTCTTGAAGTGATTCTAAGTGAAGTGTTGAAATGGCAAGTGGATCAGATCTTTCTGCTTTCGATGAATTGGTAAGTAACATATTATATAATCTAGATATACTTCAATGATTTAATTAGCAGATAGCAAAATATTACTATAGGCTATGATACCTGTTTTGAAGTTTTAAGCTATTAAGACTTTCAATTGCAGGTGAACATCTGTTTCTGACTGTCTTTTGAAACATTATGTATTTTTTGAAACTATATAAAAACATTGGTAAGTTGAGTAATTACGTCAGTTATATAATTCGTATATTTTATTTATAAAATGAGAATTATAATATGGGTACTCTGGTTAATTAATCAAACTACACTCATGTGACAAGTTCTATCAAACTGGTTTGCATACATACGTGTATTATAAATAACTATTGATAAATATTGTACAAAATTGTGTATTGGTTAGATTAACTTGGCTTACCCTATCATTAAACTACTCCGTAACTTTTACTATACCTTACTGATTAGAATCGATAATACTTTTCTAGGGTGCAGTCGGTAAATTGCGGTCTCTTAACTTCGGTATCTAGCCACAGAAACATTTATTAATATCGTAGCTCATAAACAATCATAAATTTAATTAATCTTATAACATGAAGTTCTCTTCTTTTGGTATGAAATATTTCAATATAAATATTATGCAGCAGGTATTGAGATACTTTCATGGGAGAGCCGCAATTGAAAGATCAATTTTCCGCATTTTACCATCATAATCCTATGTCCAAATTAGAATCTATCTACTTTAAAAAAAACTGTTTGGTGCAAACGCTGTCAGACAGAGAAATAAAATTTTAGGTTAACTATTCTTAGTTCTGTTTAGCACATAGATATTCACTGCTATATTGTACATATATTTTCTAATATTTTCTATAACTATACTTAGAAAAGTATATGTTAGCATGGGTCAGTTTAAAATTATAATGTTTTATAGTTCAGATTGATTTTTGACCTATCATGTTAACGCCCACTTTTCGAGTACGGAGAGTCTCTGAAAAATGTGATGCTCCCCTATCTATTCATCATTCAACAATGATGACAGGTTTTAATATCATTATTTATCACGTAAAATAGTTCAATGAAAGAAGATTCCTTTATTAAAATAATATACTTTCTTTGCTTAATTATTATCACTGTTAGCTGTTTTTTTAACACTATTTGCAGTTTTAGAGGATAGCGGTATGGTTATGCTCTTAAACTAAAAGATCTTACAATGTGTTAGGTAGGATCGAAGGCTCCATTTACTCTCACCTCTTCACTTTCAATCATTGAGTGCAGCCACCGGTGTTTGTGTTCCTCTTTCTTTCGAACAGTTTATTGGAAGTTTCCTTGTATTTTTAAATTTGTATTGAATATTATTTATCCATTGGATAGGAAAAAAAATACTACGAAAACTAACTTTGACAAATATTTGTTTATACTAATATGTAGCTGCACGACGAGTATAATTACATACAGTGATGAACAAAATATTCTATTAAAATTCTATAAGCATAAATGATACTAACTATCACAATTTCAATTCAATATGAAATCATTCTGTATATAACATTATTTTTATGATCTAACATTTTGTTCTCTTTCAGGTTTTGGAAATCGAGAGTCAATTTTCTGGCCGCAGAGTCGAGAAGGATTTACTGAAACAGATTATCAAGTATGATGATAAAGAGTCCTACTTAATAGAAGATCATACCTCCTATTTTCTTACAAAAAGGAAAACTGTTGGAAATCTCGTGAAAGATTTTGCCAATGAGGTGGAGCAGGGACAGGCCGAGTACAGATTAAGATTAGAATCAGCGTTCGAAACACTCAAAGGAAATTTTATGATGAGCAAGAAAATGGATGATGAATTTGGTTTTGATGGATTAAGCTGCAGTACTGACGATGATCAGGATGAAACTGTGCTAGTTTTGAAAGACGGTACACCACAGCTCGCTTGTTTAGTAAATGGCTGCTCAGTGAAGTCCTACAAGTTGAAGCGTCATTTGCTGAACAAGCATCATAATCTCACCGATGATACAAGAGACTTTATTCTTTCCATGGCACGAATTATAGCGAAGAATAAGAAGAGTCTCGTACCTGAATCTAGAAGACCTTCAAGAGCTGCCTACGTGAAAAATAAATCGAATACCGCATTAGTCTCGCGGAAGAACAATATGAAGAAGTGCATTATTTGCAGCGGTTTATTCGTAAATATGACTGACCATGTATCAAACTTTCACAAAATCGAGAAAAACGACCGTAGATACGACCATTATGTCAAAGATAGTGTGGTGGTATCAAAAGTTCTTACGAAAATTGAAAGAGGTAAGAGAGTGGAATTGAAGGAGAAAGAACTGGAAGAAGCAACACAGAAGTTCAAAGGAGAAATGGATACTCAACAAGAGATCTTGTCCCATCTGAAACTACTCCGATGCGATATAGAGAGGGTAAGAAATGATATGAAGACTGCTGAGACCAAAGAAGCTTACGATGAAATTAAACTGAAGCTGCATGCTCTACAGCAGGAATATAATGCAGTTAGGTATAAGGACACAAGAGCTCTTCAAGTGAAGACCAAAGAGTGGCGGGACTGCTATCTTGCTCATCTACAAAAGAAATTGTGTAAATTTCCAAACAGAATCATGAACATGGTTCTGGATGTTATTCTTCCATACGAGGAGAAGAAAGAAATCGGATTATGCTTCGACGACCTAATGAATGGGAAAATTATAAGACAGATTTTGTGCTACTTCGTGGAGACTGAAAATAGATCTTGCATTACTAAAATTAAATATATTGCTCAGTTTAATAAATTTGTAGAGTTCCTATTTTTAGATGTAGATAGTCCAGAACGTAAAGATGATTCACAAATAATATTGCGTAGCTTCAAGTACGGAGAGGTTAAAAAGGAGGTTAAAAATGTCATAGAGTCTCTACACAAATTGAAAGGAACAGAAATTATAAAATCTAAAGCGAAAGCAAAAAAGAAAATTCTGACAGAGCAAGAGCTTCAGGCCTCACTGAAGGAGACAAAAGAGTATTTGGAAAAAATTCGACAAGAGATTAAAGATCAAAAGCACCTTTCTTATGGAGACAAGGAATGTTTGAATATAAGAAATGCTCTTATTGCTGTTGCCACGGTACGCATGGGGAGGAGAACCATGGAAATGACGAGAATGACTTTGAATGAAGTTGCATCAGCAGAATCGACCAATATTGACGATGAAACTTATTACGTCATAAACGTTGCTCAGCAGAAAAATACCCGAAGTGGAGAACCTGCTCCTGTAGTATACGACGAAGCAGAATTTGAGGTTTTGCAAACATTTATTTCAGCTTTAAGATGCAAGATAATTGACTGTAAGTTCAATGATATCGTGTTCCCCTCTTCATCAAAGACGAATTCTCGTGCAGATCAAGATTTGAGTTTGCCAGCAGCTTTTAATATAATGCAGAAATATGAGACTCCATCTGGTAAGAAGCTCTCGTCAAGAATTGTCCGTGGGTCAAAAATCACTGCGAGTAGACAGAAGAACTTGTCTCAAGAAACTCTCGACCACATGGCCCGTGCAATGAACCATAGTAAGAGCACAGCAGATGGATATTATAATTATAATAACCTGGAAGAGTCTGTTAGAGAAACGCTTAGGTTGAATCATTCCTCAAATCAGCCCTCAACATCAAAAGATATTCCTTCAGTTAATCAAGTGACTAGTACCCCAATGAAACGCAAGAGAACAGGTGACGACAAGTCCTCAACATTGGAGGATCTATCGATGAGCGATTTCGGGATGAGTTCTTTAGATACAACAAGTGACAATGCATTGTCCTCTCTTCATGACCTCACTGTGAAGAATCTCAGAACCAAGAAAATTAAACGTCATGTTAAGGATCCTGAAGCAATTCAATGTTTGGAAAAAGAAGTTAAGGAAGCTATTGATAAAATAGGTCAAGAGGGTAAATTAAATACACTCAGGAGCAAAAAGGGTTTGATTTGTGTGTCACCAGTGACTCGTCTTATTCCGGAACATGTGAAGAATGTGTCTGTTAAAGATTTGCGTGCTATGATTCTAAAAATGATTTAAAATTTATAGAGTATGAAATACGCATTGGTTGAAAAGATATTCTGTTAACTATGTATTCCAAAAAAAAAAGATTTTTCAATGTACTTAAATACATTTATTGAGAATAATTATTAGTTTGAAAATATTTATTTTCTATGTATAAAATACATATATTTTCAAAGATGATTAAAAAATTTGTGTTCTGAAAGTTTATTATTTATCCAAACTAGTAGGCATATAATTATGATCTGAAATTTACTTATAATATTGTTAGCAAATGAAATTATCACTTACCAGATTAGGTCCTGGAAAAAAGAATAGACATTAATAATTAGTCCGAATGCCTTTTTGATCGAAAAACTATGTATTCCAAAGAAATTTTCAATCTTTATTTTTTTATAGGAAAATGCTAAGCAAAGTCCTTAATTTTAGGTAGGGTCCTGATAATTGAGTCCATCAGGTTAGTAAATTAGTTAGGTCCGGGTCCTGAAAATTAGTAATACTAACCTGGTATTTTCCCAAATTCACGGAAACTGTCCTGATTAGTTTGAAATATGGGTCCAGCGATCCTGCTGAATTCTCCTAAAATTTAGCCAATAATTTCCTCATTAGTTTGTTGCATAGTTTGATGAATTATCCAAGAAAAAGTGTATCAAATCTCTGATGTTAAATCCGTAGACTTTTTTGAAATTTTCGGTGAATTTCAAATATATTCACATTTAGTCATAATAACTTTCATAATACAGCTTCTAATTTATTTATTTATCTAAACTTGAATTCCTATCACATATCTTAAAAACGTGGTCTTTTCACGTATGAAATCATGTGATTTCAAGCTGTTTTTAACAACTGTGAAAAATTAATTAGTGGAATAACATTCAGAACATTATTAAAGTCAATTAGAAGTATTTTTTAGAGAGTAAATGGGCATAAAATACTTATTTTTAACACTCAATTTCCTTCCGAATGAAAATAGATAAGAAAATGAATTAGGAAAATAAAAAAATTAAATCAAATTTGAATCAATAAACTATATAATTTAAATGAAAGTGACTGTATACTTTAAATGAATTTGATTTGTACTTTGAATTAAATAGACTGAGTATTTAAATATGATAGAATATACAATTTGAAATAATGAAAATAATCTATTTTTACCATATCATTCCCAATTTAACTAACTATTAGTCATTATGCACAGCTTGATAGATATAAGGTAAGGATTTTTTTGAGTCATAAGAGCTCTAGTAGGTAAAATACATTATTAATAAATATATATAGAGGTAGCTAAAATACAGAAGCTTTGTTTATATATTTTTCTATTATTTTAATAAATTTAATTATAAAACATTAATAAGCCAAACAAATCTATCGAAGATGAAACTTTGTTTATTCATTAATAGAGGAAGGTGGTAGTGTACTTCATACTCTACTGTTTTGACGATTAGGTTAGGTTAGGTTAGGTTAGTGTTTAATCTCTAAGATGGATTCATTTTTTATTAGATATTATGGTCTTCTGCTGTTTCATGTTAGTCTAACAAATCTAATGACAAAAATTCATATGGTGATATATGTGGTTTTTGACGTCGCTCTAACTTTAGCTTTAAATAATGGTTCATGGTCTTCTCAGCACGAGGCTTTTCTTGCTGTTATTCTATACTTCAATAGAAATTAAAGTCTCACTACTACAAGCGATTCTTATCTTCCATTTTCAAGCACAATACCATTTTTTGGTCATCAGAAGACATTGATACGATTGTGCCGATTTCGGGAGATTTTATTATTCGAAAAAAAAATCGAAAAGGAATATAAACACTGCAGGGTATCATATAATATTCATCAATCAGTAAATAACTAAATCTGAAAACACAGACCATGTCTGAATTATTTGGTCACCGTTATACCAATAATAATTTAATTGAAAAACTTATATTTTTACAGTAAAGTACACTAGTAGTACATAAAATACAGAGCTTATCAATCACCCTTCAACTAGTAGAGTAAAGAAGAAGTTCTGTTGACTCCATGTAGTTCAGGGTAATAGAACTCCAGATGGAGTCATTTATCTGTCCAGTAGGTAAGTACTTCAGTCCAGATACCAGAACTTTTACTCCAACAAAAGAAAAGATAAAAACTCTTGAAGGGATCTACGTGCTATTACCAAGATGAGAATTTATTTATTTACCTTATATACTTTCTAAGCTTTTAGTGTAGATTGTTAAAAAATACAAACGTTAGTACGCAGTCGGAAATTCAAATTGCCGTCGATAAATATTATTCGATCGGTAATTAAAATTGATGGAAATGTCTCATAATTTATCTTAATATTGTACGATACAATATAATCAATATTTACCGTAATAGTATTTTTCAAATTTTATATTGTGATTTTACTTTCAAGAATGCTAATTTTTTTGGTTAATTTCAAGTTCACGTCCCTAAATCAATTAGGCACGTGAACTTGGAAGGGGGTTTATAAATTAATTTTTCTTACATTTAGTTACCTATTATTTGATTAATATTTATTGCTAGCAAATATTAATTGATAGAAAATCTATTATCTTGATACAAATAATACTAAAAAACAATATTTTAAATTGGAAGCAAAATACTTCAAATTTAGCAAATTGCTACATAGTTTAATTTATTGTTTGCTAATATATATATCTTATAGAAATATATCATTAAAATAGGACATCTACCCTCTTCCTAGTTCAGGTCCCTGAATGATATAGTTAGGTGAACTTGGAATTTACCATTTTTTTAAAATGAAGATTATACTTTGTAATTCTATGAATTTTATTTTATATTCATCCACTATTTCAATATTTATTCTGAAAAATCTTTAAATTACAAATAAATAAATGAAAAAAAACATTAAATTGAAAATTTAACACCTGAAAAATATCAATGTATTGGTTTCAATAACATTTTGAACTTCAATTTTCAATAAATTGTATATACGTGCATTAATACACACCAATTAGGAAGAATTATTACTCAGTAACAAGAAGTCGTATAAATCAAAAATTAGTCTCATGTACATCATTAATTTATGAACTTGAAACAAACTATAATTCATATCACATTATATATTATATTAGTGAAACAAAATGTAATACTCACAAATATCATAAATAGAAAATAAGGACTGTGATCCAGATCTGAACTATGAGGATCTGGACTATGAGGTGGCTATATTCAACTCCAAACCAAATTCCTATCAAACGGTTTCCAAGAAACATTTATTGAGGTGTTGTCAATGAGAAGAAGATCCCTCCTGTATCCATCACTACCTGTTCAGTGTTTAATCTCTCCCAGTAACCATCCTTCAACTTGGGATTTATTTATTATTCAGCATATCGAGATGTTTATTGTTATTCAAATTTCAGAATGATTATCCTCCACGATGTGACTGAAAAAAATCACTCATATCTTTTGTGACTGTTCGAAAACTATTCGTCAGATTAGAATATGAGTTTATATCTTAAAATGAACATACATTAACGAAGTAAATGAGTCTAAACTTAGATATCTACGACTTCCGGTTATTGAGTAATCAAACAATTGCAAGTGGTAACATTTTTCAGGCCAACACTGTACATTAGGCAGCAACTGATCTAATTGAAGAATATTGACCATTCTCTCCTCCTCTCCATCTTCAGTGGCTGCATTTGACTTCACCAACATCGTCAGTGACTGCATTCTAACATCGTCAGTGACTGCATTCGACTGCACTAACATCGTTTGTGACTGTATTTGACTGCAGTAACATAGTCAGTGACTGCAATTAACTGCACTATCTGGGTTTCTACATTTAAATTTATTTACGAAAAGCCATTCCACACTTCAAATAATAAATAATGGAAAATGAATTCTGAATAGCTTACAATTAATAAATTCTATAACCTCGAAATCAGTTCTTTGAAACATCAATGAAATACATTAAAAGTAATAGAAAGTTTAGTAGAGTCGTTTGGTTATAACATAGTTGAAGATAAAGATTGCCAGTTAATTGATAATATCTATAATATCTTTTTTTCACGCAATATTACCTACTTCATCACCTCACTGAAAATAATTAACTCCTGTGCTAATTTATGTCAATTACACTCTCTTTTATTTCAGTCTTGGTAATTTGATTAAAAGAAAGACAAGGAAACAGAAATTAGGCCTTTTCTTGACGAATCTCTCAAAGGGACACTTTCTTCAAACAGAAAAGAAAAGAGGAGTTAAATATAGTAAGGGAATATAAATGATTATATCTTCAGATTTGGATATATTCTATACTATAGGCAATTTATTTATTTTCCTTAACAAACCTTTTACTTCACATATCTCAAACACATAATGAGTTTATTAATGAGAGCTTATACAGAAATAAGCTACTTATAGACACAAAAAAAGTATACCTATAAACATTAAGCCACAGTTAGCCTGTGGCTTAATTCTAACTTTATTAAGAAATTTAAAAAAAAACACTACAATGTGACACGTTCTCCCATCTGTCAAAATATTAATATTATAACTAATCAACGTTCAGACTTACATGATTAGCTTGTTAACTTGTTAGCTTGTTCTTTGGTAAAAAGTCTTTAATTAAGTTGTATTTCTGAACCAACTAAAAATTTAAAAACTCATATAATCATATAATCAACTCATATATATCATGACATATGTTAAACTTTAAATTAATCCGAATTTGCCTTGCTAGCCCAAATGTTCATTCTATCTTCTACCTCGAATATTTCATGAATCTCTGTGACATTCTTGAAATAAATGTAATAAAATTGTTGCGTCTGTTTATTGTGAATTGAATTATTGCTACTTGTGACCAGGTCAAATCGTCTGTATCACAGAAACAAATATCCATAACAAGTAATTTCGAAATTCCACGGGTTGATATATGTCTTGATTTTGCAGCATAAATAGAACAATAAAATTAAAGGAAGAGACAGAAAGTGAATAAATGATATAGAATTATTGTGTACATCTAGCTTTTACCTTTGGTAAAGGTTCCTAGTTAGATTCTATTACAATATTTTAATTATTAAAATGATAATATGTTGGTAAAAATTGGTTTAGTGAAGCAGAGCATGAAGGATTTGTAGATGTGGGTTTGACTTTTGTATAGTATTAATTATCATTAGAATCAATTGGAAAATAATTATTGTAGGTATAAAATATTATGGAAGAGCATACCATATTGCTTTTGGTTTTTCAGTTCCATGTAACAATTAAGCTCATCATTTTGTCACATGATATCCAACTAGAAATTATTTCTTGTTCACATTTTACAAGATGATAATAACAGGAGATTTTTTGACTTAAATTAATTTTTATCATAATAATCCATCTATTATTCTCAATTGTGGTAGTGTAGAATCGCATTGTATTGTAAAACATCTAAATCCTACATGTTATCGTCGGGAATATATTCCCGACACGAAAAAAATGCTCAGGGAACCAAACCACATTAATACCAAATTATTCATCGCAAATTTCATAACAAAACGGTATTTCTCAATTGACGTTGTTAGAACCTACTTTCATCAAGAAAATCCGGACTTAAATGGAAGAATGTGAAAAATATACATCTAAGAATAGTGAAACATGAAAATAACTCGCGGTCAAATATTTATGACTAAGGAAATTTCTAATAAGTTGAATATAAAGCATAGCCACAATTTTACTTTTTGGGGAAGGATGACATGTTATCAGAGGTTTAAATCGTCACATAAAAAAGTTTGCTATAGTAGGATTTTATTATCTGAATTAAACGCACATCATTATAATGAATTTATCTATAATACCTAAGGACTATTTCGAGATTATACTTAGTCATATCGTGCGACTCTTCGCTCATAAATTTTAAATACTTCCAATACTAGCACTCCAATAATTGTACTTTTTCAAATATTAAATTGCATTATTTTATTTACATAGCATTAAATGACAATAATATCCTAACAACAAATCAAGTCGCAAATGACACACAGAGTCATTTCTTCACCAATTTATTAGTTCCTACCCACAGCTTCTCTGTGGCTTTAAAGTACAAAGAAAGTATCTGTTCAGTACTATTTACGACGCCGATGAAAAAGGTGATATCTACAGCACTACGTGCGAGGTAATGACTTGCTGATACGATACCGTACTTACGTTGAAGAACTGAATATCGGTGGATAGTTACGGTGGTGTAAAGAGGAGATATTTGTGAAAAAAAGTTATGGGGGGGCTTAGAATTTTAATCTTCTATGGTACCATCGCAATCTTTTATGTTTGTATCATTAGGAATTAGCTAAAAAAATATAAGAGAATCACAGCCGTGGAATAATTTATTCAGGTAATAGTCTAGGTATCTTCCCCATGGACTAATTGAAAGATTTAAAGATATGTAAACGACAGCTTACAGTTTCCAATAATATCAAATGAACCTTTTTCTATGTGAAATGTACATTGTACAAAGTAAATTTGTTAGGTGAAAACTTTAAATATCTCATGGTATGTAAGGAATAGAAATATTAGACATAGCGTTCAGTTGTCATTTTTATTTGAAAAGGAGTTAGTCAGTTTTCTAAGTACTTATAGACTATCTACCGTCGGTGTGCGAAGTTTTCCGCTCTCTATTTACCGCCGTAAAGTTCACAGCACTCAATTTACTGCATTGTAAGTTCACCGCATCTCCAATCAATTTTTATATATTACTCAATATTGCAAAATTCAAATTGTTGATCTCCTCTAGCAACAATTGCTCTCGGCAAATGTATGTCGAAACTTTTACTGATAATGACTAGGGAAATTTGCTTGAAAAGGAACATCGTAGCTGCAAGAATTTGGCCTGAATACTTGGAAATACTTCACTGATGTATATTATGTTTTAACAGTGAAGTTACTCTTTTACTAATAAGTAATATAATTATTTAAGAAATTGTAAAGAGGTTCGGGAGTTAAAAATGAAATTCATATATGATGTACCTAATAAGGCTCTCTGCCATTTCATATATAATGTCAATATATTTGTACAAAATAAATTATAAGAAATTCATAATACATAGGCCGAAAATAATATGAAGATCTACTAGAAAATAAAAATCAGGTGTGTTGGCACATATACCATTTGTATCACATAGAACATGAAGCTATGAACTTTTAACAATGTTATTGCCCAAAATTTTGACCTTGTTGAGCAGTATGGAAAACATTTCTAGATTTAGCATTCAAAATACACCCAGAAAAATCTAATAATAACCCAAACTCTAAAACAATTCAGACCAGTCCATCACCAACATGTGTATAATATTGTGAAAAAGTATTTAGTTATTATATTTAGTTAGTAAGGATGGAAAAACTTGAACATCAGCATACATACAGTATATCATTTCAAATTTTAATTCCTGTATTTTAATTGTTTTCACAGTGCATTGGCCTGCTGTTCTAGAGAGCCCAGGTTTTAATCCCAATGTGTGAAATATTTTATCCTTCGAAATATGTTTTTTTCTATAACCTGTATTCTAATCTACGAATTTCATTTAAAAAATGTCATCAAACTCGAAACATAAATACTTTTGGTTTTATGTACAAAAATTATCAATTTTGAATAGTTTGATGTATTGGATAGTAAGTATATATTAAATATTTATCTGTTATTATTTAAGAGATTATCCATTTGATAAAATTTGATGGGATAAGTAGATGTTTCATTAGTTTTTTTATTGGTGAGTATACAATTTCTCTCACCAAATGACGTACATCTACTGTAGACAAAGTGTTATGAAAGTAGTGCTGAGATTATGAAAGTTTTGAATAGAGTTTTAATTCAATCATCCCTTGCAAAAGAAGGAATGAGTTGGAAAGTAAGACAAAAGCTGTCTTTCAGTCTCAGAAATTAGAATGAGAACTTTTAATTCAGCCTCACGAGAGAAATCTCACAGCCATTGCAATTGTTTTGAATAACACAACACGACGACAACAAATCTCATTCATATAATTTCCAAAATAGAGTTTTTTTTCAAATTTTTCCTCTACAAGATTTTTGGTGACAAAACAGATGTGATGTTAGTGAAAGTGATCGCTGGAACACCATAAATCGTGAAAGAGAAAAAATGTAATGCGTATTTACATTTACATCCCTTCCTTCAAATGATAATAAGCTATAAAAGTCCGTGATATTCGCTATAATAATTACTATTAATACTGAGATACATTGTGCGCTCTTTTATGACGGATCTTCATTAAAAACTCTCTGAAATCAAGATATTTTTCCTGGCCATCGAAATATGGAAATCATAATCCAATATTTTGTCTCAATTTTCTTACATCTTAACTCGATAATCTTTTATTTACAATTGCTATTAATTAAGACACCAATCCTCTTGTAGATATGTACTGCTATAAACTTTAAACATCTGAAATAAAGACATTATTGAGGGTTTCCCTAGCTTGTAAAGTATTATTAATACTCAGCTGTTATGATGTTTAGTTTAATTATATAAGCAAAGTGATAAAATATAGTATTGATTTTATATAAGTATACTGTATATAGTTGCTCAAAGAAGACAACTATTATTCATAATTTTCATGTTTATTAGAATTTATGGTAAATCTATGGTTGTCAACTATCCCTTTCCATATTTATGATAAAGCTAATTCCATCCTAACAACCTGTACTTGTTATTTGGTGTTTACTTTAATTAGAACCAACCAAACTGCTACCACTGTCCAAACCATTGGTCTAATCTCCCAAAAATCATTCCAAGTAACGGATTATAGCCACAGATTCCAGAGAAGTTAGGGAATATTCCATATCTAACGTTGATAGTATTACATTCCCACAAACAGACAAAGGTGTGACTTAGGAATTGAAGTATAAACATGAAGAATTATAATTTTGGAATTATTTATTGTATGTTCAATTAAATACTATTAACGTTCCATGAAAAAATACTTTAAAAAATGTATATATAAGATAGTAGATTAGTTTCCTTATGGTACAATAAAAAATCATGGATTTTATTTCCGTATATCATGAAGACCGTAAGATGACATGAAGAATCGACGATAAAGATAACTTTGAACACATATAGGCATATACTGGAATAGTTCTTGACACTGAAATACTGTAAATTTCAACAAACTCACTTAATTATCATTTTTACATATTATAATAGATCATCATGGCGTCATTCTTCTGTCAGACATTGACTAAATTGTACATATATAAACTTTTATACATTAATTATTAATTAATGGAAAAAACTCAATGTATTTCTAATCAATCACCGTATATAATATTAACAATGAATGTTTTCCAAAAAGTTTCTATCTAATCATGAAAAATAAAACAATTGAATATAATATATCATGGTTTTTCAACCATTTCTTGTTCACCTTCAATATAATCTGACAGTAAAATAAGAAAAAAGGTCGATTGTACCAGAAGGTCCTTCTCTTCCTGTCATGAAATACTTTCAAATGAATTGTGAAATAACCTTTTTCGGTTTAATTCTAATATCCTCCTAATTCTATGACACATATGAGACCACATATAATGGGTCAAACAAACAGCCGTGGATGTAACTACAGTTTCTGAAAAGAAACTGTTTCATCTTCAGTAAAGATGAAACATTTAAATGTAGATTCAGAATTTTTTTTCTTAGCAGGTTTCATAATTATAATTCCATTTAGAGAATCTCAACACACAACAGCAGCGGTGAATGTGTTTGGCTCGTATTTTGAACTTTAATGTTCTTCCGATTGTGTTTGCATTTTAAAAGGGAAATGCTTTGCGGTTCGTGAAAAAACAACGACTATTTAAGTGGCAACAGGGAAGGATATTGATGATGCTACTTAAATTCCATTCATTTGTTTGTCAGGATTTTGAAACTACTGTGATAGAATTGTGACAATTATTTGGTCTTATAACGGTAATGTAATAATATTGCGACAACACTGTGGCAATATTGCCACTAAATTGAAGAAGTATTACAAGATTATTGTAACAAAATATAATGAGGAATAGTTTGGTGACTGAGCATTTAATTTAGTTATAGCTTGATTAATCTATTGAAAAATAATATCGTTAAAGAATAATAAAACTTCAACGTACAAGAATTAGAATAAAATTCATATTCAACATATTATGTGAAAAGAAAAGAACCTACCTCTAAAAACCAGAATTTAATTTAATTATTTAATACATTTAATGAACTGATATCAGAATAATTTCCTATCCATGCTTCAAGCTGCTTGCTAGGATTAGTGTGACGGACAAACAGAGAGGCAATTCTGTTATAATATGGATTAATTATTTGTTTGATAACGGGAACTGCAACTTGAGTTGATTCACCCGAAAGAATGGCAAGTAGGGTAAGATGGGCATCAGTGGGACAGTGGGCACAATGGGACAGTTTAAGTTACTCTTTCAATATAAGGTAATTCTAGTCAACCGTCTAGTCTAATATTCTCTCATATTAGCTGTTCGGCAACTCGCATCACCGATAGAGGTATTGTTTCGACGGTTGCTCTGTAAGAGAACAAATTTATTTTCCCGGTGAGCCAAGTAAATTTTTGAGAGGAATTTAAAATGTAATTGAAGACCTATTTGAATCAGTCAGTGTTTCGTGTATCTCTTAAAATGAGAATATAGATCTACAGTTAGCGTACCTAGCTTCTATTTGGACAATCTCATTCAATTAATTAGTAATTTTCAATATACTATCACAAAATGGCACCACGGAGTTCTTTGGGACAGTATAACCTGGAAACACTGGGACAATGTCCCACTGAACCCCAGTATGTTCCAATGAACTTGGTTTTGAATAAAATATGTATTAACATATTATATGTTACTTATTCAACCATCTAAAACAAGAACATATCGTGGGATGGCCTCATAAGCTTCTATGGGGCAGCAATTAAACTTGTTATAAGTAGTAAATCAATGAAAATTGCAGAAGATATCCTACCTCTCATAGCTAGCTGGTTCTCTAAGTTCCTTTTATATTTTTCCTTCTCTCTTCCCATATTGGCTGATATATTGCTACAAACCTCATCTATCCTACTACTACCGCCACTAACCTATCCTCATCCGGTCAAGAGGAATTGGATTTGTCTGATCATTATTCTGATGAAGTCAACGATTATACTTTAACTGAACGAAGAAATAAAGACTGCCTGTCTCTAGAAAATGAGCCAGTTACTGAAAACTATGTTCTTGTTGAATTAAACACAGAGCCAAAAGCGTATTATGTAGGAATCATCACTGAAGAAAAAGATATGGATGATGATTTTGAGATATTATAATAATGATGCTTCGGTGAAGCTGATTGACAAAATGATCATTCCGTTGAAACCAATTAGTTGCTGAACCAGAAAGAAGAAAAATTTCAATTTAAAATTAGATAATAACTTTGATTATTTATTAGTTAAGATTATCGTCTAATTGTGCCCCAGGGCCTGTCCCAGTGTGCTCCACCACCCCGGTACTTGAGACATATCTTGTTGCTTATTATTTTATTTTTTTCTAGTCAACGGAAAGAGTTATATTAATTTCTAAAGTATTATTGAATAGACTAGATAACAAGGTATATTCTCATAGTATATTTTTAATCTCAAGAGGAAAATATATGTTTCACAGATGATTTCGTAATTATTGTCCCATTGTTCCCCATCTTTCCCTACTATATTTTCGATAAAATTCGTCGAGTGGTTAATATGAATGATTCTTTTATTAAATTATTTGTTTCTATCATTGAATTTTTATTATATTGATTATCACATTATAAGTGAATACTGAATCAAGATAGCTACATTTCAGTTATATGACGGTTTCACATTTTTTTTTTATAAAAATAATTTAGCAATAAGTATTTTACAAATATTGTAATGATAACTGCATACATTTTTCCTAAATGATCGACAATGTGGAACTGTCGGATAACTCAGAAGCTATCCTAATAAACAATACGCGAATATTTAAACACGAAAATCTACTCGGACTCAAACAATCATTCGACTGAATGTTTCTCCTTCACTTTAGATATTTTAATTCCTCAGATAGTTCCATAGCAACTCTGTAATAGCAATTTAGTTGATATAAATGGAGTCGTAATGGAATAATGTTAGTTTCGACGCTAGGAAATGTATAACATCAACTGCAGGAGGTTGTATTTCACCCTGCATAGAATTGGCTACTATTATATATGTGAACTGTTTCAAAAATGCTCTATAATTAAAATAAAAGATGAAAATAATTATTATAAACTTTATTCTTTTGTAATCAAAATTATGGAACCGTTCGATAACTTGGAACTTACTCAATAAACTTTAATAGATATCAGACATAATTAATCAGCGATAGTAATATAATACAAATCAAATTATCACCATTCAATTATCTCATGTCCAATAGCAATTAGAAAAATCTTAGCATATTATGAGTAGTGCTAATGTCATATCATATATAATCGGCAGATCGTCTGTTATTATCGTCTTCGAAAAATAATGACGATATTTTATTAAAGCATATGGTAATGTATGACATTATTGTCCGGATTTTTTGTAGGGAATAACCAACGTACGTATTACGATTGAATTTTTGTTTTATCACTTATCGCTGTAGTTGGATGATCATTTTATTATCAATTAATAATCGCTGATGTTTAGCGTCTGCAATATTATCTAAAATATAATATAAAGCAATACATTTCGTAATAGATTTCAGTATTCTCTGTTTTATTATCTTCTAAATTGAACTGAATGTAATTTTAGGACCTTGAATAAATTAATATTCACCGTAAACTAAACTAACATCAATACATATTAAAGGCTCGAATTAAACTTAGCTAGAAGACTAAACTAATTGGAATTCATCTCGTGATTTGGCGGAATTTCTCTGGTTTAACGACTGGAAACGCTTTAGCAATATTTCATTGTGATAAATTAACTGATATATTCGCTGCAGTAACTATAAATCAATCAGTTGACCATCTGAATTGATTTATAACTTTAGGACTTAGTACAAATGGAGAAAGTTACACTGATGCTAAATATTAAATATTCTTTATTTGTGTTAGATTATATAATTTTCTAGTTAAACAATAGGCTTATATATATATAGGAGAGAATGAGCTTTTTGTGTTTCATTATCCTCTAAAAGATATATCTCATGCTTAGATATTCTGCTGAAGCTTAGGGAATCACACCACAAAAGTGGACTCAGATCTAATGGCCACACTTGCAATGGAAAAGGAAACTTAATATATATCAAATTCTTATAATTTCAAGTCAGTTAACAGTAATCATGTTCTTAAAGAATACAGTAAGACTATATTTAAAACGTGATTATTTCAATCATTTATATTGTATAGCTATATAGATGATAAATATTTATAAATGTACATGTATGTTTAATAGTTTTTGAAACAAACTAACTTAAATTTGTGTTCCGGTTTTTTGCGAAACACCCTGTATGTTTGAATACATGATCATAATATGAGTATCTTGTCATTTATCACATTCTTTTTTGTACATGTCATGTGTTTATGTTGAAAAGTAAAAGTCATGAAAACAGCTGCCAAATCGTTTTAAAAATAAAATTATTAATATTTTTTCACGAGGACTGGAGCACATGGACCAGTCCCTTAAATAGGTTACTAGGGTTAAATAAGTCATTAGAGTTAAGAATGTGGAACATTTCGATTCTACACGCTGTATAATAATCGGAATTTTTGCAGTATATTATGATCTATATTTCAATTCTAAAGATAGCCTTAAATGGAATATTCCTTCACGCAATTTAAAAAAATGGACATGAAGTGTTAAGATATATGACTAACATGACTTTTTGATGTTCTACCTATCACCTAAATTAATATAATGGAAGCTTTGCTATCTACACAATCGGACAATAAAATCATCCGATCGTTCAGTTTTGTCGTAAAGTTTGATCGTAATTAACATCAAAATATAATTGAAGACAATATTGTCAGAAATGTCAGACAATGTACCATTAAAGTGTCTCAAATTTATGATGAAATTTTGATTTGATTAACGTAAAATTAGTCATCTTCATAGTTATTAAAAAATTGACAGCATCGTTACAGTCGTCCATTGAAAGCTGAGAGTCAACGATTATAAATTTTTCAACTGGGTGAAACATCTAATATCATTAGCTCCTGACTTCAATTTCATGATTATGATTTACTAGAGGACATGAACTGCTTGTAATTATCTACTAAAATATAACGATGATATACAGTGGGTGGGGTCATAGAAGATTAAGTTAATATAGTCTTCTATGGCCGAACTATAACTTATTTTGAAGGTAATGTTAATAGAATGATATGAAATAATAATTATTTTGATGAGAAAGTTGCATATTTTGAATTATTTGTGACCAAAAACCAACATGAATCAAAATCAATTATCAATATCATTGAAATTCCAATAATAAATATAATATTTGCTTAATCATATCGAAGCATAATTAAATTGCATACGAGACTCAGGCCATTTTCCCTCTCTATCATGCATAACTTCATTTACAATCTCATATACACATAAATATTCAATTGAAACTATATTGACAAAAAGGTATTAGACTACTACGTATTTCGTATCGAGATCATGAATATTGCCAAAAAAGGACAATGGAAATTTGGAAGTCCAATTTTATACAGATGAAGATGAAGAAAGGAACTTACTTCATTGAAATGCAAACCCTTGAATATACTTTCGGGAGCACTGGGAGCGATTGTTGCCATAGCACTGGGTGCATCTAGGGCTAGAGTTCTTGGGAACAATTTCTGTGTTCTTTAAAATACGATAATAATCAAGCCTTTAATTAAATATTCACTATACAGAGTAGTATTTAAATGCAGGAACATTTTGATAAAATAGAGGAATTATCATAAACAATACGAGAGAGAGACCCTGAGATTATTCTTTCCTACTTGGACTACTTCTGAAGATATCACTCTTCATATGACATCCATTCAAGCATGCAAGTAATAATAGTCATTTGCAGTCTATTCATCAAGGAACTGAAAATAAACAGATCATTTTCACAAACATGAAAAATAGATCATTTAACCTAAAACCGAACAATGTCACATTTAAAAAAATATTTAACATGTAACAATGTTTCTATTTCTGTCAATATTCGGACAATGTTTCCCAGAGCATCCTTTCCAATATTGTAAAAATGTTACCCACAGCATCATTGCCAATATTAGGACAATGTTACGCAGAGCATCAATAACATTGGGACAATGTTGCCTAGAGCATCATTGCCAACATTAAGTCAATGCTGCCCATAGTATCTTTGCTTACTTTGATATACTCGGTGTGATAGTTAAAAATCACTTTCTCCGAATAACCATTTAACGGCATTCACTCTCCGAAACACTTTAGTTTTTAAGTACAAAAGATAGTTTCAAAATTGAATATTTGATCCTATTATGCAAAGTTTCCAATACTTTTACTTCAATTAATTTCTACTCAACTGTTATGGTAACTTTTTAAATACGAACAAAAGCTTCTTAGAGAATTAGAAACTTTCACCAATTCAACTTATTTGTCAGGGTTAATAAATGATCTTTTTGAATAATATAATAATTAAGGTAACTTTTAAACGTTTGATTGAAGCAAGATAGTGAAGTTCAATCATATTTATTTGGATTTGAACTCTTCCGGCTTGAAACAAAATTTCACAGGGAATAACTTTTGACTGGAATGGCGATGTTATAATTCTTGGAGTTTTTTCTTCGCACTGTGAGAAAAAAATTTGCAGTGAATAATTTAAGCGTTTTCTTCCAAGTTGAAACATGTTGGACCCACTATAACAATAATTATATCTTTATGTATTTGAATCACCCTAATTTTTCATTGATATACGGAAATATAATGGTTACTACAACTTATAGTAAAACCATCTAATATTAGAATTGAAAGGAAATTTCTATTTCATCTGACGAGTGAAAGAGACTTTGGTTAACTTATCTGAAATCTCATTCTCTCTGAGGTGAAATACACAATTTTAGAGGATGGCTTCGATTGAAGCTGAAAGGTGCCCATTGATAAGAAAATGAGTTTCGAGAGTAAAGACTTCCTTACGATGGCTTCTGTGAGTACATACTCCTATTTTATATCTATGTATGTATACTTTTGTATATTGTATAGCCCAGGTAGCAATTGGGCTAAAGTGTCCAATTTTGGGGTTATTGTCCTCGAAGTTGTCCCCATTGTCACAATATTTGGAACACTGTCTTCAAAATTGTCCCCATTGCACGGAATTTTTGATGAAATGTTGATTCAAGAAAATTAGCTTTCTCGGATATTTTCTCCAATATCTAAATTGCATTTTAATCGTGTTACTTTTGGAAACAGGCTGATTTTAATACTTGGTTAAATTAATACATAATTAAAGATAATATATATTGAAAATTAATAGTTAGAGATAACCTAACATAAAATTTGATGGAATATACTATTAAATAGTCTATAAGTAACAAGTATACCAATAATAATTATACATAATTTATATTACTATCTGTAATAAGAATTTCCTTTATGATTCTTCTTATTATTACTGGAATGATTAGCAATTGTAACAAAATAATTCCCAATTCTTATTTGTCTCATTCAAGAAAAATTATGATATTCACAAATTTTTCATTCGTACCCCAGCATAAACTGTTTTCAGGAATTAAAGAGTGAGATAATTTTGCTAAAGAACTGACTTTCTATTTCTTCTCCAACTAAAAATGATAGACATCTATTATTAATAAAAAAAAGGAAACTCTATGCCCGTTATTTTATATCTAATCTCCGCCTAACTTTTGTCAGTGAAAATATTGTCGCCCAAAAGTTTGATTAGAAAAAGTTAGGTTGTTATCGGTGATCTGCTGTGAATAATTACCAAAAATGGCTATTTATTCTAAAACAAGATCTTCACTTTTAATGTCTGCTTTGAGAAGGTTATAAAATGAACGAGCTTGATCGAAATAATATTTTAATATTATCTAACAGTTTGACAACATATTCAGATAAAAGAGATGTTGATGTTAAGTATGAGACAAAATTGAACTTTCTTAAATTAGTTTTTGTAAATAATTCTAAATTTTCTCCTAGATTTACTTTTTTTGTAAAAAAGGAGCTAGTGGATTCAAGAACTTCCTTTGACTGAAATAATCACTGGAAACTGGAAAGTGAAACAATTATACTTTACCGACGATGTTGTGTCATGGCTCGGAGTCAAGAACTAATATTATTGCAGAATGTCCTTCCTATATTAGGACTAGGGACTTAACTAGACTAGCCTCTTGATCGGTAAAAAGGGGATTCAGAAAAAATTTCCCACTCTCACAACGGTATCAATAATAATGTATTGGATAACAGTATACCACTTTCTCCATTAAGGTTGTTAAATGAAATTGATTTCAATTTATTTTTCGAACATTTTTAACATTTAGATAATGAGATTAATCTTCTTAATTTTTATTTTCACTAATCTTCAATGTTTGATTTATTTGATCAATATTTCAAATGTTTTTTTTTCTTTCAAATTTCAAATCTATTACTAGTTTAACTAGTCTTCAAAATTTATTATATCTTTGATCATTCATCAAGTTTTTTCGATCAATCTTCAATGTTGTAATTTATTTGATCAATCTTCACCAATGATGATCACTAGTGAGACTCATTCCAAATTATGAAAGATGAGACACACCACAATGATTAGTTACATGACTCTTAAATCACAGTGACCTATTGCACTGCTCGTTTAATTCTTGCCACTACTGAATTATTTAAGTGCCGTTAATGAATGCATTATAGTTTCACTAAATCAATGATAACCTGATGACGTGCCGTATCCTCAATAATAACTTGATGACGTGCCATGAAAATATTGGCTTTGAAAGTTCACAACGTCGTGAAATATGAAAGGTCTTGAAATCTAAGGACTGAATATTTGAATTTTGTTATCAATGAATATCAAAATATAATGTAAGTGAGATTTTATTTCGATTTGAAAAAGTAGTCATCCATATTTGAAAATTAAATTTCTATTTTTTAGGTTGGTCGCTCATCCGCGTGATAGTTTGTTTGGAAGTAATCAAACAAATGGACTCATTGAAAACAATTAACACTTATATAATTAAGATCAATCAAATATTTATCAAATATATATTGAGTGCAATTAACTAAACTTTTGATATACGACTCCTCAATCTTAAAATGTGATATTTTGGTGATAAAAAAGAGATGGCTATCACGAAACACGACTCCTCATGCTATACGCAACGTAAGACCAACCTAACCTACCTTCAATTGATAAGCAAAAAGCCTTTCTATGTTTATACCATTCAATTTAAGTACAACTTATTAAACCTTATAATACAATGAAATATCCTTTACTAAACTTTATAATACAATTAAATATTATTCGTCAAATGTTTGGTATAGTTTGTCGTAACTATGATACAAAAATTGTTATTATATTTATTCTAATTATTATTGAATTCGAATGATTTCATTTCTAATACTTGAATGTAAATTAAGAGGAGTCTGATTGTTTTAACATCGTCTCTATACAGCTGTCCCCGTAGGAATATTGAAGAGATACGATTTAATTACCATGAGAAGAGTCGTATCGAATTTTTGTACTTCAAGGGAGTCGTATTTCGCAACTGGGCCATAGAAATAATTCAAGTTGATGACGTGTCTAAAGAACAGTTTCACGAATTTATGAATTGAATTTCCACGATTTCAATGCAATACAATTCCACAAATTAAATTAAATGCAACTCCACAAATTCATGAACTAAATTTAAACGATTTCATGAAATACAATGCAGCACCACAATATTGCCCTCTTCATCACCTCACTGAAATAATTAACTCTGGTGCTAATTTCTGTCACCTAAATTCTCTTTTATTTCAGTCCCGGTAATTTGATTAAAAGAAAGACAATAAAAGAGAAAATAGTCTGTCCACCTCATGAATTTCTCTCAGATTCTTTCGAAACTAAAAAATAACCAGTCGGATAATTTGTAATTGACAGATAGTTTTTTATTGTCAATTATGGTGAATATTAATAGCATTTTATTGGTAAATATCATAATATTACAGTTATTAACTTCAAATTAATTTATGATAAAATACGATTGGATTTTCATCAACTCATTTATCGTCGTTGATGGGTGATCTTTTTATCACCGATTATAATATATTCGAGTGGCTATTAGAAAAGATAGCTTTAATCTTAGATATGTTTTTATATACGCCTTTTGGAATAGCTTAGAAATTCAATATAATTCTTATTTTTTTTATTGTGCATCAGTAATTACGTCAGTGAGAAAATAATCATCAGTAAATTTGATTACTGAGTTGCAGTCCTCAAAAACTGATCATTATATCAAAGAGAGAGAATTAATTAGCAACGGGAGTCTTGGGAGAACTTGATTTTTTAATTACACTATGGAAAGTTTTATTCCAATTTCATAAGATGAGACGTTACTTTATTGTTGTTCTTTTGCTGTATGGGTGTAAATATATATGGGTATGGGTATGGGGTATGGGTATATATATATATATATATATATATATCGTCTTCTGAGATTTACAGTAATTTATTTTGATTACAGTTCACTTTCAAATCCGTAGCACAATAATACAGGGTGATCAGACAGGGTGTAGACAAATATTTATTGAAATATCTCCTTATAAATAACAGAAAAAAGAAAACTAACTTAAAAGAAAAAATCATTATACATCTAAGAAATAAATTCCATAGTTAGTTTTCAATATATCCTCCCTTAGCCTTCACCAAACGCCTCGACCTTGTCAGGAACTTGACTACACGCGGCACGGATGGTTTCTTCTGGAATTTCATCCCAACCAGTCGTCAATTTTTGCTTCAGAGCGTTCACATTTGAGTGATTAGAAGAGCAGGCTTTACTCTCCAAAATACTCCAGATGGAAAAGTCCACAGGGTTCAGATCAGAAGAGGAAAGAGTCCATAACTCCTTCGACCAGAACCCAGCCATATTCTTCTTGCACCATTCTTGAACGCAATTAGCCGTGTGGGACGTGGCTCCGTCCTGCTGGTTTCACCCAAGGCACCATTTAACTGATCCTCCAACAACTTCAAATAAAAGTGCTGGTCATAGTAAACAGAATAGTATAGTACCCCAGTTACATGTATTATTCAAATTTATTCTGGGTAGGCTGTGACGTCATGTATGTAAACAAGAGGTCACGTCATAGTAAACAGAATTGCTGTGGGTCACGTGGAATAGAGAATTAAGATGGCGGCCAACGCGACCGATCTGACTAATGATCTAATTATCTTGAATAAATCGTCTTCTTCAAGACTTAAAAATTTGTTACTATTTTGGGTGTAAAAAGACCAGTAGCAATTTCATCAACAGTCATTTTTTAATTTTCGTCCGTATGACTATAAAGATTGGATAATAGCATGCGGTAATGTGGAATTTATAAAAATATCACCGATAACGTAATTTAACAAAAGTTGGGTGTGTTGCAGCCATCTTTTGTGTTTGTACTGTACGTACAAATGTACGCACCATTGTTGACATGTGACGTCACAGCCTACCGGGACACGCGTAATATCCCCCCTATAGCTCTAGGATACTATATATTCTCTGTACTGTGGTGCTGGTTTACCTTTACACCCTCTTCAATGAAGAAAAGAGGATTCTTCTTTCCAGATGAGGTTACCATGGCCCAGACAATGACAGAAGCTGGTTTTTGTCTCCTAAACATCAGCCTGTCGTTCAGAGGAATATCGCACTTGTTCACTGCATAAATCCGGTCGTTCTGATGATTGTGGACGGCTTGGACCGAGAATAACTTCTCATCAGTCCACAAGACCGGAGGTTGCGTGCCGTCTCTCAGCTTTTCCAGAAGAAGCTTTGCTCTTTGCAGCCGTTTGGTTTTTGTGGCCTCTGACAGCAGCTGAGCTTTTGTGTTTTTGAATGGAGAAAGGTTCAGATCACTTGTGAGCACTTTCTGCATCGTTCCAAAGCTCACACCAGACACTGATGCCAATTTCCTGACGCTTCTTTCAGGATTCCTCCTGATTTTCTCCCGGGTGTATTTGATGAGCTTAGAGGTCCTAACCTTGCGATATGGAGTGCTCCTAACCTTTGGGAGGGTCGAACCTGTCTCTCTGAAACGCTTCAGAGTCTTGTAAACACCAGATCTACTCGCACGACCCTTCAAAAGCTTGCATATTTGACCCGGGGACTGTCCTGATTCAAACAGTTCCTGAATTGTCGACGCTACAGAGCTCATAACTAAATTAATATTTAAAAATACCTCTGAAAGTAAAATAAAACAGTTAGTGCATATAATGAGCTATCCAATAGTGTAATAAGATGAATAATTTTCACGTTTTGAAGGTTTTAAAATTAAACATTAAAATTTGTCTACACCTGGTCTGAACACCCTGATATATTACTAAACTTCGGATATGTGAACCATACATGTTGGCTGGTTGAGCATTTGACGGAGAACACCTGTAAGAAGCAGAATGCTCTAGGGCAGCATTCTCCACTGTAACAAATCAGGTTGTCCTGGAACAACTTTTGTTACGAACTGAAACCAGAGAACCCTCTTGTCCATTTCATAATTTATCACCTAAAAGAATGAATCGTTAAAGCAGTCAGACACTGGTTTCGTTAACGATTTCAGCAATAAGGAATAAATAGAAAATATTGTAATTGTTGAAACAAATTAAGTTATATTCTTGAAAAATCTTATTGCTAGATAGAGATAGAGAAAGTTGATAGATTAAAATGCAGAGCACTGTGAAATAAGATTCAGAGTAGGTTATGAAATTCGAAATCCTTTCTCTCAATTGCCAATACTACGAATTCCTTTCAACCTACCGAATCTGTTAAAAAGAGGAATTCCAATTCCATACCCATTGCAGTCATTTCAATATTCTTGTATCAAGTGAGACATTTCGATGTAGTCTGTGGCGTTACGTCTTTAATCTAAACACCTTTTGAAGACATCGCTACTACATTCAGGGCGTGTACAGAGTATCAGGTAAAAATGTTTTTAAAGCTATTTGGGAAATTTTGTATCAATATTGTCACAAATGGACATCACGACTGTAGACTTGCAAGCATAGATTAAGGTGAGATTAAAAGGAAAGTAAAATTGTAAGTTCATTATTGAAATAAACCACTTTTATATTACATTAACAACCAAATAATTCCCTCATTATCAACATTTACAAGAAATCCTGCTTTTATTGAATATTGAACAACCAACTTACATATAAAAAAATAAAACTCTTTATTCAGTTGGTAAATTATAATCTTCAATTGTTTCTGCAATCGATTGGCGAAATGATTCAACAAAAATGCAATCGTTATATATCATAAATTTAATGTTCTCTTATTCCATCGTCTTTCATCTGACATTTCCGACCGTAATGTATAAATTGTGATAATTTGTCAATTCACTGTAATCGACAATAATAGACAATCTACCGATAGAATACGATTCTTTACTTCTGTTCTTTCCTTCTGGATACTCATTTCTTATGTTTAAATAATTGAGCTATATCTGAGGTCCAAAATTTTAGATTACAATAGATACTTTACTTTGAGGTATAATGTTCAAACTCAACAGATGTTTATCTGGTAAGGTTTTGTAGACTCAGCGTCGTAAATATTGTATTTAACTCAAGCATTCAAATTGATTATCCAATCCATCATCAGGAGAAGTACATAGATTGAAAAGAATAACCAATACCTAATATGGTCACCTATAAAGTTAATATGATATCGATATTTTGTCTAGTTTGGATAATCAATTTCAAAGCTTGAATGAAATAAATTATTTTCAACTCTGAGTCTACAACATATTCATATCCAGACACCATGCAAATAAATATTATTAAGACACTAACAAACGAATCAAGTAAAGACTCGTGCCTCTCCACGATGTTACCAGAAGATGAATTCAGGAGGTGCAGGTGTAGGAGTGACAATGCACATCAACTGTTGTCTGCTTCCTTTTTCGATGTAAATCTCAGAACCGCTTAGAATCTCAGTCCAGGGAACTGACAGGAAGAAGAGAGATACTCAGTGGTTAAATACTCACAAGCTAGTTATTCCCTAATTGAACTATTATATTTTCACCTGCAGTAAAAAATGGATAATATTTTATTGTATGAAAATCATATATAAGCCAAATAAATTTAAGATAGAGAATGGAAAAAAACTGGAATCAAAATTACTGCTTTACTTTCTAGTATTTAGTTGCGATCAAAATTGTAGCTCACTTTCCCCTTTTCTTAATTAGGAATCGAGTGATCTGAATGAGAAAATGATATGCTCTAATATCTATTATAAATATCTACTACATAGATATGGATTATGTACTATTAACTTTATTCGAAATAGGAATTTCATTTCATATCAATAAATTACGCTTCAATAGATTACGCTGAGAATATTGAATATATTATAAAGGAACTATTAGGTTGAGCATAATTAGTTAACTATTTCCAATCATATCAGGATGATTTTTATTATGGTTAACTTCGATATCTTGAAAGTCTTTTATTTCATATTGAAATATAAAGCAAAAACATGAAGGTTAAATATGTTTCAATAATATCATTATATTCGAATTTAAGTATAAATAAAATCTTATCTTCACTTCCACTCTCGTTTCAGTCATTATTCTTCCAGTTTATATAATTATTTCTATTATGTTCCCACCTCCACACTCCATATTTGTTTATTTTTCTAGTTGTTTTATTTCTGGAGATTCCTTCCTGACATCAGCCCACAGACGAATAATATTTGTTTTGAATTAGCAAAGTAATTGGAAAAGATATCAGAGCAAGAGTTTGTTTTTTCAGGCATTCCATTGAGGCATTTTATGAATGGGATTCTTTGAGAAAATAAAATCAGGTAAAAAATTGAATATGAATTATGATAAATTGGAAATAAAATACGAGTGAAATATATTCATTAAAATGGGATATAGTTGATGTTTAATCATGCAGAATAACATAATGGAATAAATAAACAATATTTTCTATTGTTTTCATAGCTTTTATTGTATTCAAATGAATGCAATGAATTTGTGTATTGTAAATGCATTGCATATGTTATCGATAATACAATGTAATTATTATTGTTAATGCAATGTTAATATTGTAGTAAGTACAATGCAATTATTGTTGTTAATACAATGTAATTATTGTTGTAAGTACAATGTAATTATTGTTGTAAGTACAATGTAATTATTGTTGTAAGTACAATGTAATTATGTATTGTAGTAAGTACAATGTATTTGTTCTTGTAAATACTACGTTTTTATATGCGTATACTCAGTCGTACCCAATACTAATTATTGTTCATAGAGATTATTTACAGACAATCAATAAGCTTTCATCTGGCACTTATAGTTACTGAACATTATTTGTAAATTAGTTTTTATAGTGAAAGTATAAGATTATCTTTATTTATATTGAAAGGTGTTTGTGATATGAAATTGTATTGATATATTGGTAAAATTGAGCAAAATTAAGTAGTTTAAAATTTTGTTGAATTATTACATTTTTTAGACAGATAAATATTTTGACAGATGAAAATTCTTACAAGTTTGACACGTTCAAACATGTTCAAACATAGATGATGTTCAAACATGTTCAATGTGTCTACATCTTGCATATTATATAAAAACTTCAATAGATTTTATTGTAGCTGGAACATGTTCAAAATACTTTTGATCATGCATTACTCTGTCGTAAAAATTGAAAGGGGTAGTAATAATAAATACAAAAAATAGAACATTTTATTGAATTAAAAATGTAATCACTGAACAATTGTAGAATTATAGGGAAATTAATGAATGGAAAATATGACTTTTGCTTTTTTGGACTGAATTATTCCTCTTGTTTGAACACAATTATTTCTTCACTATGTCAATCTTTCTAATATTAACCTAGTTTTTACTCGTATCATTACAACTTGTTGGATAAAATAACTGCTCGAGTCCTCTTGTTATACGTAACAGTTACAAATAAAACAGTTGATAATGACCGCTCCAACTTGCAGCAGTTAATTAGTACTGTCTCTAGTTTTTATTTCGTTATTCTTAGTCTTGTGATGATGTCATCAGATGCAATTTATTCAACTGAAGAGTTTCAGTTAATTGAACGACGACAACAAAATTTAGATTTTATTTGCATTTGATTTGAATATAACCAAATCTTAAATTACAGAATTTTAATATAAACTTTTGATTTAAATTCTAAAGGTGATAGACAACGGATGATGTTATGATAATAATGTATCCGTTTTGTCAAAAATGAGTTGCCTTGGCATTTATTTATTTTAACACATGCCTTATAATATATTAATTGAATTAAAAATTGTCACATAATTAAATTATCAAACCTTGAATGTAGAATTAAATATATGGAATAAATAAATATTTTAATTTTCAGGTATCGAAATTGTTATAGCAATAAAAAAATGATAGAAATTGCTTTCCGTTAAGTTCATGGAAAATTAATTTTGATTGTGAATAAATATTTAAACTAATAATTTATACTAGTGTCAATTCCTATTTCGTACTCAATTCTAGGCAATTCTTGCAGGTTGGCTTTAGTTGGGTCTCAGAGTTGCAAGGTCCACTCGTTGTTGCCCTCTCGATGAAGAGTGGAGAACCTGTGGTCAATTGTGTCAGTGGAGGAGTCCACAGTAAGAATGTGGGTGTCCCTGTGTCTAATCCACGAAAACTGTAAGATATTCTTTTGTTGACAAGATCGCGATCATGAAAGGGGAAGTAAGATAAGTGTATATCCAAATATAGATAATTTACTCATGATGAAGTAGAGCTTGAGTAAAACATTATGAAAGGGTTTAATAAGTGGTAGATAGATCCTTTACCAGACCAAATATTATACATTCGAGTTTGAACAGCTCTTTTTCTTTTCTCTCTATTAAAAAAATTGTGGAAAAAAACTTTCTAACCATATTCAATCAAAATCTGAACTGTATATCCTACAACATCTTCGTAAAACACACAAGGCAGTAAAATGTACAGAATCGAATATTTCAATAATTGTATATTTATTTTCATCCAAGTATAAACCAATTGCCAGACCTGAAGTGTTTTTTAACGGCTTATAACCTTTATTGGGATGATAAATAGCCACATTGGAACAACATACTAAGCAATGCTTGCAAACAAAAGGGGGAGAATTTAAGAGATAATTACGTGCCTCAAGTAAACGTAAGGAAATCAATGTAACGATATCCAGTGGCTGACCTACAAACATAATATGCAAGTGTTATTAATTTATGATAAATTATCATCGGTTATCATTGCCGTACATAAATGATCTTTTTATCATTGATCTAAATCCGACATTCGGTGATTATAATTTATCGAATAAAAGATCAGATTAATATCGTATGGATCAATTTCCATATTTGATATATTTTTATTTATTACTTTTAACTCTAATTCAAGAAAACCTAGTTTTTTAAACAATAGCATATAAATATTCGAACGTTTCCACATTTTCGTAGAAATAATTTGAAATAGTTCCAGTAACAGTATAACTGCAGTACAGTAACAAAATATTCTTGGCAATTAAACTCAAGTCTATGCGTAAATTGTTTTTAATTCTCTTCTAAGTTCAGTTTTCATTTCTTTTTTTAGTTCAGTGGTTCATTGTTATTCTGTTCTGGAGTATTTTTTTCTGTCATCAGGAAAACTGAAACTCTACTTTATTCCCTTACTTCTTCTACAGGAATAAAAAAAATATGCAAACAGAAATAAAATACTCATAAAAAGGGCATCGCGTAACTATGAACAAAAATTTAAATTCAGAGCTTCACCAATCACCATTTACTGTTTATAGTTTTTCTAGTCATGTTCAAGCAAGTTTTCATCTTATTTTATGGTTGTATCGGAGTATTAGACACCTATAGTAAAATTAGGTAATAGGTAAAATAAGCTATATTATTCCTGTTAAAATACATTTAGTCATGTTAGAATCTGATAACAAAATACGCAATTACTGCGAATAATTATGCTGTTATATACGAATTACTAAAATTCTTGAAAAATTGCTAATGCGAAAAAATTAACTTTTTAACCCGTGAAATCATCTATAGTTGCTCAAACCTTCAGTTTTAAAAGAATAGAGTGATCGATACACGTGATTAGCAATCGGTAACAATATTCCTGAATAGGATTCTCCAAGAATTGATTTTGTTATTTATATTCACTATTGGATATTATTTAGACTAGTCATGTGGAAAAAAGGATGAAATTTTGATGTAATAACTAGTTTCGATAAAGACTTTTCTATTTTTTTATGCAAGTTGAATGATTTTTTTTTTCAGGATATAATTTGACAGTCAGATTTTGAAAATGTATAATGCTTATCTTAAAAATGTAAATTTTTCACTGGACGGGGTCTTTAATTTTTTATGTAAATTTAAATTATTCTGAAACATAAAACACTGAGTTCAAATGTAATTTCCTTAGACAGAAATTGGATAGTAAAAATTGGCATAGTGTTAGAGATAATAAAGTTCTGAACATAATTTAATTTCATAATCTTCGAGTTAAGACGTTATTGAATTCAATGAACGAATTGTCTATATAAAATTAGTTTATTGCTGAACCAAGGCAGTACATTAGCAGTCCATTCGCAATCCAATAGCAGTACTTTAGTCAGTTGAATACCAAAGCAGTACATTTAAACAGAAAAGTATTTAAAATGACATTGGTTAAAACAAACTAGTCTTTTTGACTCCCTCCTAAATATAAAATGTAGCACCAACTCGCATAGTAAGTTAATTTGTACAACCGATCCATTGGATTAATAGTCTTTGCGAGTTACTACAATACATTCTGTCATTATTGTTTCAACATACGTATAAATTCTCATAAAAATAATTTTTACTCCCACAGTATGTTGATTCAATCCAAAAAATGAATTGAATTAACCAATGTTTGTAGACACACCATTTCATAGTTGTTAAACACGTGAAAAACTGAATATGATCCAACCAAGTCACGTAATAAATTGATTCAAGGCATAAATTGGTGACCCATTAGATATTACTCATATGACCACATATATGGGCTGTACTATTTTCTCTGTGTGTTAGCATTACATTAGCAGTACATTTGCAGTACAATAGTAGTAATTCAATTGTGTAACTATTTCCTGAGATTGCTCTCTGCCTATTTTTAAATGTAATTTAATCTTCGGTGAGGATTTCAGTGCCGCCATAACGATTAGAAAAGTAATCAGAACATTTTAAGCAATTTTATCCAATCTACTTTCAGTTTGATATGACACTTGCGGTTAGTAGCTACACCATTGTCCGAGCCAGACCTGATTATTATAATAATAATATATCCATTCTACACTGAGAGTATCTTTTCAAAGTATATATATGTGTATTTATGTACTCTTTCTACTAATTTAAGGAAATAAATATTTCAATCTTATCGACATAAATAACTTTCTTATATGGATGATTAGCAATTTTGATTCTCGTACCAATTATAATAATGTTGAAACAATGTTGGCAATAATGTAACTAGAAACGTGCAGTCGTAGAGTGCATACCTTTTTTGCCGTTTATAAACAAATAACCTTGATATCTAACCTGCTCGTTATCAAAATCTGATAAACTAGTTCCAGGATAATGACCGATCATCCCACTAAAATCAGGCAATTCGGTTGAATACTTTTGAGTTATTGAATTATGAATGGCCATGCCTTGAATTTTGACCATATTGCTCCTAAAAGTTTACCAAATCGTTCATGGATATTGATCAATGGTGTCACCAATTTTCGTGCAATTTGGTTGAATACTTCATGAGTTATTGAGTTATTTTGACCTGAATTAGAACTTTTACCGGTTCACTCCCAAAATTTTACCAGATAGTTGCTATTTATTGAATAATCGCCCCCCACAATTCCTGGCAAATACTTTAATTACTTTTAAAGTTATGCGAAGATCAAGTTGATGAATTATATAATGCTGCCTAAAATATTACCTTCCGAAAACTGCGAAGGTAATAATGTAACAGTATTTGCAATTGTGTCACAATATTGGCAATAATTCAACAATATTGTAGCAATGACAAGGTATTAAAACTAATATCAATGTTTGTAAATGAATCATCAAGTGAAGGGTTAAAACAACCAACAATCACTGTAAATAAATTATACAGTGAAGGGTTTAACAATACATTTTCTCTAAAATAACCAAATTCAAACCTCAAATCTTTATACTCTTTCTAACGAAGGGTGAAAGACTGCTGCATTTCGTGCTAGGTAACACAATCATATTTTTTTGATGGAAAAAAACAAACACCGAGCTTCAGAAACTGGTGTTAGGTTTTTGGTTATCTCTACAAAGAAACCAAACTGAGAAGAGAATTGAAAGAAGCTTTTAATTGTTTTTGATAGTTTACTCAAATCACATGAAATAAATTAGATTAATATTATAACAATTCGCGTAATAAAATGCACTAGAACATGGTAAGCTTGAAAACATGAATATACCAATTTATCTATTAAAAATGAAAACATTATTTCAATCAAACAAAAAGTGCATGTACATTGTAAAAACAAGCCTCTTATAGACCACTGTTGGTCTTTTGAGTAAAGATTATGAAATATTTAAGTCTTTTCACAATTCAAATTGGAAATATTTTGATCCTTTAGCATACTGCAAGCATACAAACAAGTGAGTTTATTGTTCAAAAATTGAGCCCTTTCACAGCAACAAATCCGAATGAAATGATTGCTCTCCCAGGAGTTTGCCTCTCGCCAACTTATTGTTTCAATATAAATTTTTATGGGAATAAAATGACCATTCTATACGAGAACTAAATATATGAGACACAGTATGTTCTCCATTAGAACAAAGATCGATTTGAAATCTTTAGGAAATGATAAAGAGCACCTAAAATATTCCAATGTTTGTTATAAATAGAAAATATAATTAAATATGCCTCCGCCCTACATATTCGCAAGCTGTTTATTCTTCCTTAATACAGTGCTGCCATGATTTATACTGAATATATTTCGATTTTTACCCAGTAGAAAAAAATGGATAAGCACTATGTCTCCTTTTGTCGATCGGTAAATATATTGAGGATAATTTTTAGACATTATTGTAGATATTTGTTTTCCAGAATGTCCGAAGAAAGATGATAGACTAAAAAATACTTTAATTTAGTAAACTTTCGGGGAATCATTTATTGTTGTCGATAGATGATATTTTATAATTTATGCAGATGATATGTCGGCGACCAGAAATTAACCTTCCGACTGTAGAAATTGTACAAAATCCCTTTTCTTATATTCTTGATTACTTCTACGTACTTGGGCTTGAAACATGTGGAGGAATTCGTTTCCTCAGAAACTACCCAAATTGAACTCTTTTAGACTCTCACTACCGAAAGCAATTTCTTTATCCAGATTTTCTGAGATGTTGTAGTAATTGGCCTTTATATGTTAAGTGTAGAGTCTAATATGGTTAGACAGTGTAAACTTCTTACAAGTAATAAATTGTGAGATATTGAAATCTAAAGTATGAATATTGAATAATAGCAATTTACTCTTTTCCTTTCAGTTTATAGAAAACCTATTTGTTCGATTTTCAGTTTAAAGTAAATTAGTATTAATGGATGTGTCACCCGCAGTACAAATGCCGTACTGGTACCCACCACATGTTCTACATATGTTCGTATACAACGCGTTTATAAAATTTTAAAATCATCTAAAATTCTAAGGGCTACTAGAGAAAGAAATTATTTTGTATTCAATACATATTCAATTTTTAGATGATATTTTTAGTTGTTATTTTACTTGAGTAAAGCAAAATGTAAATTATTTTATATTTCAGATCCTGAAGATGACAGAAATTACTCAAAACGTTGATTTTTTGTAAATAAATATTTTAAAATTAATATAAATTTTAATAATGATAAGGTACATCCTCTCTATATTATTCGTTCTGAGGCTAAGATGCAATGCTATAAATGATTCACATGACATATCAAATGCAGTGTGAAAAATAATGGTTTTGATTTACTATTATTTTGTAATGTTTTAAAAATTAAAACAGTTTTTTTTTTGTTCATTTCTTAGTTTCGTTTCTATTCCGTTCTTTCCATCTTAATACAATGCTAATAAAGAAAATTATTGACGATAATCGCAATGTAAACTAAGATCAAAATAATTGGTTTTAATTTATTCATTAAGAATTGGTAGGATGAGTTGGAATATTTCAAGGTGCAATATATGAATAATGTTCCCGAAATGTTTAATTTCTTTCACTTTAAAAATTCAAGTTTTTTAAAGTGATGTAGTATTATAAAGAAAAAGTGTTTATTCATTACTTCTAATAGGAACGGGTGTTATACCAATAATAAACTATTTATATGTAGTAATATACCAATAGTAAACTGTTAATTGGTAGTTAGTATACCAATAATAAACTGTTAAGTGGACCGTACTTGGAAAAATCACCTATTTTTATCATTTTTTTTTTAAATTTCGTAAACAGCTACCTACTCTTCCAGATATTTGAGTGAAATATCAGAGCTCTAGAGTCACTATAACCCACTGGGGGGAGATAGAAAGTGGGGGGAGGGGCGAGAGGAGAATTACGGTGGCGCTAGATGGTTCATGCACTCCCTATTAGCCACTATCAATTCGTAATAATTAATTATCTCGTTATATCTGGTATAGTTCTTGCTGCTGAGACTATACACAGTAACACATTAGCGATTGGCAGATATACGGATCAGTCACACTCGATATCTCATAAGGACAGGGTGTAGCGTGTCACAGGACACCCAGCTACACTTCAACTTCGAATGCATTTTTATGGCACTCCTCTAAACTAAAAACTCTTGATATTCAAAAACCTAAGGCTTTTACAGTTTTGAACCTAGGCTTTGTTTTTTTTTGCATTCAATTTTCCAGGAAATTTTATCAAGCTGTCATTCCTTTTTTTTCGAATTATTTTTCGGATTATTGAATTTTGAAGAAAAAAATCTTATTTCTCCTTTTTTTTACGAAAAAATTCGATATATTGAAGACCAATATGAAAATCGAAAAAGCAAGGACTGAGTACCCGAGAGAATTGAGTGGAGAATCGATTGAGCCTTATGGCTTTTTCGGAAAGAGGTAGAAATACGTTCGAAATTTGAATAACATGTTTTCTATGGGTCAATCCGAGAAAGTGTCATGAACGAAAAAGATAGGGAATTCAATTCAAAAACTAATTTCAGAACCGTAGCTTCATCAATAAAAATATTTTCAAAAACCAAGTACGGACCTCTTGGTATCCGGTCAATTGGGTCGTAGTCATTAGGGTCGCAGTCATTTCTGTTTTGGTCATTTGGGTGGCAGACCATTTGGGTCGCTGTCATTTGGGTCCGTGTTTTCAAAAAGTATAACAAACATGTATATTGCATAGTTAATATAGCTTAAGTATAATTGATTGCTTTCTCAGTTTTGAGGTTAAGTAATAAAATATTTTAAAATTTAATGAAATTTTAATATATATAAAAAGTACTTAACGCTCTCCCACAACGTGTTGAACGATGAAAATTTAGCATACTCTAAAAAATAAGATTTTTTACCACAAAGGTTTGCTTACGTCTAACATGGCAAAATAAGCTTTAAACACGAAGATTTAAATTAGTTCATAGTAAAGAAAAAATTAATACTGCATATTGTGGGCAATGATTTTTAAAAGCAAGAATTTATCGTTTGAATTTTACTGTTTAACAGTATTTTGAAGTTTTACCGTAGCTTCCATGTACTTCTTTTCCCATGAAATGGCTCACCGCATTCAACCTGCATTTTCTTTGTGCAGCTAGACTTTCTTCATATTTCAATGTATCTATAAATTTCCATATTTTTGGATGCAAGCAAGATGTTACTGTTGGTGCTAGGTAAATTATTCAAAAATAATCCAAAGATATTCAAAATTTTTGCAGGAAACAATGGCATTAAGTGTTTTTTCATATATATTAAAATTTAATTAAAAATTGAAATACTTTATTAATTAACCTTAAAACTGAGAAATCATTCAATTATACATAAGTTAAATTAACTATGCATGTTTATTATACTTTTTACAAACACGAACCCAAATGACATAGTCCCGGCCCCCTTAAATAGGTAGTTAGTATTTCAATAATAAACAGCCAATAGGTACCTAGTATAAGAATAATAAAGACATTTCATATTATATCTCATTATTTGACAAATATTGATATCACATCGTTCAAACAATCAATTCGTCTGCTGCAAAGTCATCCTATATTCTAATGAATAAACCAAAGGAAGAGGGTATGTGTTCTTTGTACAATCAAATTATTTTAGGTCATTGGCTGTCTCATGGCGACAAATATATTGATTGCACTGAGAATATTGTAGAGCCCACCCTTTCATTGGTGTCCATGTTGCGTATATATTCCAGTCAATTAGGAAGTCAGGAAAGTCTCTGTTAACATGTTATTGCCATATATGACTCTTATACGAGGGAATTAGAAATCCCAATTGTTTATTTTTTCTGCTAAACCATTTTTATGAATGCTATATACATAGATTATGGACTCAAACCCCGCCCCTGCGGAAACGATCCTTTTTTTGTAATTAGGTAAAAAAATATCACTCACATGAGTTGCAACGAAGCCATTCAAGTAGACAAACATTTTATTATGTGAGGAAAATAAGTTTTATGAAGTTTAAATATAATATATTTTATAGACAATATTTTTCCATTAAAAACGAGAAGGATAAAATCTTTACAGAAGAGGATATATATTTTATTGGTTCTAGTACTCTAATATATTTTCATTTGGGTAACAAAAAATATCTGAAAATCTTCAAACTTAAGGAAAAATAACCCTAGCATTTATAATTTTAACACACATGAATATATTTGTTTAATATGTTGCTATACACTGAGTTACCCCTGAGGGTAATTTTATTTTTTCGGTCCAATGAGGACAGACTCCATCTACTGCATCCACTACTATATATCTCTCCTCCATATCTGCTGCAACAAAAACAGAGAGGAGGAGCAGCATTAGAACCACACTGACCATGAAAAGCCTTTGCAAATGAGCCATTTTACCTGAAATTAAGATATGGTATATTAGGTCGAATCGAAGAAGCTCAAATTTTACTTTATTAAATTTTTAAATAGTATAATTGAAATCTTTTATAATTCATGATGCTTGCAAAATCATATAAGAGTTTCAACTCTATAAAATATTGTGTCCATAAGTGGGGATGAATTGAAACATTATACCTGTAACACAACTGAGTACAGTTACTCACCTTTCTATAATCTGTATCACTGTAAGGTAACTGTTACTAGCTGAAGTAATTCTATAACTGTTACTAATGAAGTAACATCCTTTTATAAGCCTCCATAATTACACAGCTGCTCAGAAAATTGATGTTTATTCGTCAAATATTAAAGCTATCTATGTTTATTATGAACAAATTTCACCTGAAACCCAGTTTGCAATGTTAAAATATTAATTTTTCAGGTGATTATTCCACTAACTGCAATTAATAAATGCATATACAATTATAAATAAGGCCTCTGATCCATCGATTTGGTTCACAATTTCACGGCAATATATTTATCGGTCAAAACGATATTTTTTCAAAAAAATTAATTAAAAAATCGTAATATTAAATTTTCTTCCAAACATTAAAAAAAATATATGCGGAGAAAAGTCCGGCGGAGAAAAGTGCGGCGGGGAATACTCCCTTCCCCATTATAAATGAAAATATATGTATATATCTATTCAGTGTAATAGACTCTGGTTCTTTATCTTTACTAGCTCCAAAAAATCATGGGATACTGCTTGATATTTTAATATTATACGATACAGATTAACCTTAGTTGACGATTTGCCGGTCAATAATTTTCTGATGGGATATTAAACGAATAATTTATCTCTCTACCTGCCTATAAGCGGTTTATTTTGACTGTTATTGTTGCAAGGATTATCAGCTCAAGGTCTGGTGAAGTTAATCAAAGATACTAAGAAACTGATGTTTTTTGTATATTTATCTGCTGCGATGCAAATAACATTTAATATTAAGGTCTTAATGGTTAGGGCGGCTATGCATTATCAATCATATAAGGAATATGCTACGTTATATTATGATTATAGCAAACTTTTTTCAAATGTGGTTGAAAATGTGTATATGTACGATAAATTGGCAGGTTAAACACTGGAAAGATCACTTCCATTCATCTATTGGGAATATCTAATCAGCCTGCATACTGACAGTTAACTTGTTAAGCAAGAAATAGTTAGTAACCGTCAGATAATTTGAAACTTTTTCAATCTTACATTAAACTCCTCTATTTTGACTGTTGGTAATTATTGTTTGTTTTATTGACTAATAGTACTATTATATTTTCACTGGTGTTACTCATGATATTTTGACTGATGGTACTCATTATATTTTGACTAATAGTATTCATTATATTTTCACTGATGGTACTCATTATATTTTGACTGATTGTACTCATCGTAATTTGACTAATGGTACTCGTTATATTATCACTGATGGTACTCATGATATTTTGACTGATGGTACTCATTATATTTCGAGATTCTTTTCATGTTATTTATATTTTATACCTAATTTTACAGCCAATTAATAAACAAAAAGATGTGAAAGCCGTATCAGCATTTTGTGTTCCAAAAGAACTGCTTCAGTGCTTAATTATTTTAATATTATTGTTAGATCATTATGAATATTTTGTTATTATTATCATTTGGTCTTTATTATTATTAGGTCATTATCATCATCACTTGTCTTATTTGTGGAGAAATACTTTTGAATTTTTAATAAGAGATTTTTTTTTTATATTTTTAATTTTTTTTTTTGAAATAAAATAAAATATTTCAATATTCGCAACAAAGTGGATTTATTATTTTTATTTTTATAAAAAATGAGAAAGGAAGGTATATATGATTCAGCAAAATCATTGCTATTGAAATTCATTAAACGAATAGAAATTTAGATTTATGAATATATAGGGGAAGAATGATCTGAATAATATCATTTTATTCAGTTCAACTATTCACAATTTTTTTTTTCAATTTCATCAAGTACGTATATTATATAAATAAATAAATTATCAGTTCTTCATAAGTTGATTAAATCTCTCAAGTTTAGGTAAATATTAAATATTACAATATTCTTTTCTTTCAAACAGTTATGTATGTCTTTAAAAAGGAAGTTAAACAGCAATTTTTTTAATTTACAATTTTTTAAGTCACCATGAATTTTCAAATTTTCAAGGTTTGAGTAACTATAATAGTTCTTTGAAATATAGAATTATTCACTAAGTATGATACTGTAAATTCCCAAGTTCTTCAAAATCTATCTATTTCTTTAACATCTCTAGTTTTCGAAAATCATAAGTCAAAATATCTCGACTTCTCCCGTTCCGATCAGCATCGCTTGTACAGCATACAAAATGAGACGAAAAACATCTCATTGGTCCTCTTCTTTTTCCTTTTGATGGATTCTTGTCATCAGGTGGAGAAATTGAGATAAATGCTGACCATACGTTAAACTGCTTCTTGATTCGAGGCTATTTCAACAGCTGTTGTGGACGGGAACATATCGCCACATTTTCTTGCCTGACGGAATTTGCCAAAATGATATCTAGTAATTTTCTTTAATCTTTCAGAAAAATTAAAAAAAATAGTTTGATCTTATGGTGATGAATTAATATCGTTATCGTAGGTATAGGTTACATTATCATCTAGAGTCATTTAATAACAGAGGCATCAAAGCCACAGCATTTGGTCACTTACACAGTATGATTTTATAGGTTTTAATATTATGCGAGTAAAAATTGATCGAATATCAATAATGAAATAAATTAATCCTATTTTATAAATTCATGGTGCAGAATATAAACCTAAATTGGGAAAAATCTGAGATCATACCACATTGTAAAAATTAGAATTTATTGAATGGATACCCAGAAATGAAGTTATTATTTTGCCATAGAATATAAAGTATTGTCTTCTCTCCGATGTCAAAATAGTTTACTACATTGCTAAAACAAAGAAGGGAATTTTATAAATGAGAATATTTAAATTAAACTATACCTGTAAAGGAAAATATGAAAAGAAAATTAAATAAAAGAAATTAATATAAAGGCATATACAAAAAGGTGAATATATAATAGAGGAATATAATCAATCGGAAAACTAGAAAGAATATTCAGAAAGAAAATATATGAATGAATAGACATATATATAAAAGATTTCTTATTTGACAGATCGTCTTTCATTGTCCATTAACATAAATATTTATGGTATTCTATTGTAGACAATTTCATCAGGATATTCGAAGAATTCAGGATGTCCGACGAAATGTGATTGATTTAATATAAATTTAAAGTGATATATATCTTCATGAAAAAAACGACATGATTTTCGTTGAATCATCTATCGTTTTATCTTTATCTCTTTAGTATCGATTATAATCGCAGATCAAAAGCCTATGATTGGTAATCACAAATTTTCTAGAAATAGATTCTCATACCTGAAACAATATCTTATTATTTTCATTCATGCATATTTCGGGTAAAAAATAATCACACAGTATTTGAAAGTTGTAGTATATATCTACAACATTTCATGGCAGAACACATCACCATTGAAATGCTTCTTCAATTCTCTCGGGAATGAAACATATGAATAAATAATCACTGTTTGAATTACTAGGTTTAAAAATGATAGAATTTCTCCATCGCACTTTTCTGATGAGAATGAAGTGGTAGTTATATATGCATACATTGAATATACGTGAGAAAGTTATGGTGGAGATATGGAAGATTAAGTGAGGTTTATTCCTACCATACAATTGATTTCAAATTTATAATAAGACTTTGTTTATAAAAATTCAATTATAAGATAAGTTCACGTCGTATTATGGTAACCAACTTTTCCTATTCATTTCTAAATAGAAAAGGTCAATTTTGTATTCAAAGATGTCAATTCAAAAGTGAATAATTACCTCAGCCCATGTGTTGATTATTTGTTTGATGGCAGAGATTGTGTTCTGTTTGGAACTGCCTGAAATAGAGTAAAAGCTTTCATTAGATTAGGAGAAGGTAGGTATCAGGTAAAAGAGAGTTGACACTTATCAACATTGACTGACTCCAATTAATAAACCAAACTGAGGAAGGAATAACTCATATTTTATAAGAAAAATAAGGTGAAATTGTTAATCCTATCATATTGTTGATGGTATATAAATTGTTTATTATTATCTCTTAGAGACACATTATTATATAATGAATAATATTCTGAAATTATATTCTATATTCATTGATTTCGATCCGATTCATTGACTACTATTATATTTAGTGAGATTCTTTTTTGAAATATACACTCAATGATAAAGATAATGAAATTTAATAAATTGAAAACTCTGATTCTAACAATATGGCTCCGAATGAAAAGAAATATTTAAGTCCACCCTCTTCCGCTTGTGAACAGCAAATTATTTAAAAAATATATTCTGTGATTTTTAATATGTTTAATTATTGTATATATGATATTTCCCAATGGAAAACTTAAATATTTTTTTATGTTAACAATATATTTTCAACTATTTCCCATTCAATTACAAGTTATTATTAAATTCTATTAAAAAAATGGATACTTTTGTTTATTGTAGTTAGTAAATGCAGCTAGGTTTCCGCTTGGCAGTATGATAATTTGAAAAATGAACAAATGACAAAAGTTTACCGTTTATCTATCTTGGAAAGGTCCTCACTGGACCCAATAACTATAATATATGGTACTAGGACAGAGTATCGAAAGATAAAGTATCGAAAGACAAATTAACGAAGGACAAAGTATCGAAAGACAAAGTATCGAAAATTCGATCGAATTTCTAATGATGGAGAATTGATCGAATACAAAATTGATCGAATGAAAAAGTGATCAAATGGAGAAACAAAAAAAAATAACATTCACAAAATTAGTAGTACATAATTTGAATTATGAATTTTGCTCATTGACCGACAGTTGGGTCCCGAAAATTGGACTCGCCGAAAATTGAGCCGAAGATATTTGAGCCCGTGGCAATTGGGCCCCAATACAATTGAGCCTAATACAATTGATCCCCAAGAAGTTTAGGCCCAGGGCCACTATTGATCACATTAATAAATTGGTTACTGCAGACATTATAGAGAAGTTTCACTTTGTTATTACAGTAGCGAATTAAGTTGTTACCATAGACTCTGATAAAAGTGGACTCCGTTACAACCCGGAGAATTAAGATTTTGCCTTTCTATAAAAGAACACTGCATACGTAATATTTAACTTTTACTTAATGCTTCATAAAGGATTATTTCGTATATATGAAAGCCATTCAGAAGAAATAGACAAAATCCTCTTTTCAACCCATGTGAGTGGAGTTTCTACAACCGTGTCATGGAAGACCTGCCTCGTACCACTAACGTAATTGGAGGATAGTACAGATCGAGCGATGCACAACACAACTCAATATCGCCACCCTACAATTTTAAATTTAGAGCAAGATTACGTTTAAAATAAATTTAAACGTACAAATACTGAAAATCAAGATTGTACATAACAGTGAAGAATGTTCTAACATTTTTTTTACGTGCTCAATTATCTTGGGCCAAAAAATTATTGTCTTGAGGCCCAATTGTCCTGGGCCCAATTGTTTCGGGCTCAATTGAAGGTGTGCCCATTTCATATTTATTGCACCAGGCTGGGGAGGCACGGCCTCAACTTTTATATACGTTTTTCTTTCTATGCTATATATCCTTCTATTTTTGTCTTTCTATACTTTCATTTTCTATATTTTGTCTTTCCTTACTATATCCTTCGATACTTTGTCTTTCGATACTTTGTCCTTCGATACTTTGTCTTTCAATACTTTGTCTTTCGTTACTTTGTCTTTCGATACTTTGTCCTTCGATACTTTGTCTTTCGTTACTTTGTCTTTCGATACTTTTTCTTTCGATACTTTGTCTTTCGATACTTTGTCTCTAGATACTTTGTCTTCAGAAACTCTGTCCGCACACCATAATATAGGGATGCAAATTATTGAATTTGCTTGATTCTATTTTACACGGTTTTAATCTCAGTATTTAAAGTTAAATCTTAATCATCTTTCCGTAAAAGAAAAACAATTAATTAACAAAGAATTGTCATGATCTGTAAATTTGAATCATTCAGACCCTAAAATCAACATAAGAAATACAAATGTAGAAGAAGGAAGCATCAATAACTGAGCCTCAAAATTAATTGTTGATTAAATTATTATTGAATTTCTGATTTATCTATTGCAATTTCTTCAAACATTTTATTGCCTTTCTAGATAGCTGGTTATCTTTTTAAAAGTCAAGACATTGATTTTTAGAAAATTTGAAGAGCATCTTTATTTATTTGTGTTTCATACACTCGAATAAAGAATATTTCAATTGATGTATGCTAAAGAGAACGCTATCCTGGATACTAACGTTACCGCTTTGGAATGGTATTACATAATATTGAGTAATTTTTCTAGTCTCAACTTTAAAATTAGCAAATTAAATTTTCTTGCTGTACATTTTGTTAAATTATTTACATGTTTTGCTGAGTTCTTTTACTAAGAAAGACTAGCAAGACCCGTGGAAATTACACTGGATGAGAATCGAAAAAATGTTATAATAAAATTGATAGTAAAATATATATCATATATTACAATAACATCCTTTCTATTTATTTATATTGGACACATTACATACTTCGATTTACACCAACTTTATGAGGCGCTATTGATACATTGTCCCTTTAATCCGTTTAGTGACTGACAGAGCGACTGACTCGGTTTCTTTTATATTAGTATATAGATTGTCACCAATAAATATTCTGTTGGTGACATTAATTTGATTTACAACAACTCTAAGAGGCGCTATTGATAGAGTGTCTGTTTAATGTATTTTGTGATAGACCGACTGAAGGACATTATCATCATACAACATTTTTCTAAACTACGTTATAATTTAGATCCACAGATCCCCAAGTCCTTCACTTCCAGCACCAACACTTCCACCGCCTACACTTCCACTATCTCCACTTACACTACCTACGATTCCACCACCTACACTCCCACTACCTACACTCACATCGTCTATACTCCTACCACCTACACTCCCACCACCTAAACTTCCACCATGTACACTTCCACAATCTGCACTTCCACCACCTTTTCTAACACCTATACATGACCAAAAATCACTTCCTCAATCTACACTTCTACCACCTTCATTTCCCCCACCTACATTTTGGCCACCTTCTCTCCCCTACATTCACTTCCCCACCTTTCCTTGACCCAACTTCTGTATCTCCCACTTCAATTCACACACCTTAAATTACCTTTTTTTTTTTTTTTTTAAAAGACAATATTTTTCCATTAAAAACAAAAAGGATAAAATCTTTACAGAATTGGAAATTCCTTCAGGAACTACGAGTGAGGGGTTGAGTTCCCTGAAGGGGTGGACCCGACCCTCTAAAACCTCTCCTTCGCGGCTGAGAGGATTCTGAAGGCATTCCCTCTCTGGATTGCAAGAGCCATTCGCTGTTGGAACCAGGCAGACTCCCTTGGACTCCCTCTCAACAAGGCGTCTACCTATGGACTTCATGATTAAGGAGGTCGTTCTACCGTACGCTCCTGTGGTCTCTATAGCAATTGGGTCAAATATGTATGCATCTCCAAGGGCGGAGTATTTCTGACGTTTACGGTTCTCCGCAGCCCCGGCAGCTGATCTGGCCTCAACTGCGGAATCATTGAGGTGTGTCTCGGCAAATGTGTCGACACACGTGCAATCCCAAATCAGACTCTTTCCATTCATGTAAGGAAACACAGTAATACCATCTGGGCATTTACCATCACCTCTGTCAAGTCCAGGAGGCTCAAGTACTGAAGGGAATCCTGCTCTCTGCAAAGTCCGTTTTACCACATCATTCATTGCTGCATGTCTTGTTTGACGCCCAGAACTGTACCTACAAGACAGGCCATGCAGTCCTCTGACATCCATCCCACTGCCACAGCGGCAAGAATGAAGTTCGCAAACTCTGGCACCAACTCTGAGAGCAATGGCTACCCTCAGGACCTCTGGATCGAGCTGTGTACCCAATGACGGTATGGGAATCGCGTTCAACCACACTCTAGTTTCTTTAAGAGATGCAGATAATAGTCGTGCCCTTGCCACCTGATCAGCTCCAGCCAACAGACTCTCCATTAATGAATGAGCCCGTGGTGTATCCCATTCTTTTTGACTGGACTCATGGACTGGTACCGGGAGACCAGCCTGTAAACCCTGCCTCCATGTCCCAACTGCATCCGTAAGCTCTCCGGTATCGAAAATTACCTCAACTTTTATTTCCTCCCACTTCATTTCCACCACCTACACTTCCACCATATGCACTGGCCCCAAATTCTTTCGAGCCAAATTCACTCCCCCATTCTCACTTCCGCCGACTACACTTCCCCCACCTACACCTCCCCACTTTCACCTCATCTACCTAAACTTTCTCCACATCTTCACTTCTCCCACCTACACTTCCTCCACCTTTACTTCCTCCGTCATCACTTATTCCAAATTCACTTCCCTCATCTCCACTTCCCCAGCCTTTTTTTCCCCACCGTTTTTTTTTCCCACCTTCAATTTCCTAACATTTTAATCAGTAATTAAATAGATAGGCAAATTGAAAAATAATGAAAATAAGGGAAACAAAATATGAAATACAATAAGATGTTTAGTTTGCGGTATCATGCATGCCAATTTCATTTTATCTAATTACTGTAAGCGTAACAGACGGACTTACTTATTCACTATAATATTATGAGGAATGAACAAACGGAATACTAATATGATTTAGTTCTGTTAAAAAATTCCAAAAGTTTTTAATGGTGATAAAAAGTATGTGGGTGAACGAACTACTACTATTATAGAAGTGAGTGGAAACTTATTAACATTGACTGACTTCAATTAACAAACTAATATAATTATGAATTACAATTGCGAGATTTATCTTGTATTTTACAGTTAAATAGTTGGATTAATGATTGAAATATAAAATATTATTTTAATGAGATTATATCGTTGTGTATAATTATTTATTAAGAAGTACATTAAATGGTTTTGAAAAAAAAGTTTTTACATAGCGATAGAGGGCGGACTGAGGTATTTAATATTTATCTTCCTTTTGAACCATTGTTTTAGAATCAGAATTTATCATTGCAGAGCGTTGATAATTATTTTTTTAGATATGTAAGTATAGACATTTCTCAAATTCTAGTACATATAAAACAGATAAAGTGTATAGATAATTTCAGATAATTCTGTGTGAAAGAATGTAAAAGCTGTAAATAATTTAGGTACGTAAATAGTAGGTGAAAATGACAGATTACAAAACGGGTAAATGCTGATCCTATAAAATATTAATGAAGGAAAATATGTAAAACTTTAGCAAACATTCTCCTGTTATAAAATTTAATATGTAGAGTGTAAATGCAAATATTTAATACGAATAAAATACTTATTCAATTTTATCGTCCAATTAACTTTTTCTTTGGAATAAGTAACTTTCAAATTATAATAATTCGATTTGTTTTGATTTGTACCTTAGAAAGTAATTCATCGATGTAAGATAATAATAAATTTCGCAAAGTGAAATATAATTGATTTTGATAGACTATAAGTGAAATATATAATAAAAAATAAAATAAAACAATGTACCAATTAGTGTATTAGATATAAGTTATTATCTATGTATTTAGTTTAATTTTTCAATAATGTGTGTTAAACAGAAATATGTACAACAATTTCTATAATATAATTATTTTAATTATACAATCTAATTTCTTTATAAGGTATGAGTTATTCCCTAAAATATATTCAAATTACTTCATTTGTTTGTTAATTGAACTCAGTCTGTTTTGATAAGTTTCCATTGTCTTTCAAACGACAGCATGTACGTAGTAGTACAATTCGATAGACAAAATTAATTCTATCGTGTGGTGGTCCTAAAAGGACCCATTCTTTGCCATCCGACAAATAAACAACAAAAGATATCAATTTAAGAGAACCATCTACATATAAATAATATTTCAGTATAATTATCGTTAGTATATATGAAATTACTGATTATACTGCATAAGTGGCATCTGACTAAGTATAAAATGATATTTTCTTGAAATAACATATTGCAGAGAAATTCTGGCATCAGGGTTTGAATCTCCGACCTCAAGCAGAGTAAATTACAACATATTTTAATGGTTTGATTTGATTTTTTTCTTCCTGTAAATCAATATCTCAAAGATTGAACAGAAAATCAATTTAGGAGAAACGTTGTTCACGTTTTTTTGTAAATTAAACGAAAACTAGGAATGCAATCATTTGAATAACTGAAAGAATGAATGGTTAACCGATACAGATTATGGTTAAACGATACAGATTATGGTTAACCGATACAGATTATGGTTAACCGATAAAGTGAATGGTTAACTGATACAGTGAATGATTGAGTGATTCAGTTAATGGTTAACTGATGCAGTGAATGGTTGAATGATACTGTGAATGATTGAATGATACTGTGAATGATACAGTGAAATGTTAACTAATGCACGTAATAGTTAATTGTTTTTGTCTATCAATATTATTGACTTAATATTCACTGTAATTTTGTTTATATTTACTAAATTTTAATAAATGTTTACTGTAATTTTGTATATATTTACTGCTGTAAATTTAATTTCTTTATCAGTACATCTCAGTACCTAGAATTACTAATTAATCTCCTGCCTTTATATCCAATGACTACTCTCACTAACTTCAATGAACTAATCAGCTACTGTTTACATTAGTCTCAGGTGTAATTTATACATCAGACATCAAAGATATTATAACAAACTATAATTAGTTAAGATTGAGTAGTTGAATTGTATAATGTAATATCTTGAAGCAGAAGTTATGAAACAATTAGAATATATGGTATTTAAGATACTTTAATCTGACCGTTACGTAATGTCGTACATTTGTTACTTTCTTTTATACATTTAATACTTATCTTAATAATGTAATGTATTTACAAAATATGTCATTAATAAGAATTAAAATGCGATAGATTATAACATATTATCAACATTAATTAACTAAATCTGAATGCAATATTCTGAATCTCATTATTTTTAACAGGAAAATACACTAGTGTGTGAAATTAAAAACAAATGATTGGTAAAGGAAACTTCGTAATACTCTGACACTCACAGTACTCGGAAAGTGGGTGGTAATATTGGACATGAATCAATCTCAATTTTAGAAATTTCTGATTGACCTTCAAGACTATTTGCGAACTTACTGAAATTACCTTTTTACATAGATAATACTGAGTAATATTTTATGCTGACCCAACCAAAAACAACTAATTAATTATAAGGTGTTTTACGTCTCCTGTCTACCTTCCCAGTGCTGTGGTTGTCTATGAACAGCAACGTACACGGACGATGGTAAATTCCGAGTAATCGGATGGTTCCACTTTTACTATCACGAAAGAAAATATTGATGACTATTATTTAACTTTCATTATTAATCTATTTTATCATATATGTACATAATTACATATCATATATTGCCATTCAATAACTTGGAACTTACCCTTCACCAAGAAAAGTATCTAATTGTCACAGCTGCAAATTGCAATCCAAGTTAGCGAGAGAAATTTCAGTCAGCATGGGGAGTAAGATGGTAAGTTTGTTAATTTGGCAGAAATGTTCATTGGAACGGAAAGAAGATGTTAAAGTAATGGTGAGGGTGACCGATAAGATGGTAAATTAATTGTGAAGGTAACTGAGAAGATGCTTAAATAATGGTGAGGGTGACTGAGAAGATGCTAAAATAATTCTGAGGGTGACTGAGAAGATGCTAAAATAATTCTGAGGGTGACTGAGATGATGCTGAAGTAATGGTGAGGGTGACTGAGAAGAAGCTAAGGAATTTGGTGAGTGACTGAGAAGATGTCAAATTAGTGGTGAGGGTGACTAGCAAGATGCTGATGTAATGGCAGGGGTGTTTCTGAGAAGATGCTACATAAATGGTGAGGGTGACTAAGAAAATGCTAACTTAATGGTGAGAATGAATGATAAAATGCTAAATTAATTGTGAGGGTGACTAATAAAAAGCTAAGGTAATGGTGAGGGTGACAGGGAAGATGCTGAAATAATGGTCAGGGTGATGGAGTAGAGGCAAAATTAATTGTGATGGTGACTGTGAAGATGCTTATGTAATGATGAGAAGATGCTAAAGTAATGGTCAGGGTGATTGAGAAGATGTTAAATTAATGGTGAGGGTGAGTAAGAAGATGATAACTTATTTGATAGATTGACTAGGAAGATGCTAAAGTAATGGTGATGGTTACTAAGAAGAGGCTTCATGTTAGTTACCAAGTTATATTTTCCTTGGTAGGATAATAATTTCAGGGTGAATAAGACAGCTGTATGAAAAAATGTTCTGTTGATATTAATATTTGTCATATTTGATTCCTTTTTTGAAATCTTAAAAATTAGACTATTTCAATATTCATAACCAATATCATTATATTGACTTATTCAAACCAAAATAGTATTATTGTTATAGATTAATAAATGATAAAACTGATATAAGAAATTATCAACTATACCAGAATAGTAATACTATTAGTTTTAGAAGAAAAAGTGTTCATTCGATCAGGTTTTCAAAGATCATCTATCTACAACAATAGAAGATGTTAATCAAATCAACATAAATTGCAATCTTTTACTGGACATTTACACAAAATAAATCACGACAATAATGTCTCAAATTAAGATAATTTACGTATGACGAAATACGATCAGTATTTACCGTAATTGATAATGAAACACGATCTGCTGATTACAAGTTTTCCTAATCATAAGCACAATGTAAAACACGGAACAATAAATTATTTGATTGATATTACAGTTGATACACATTAATTCATATTAAGTAGATTCTTTGTTATTTCCTTATTTGATGAGAAGCAATAAAGAAAATCGTATATATCATATTTTATCATATATATGACTTATACCTTAACTAAATAAGTGTGTCATATGATATGTATAACTGTATATAGTTTGATTTAAATAAAAGAATATATATAAATAGTACAGTGATATATTTAGGGTATTAGAAGAAAGAATTAAAAAGGTTACTACCACTATAATAGTATAGTTTCAAAAATATTTGTCCTTGTGAAATGTAATTTTATTCAACTCATAACTATACGCAAGGGTGGGGAGCCAGTAGAGGCCTGGTCACTAACAGTTTAGTGCTCCAGTCCCTATTAACCCCTCATTCTTGTAGACCAATTTGAGAAAAGATACAACCAATATGTAAAACAATATTTCTTGCATCAGTTCATCAATAGAAATTTATGCGGAAAATAAAATATCACAAACTCTTTTAGTAGAATCATAACCGTTTTTGGCAAAACGACATATGAATACTCATAATCTAATTTTTATATATATTGTTAATTTGTACCAAAATAATTTGATAACTATGTACGTAACTATATGGAATACGTAACTGCTCGAGAATACTTACCGCATTTGTACGAAATACGTAACTGTAGGAGAACTTAACTTCATTGTTGTATCCCATCTCATGATTTCTAAAGTCACATTTAGTTCAATTGAAGTACTTTCAGTAGAACAATTTCAAGGAACACCGCACACGAGTGAAGGAAAAACACAACAATGGGATAGTTTGGGTCTTTGCGATTTATTCTCCTACAGTCTACTTTACACGGCTTGAAGGACTTTAGAAGAATGTATCTAATGGCTCGAGATAGAGACATTCTACTGGCACTTGGATTTTACATAATGAAAATCAAAATTTATTTTAAGAGATCGCTATTAGGTTTGTGATTTGAAATAGAAATTCATATATTTAAATCGTACCTCATTATGATTTTTTGATATTTTCCATCATCAATTTTTCTATTGCCCGATTTGACTATCAACTTCACCACATCTGTAAAAGTGTTATCACCCATTCAAATATTATGCATTGTGTTTTGAATGACACTTCTTCTGCTCACAATGCAGTTTATAGTCATTATTGCATGTTTATTAATTTTTCTTTACACTCAATCAGAACAGAAATTGAATTTGTTCTAAAAAGAAAAATAAAACACTTCGTCATTGCTGAATTTATCAAATCGAGAAAAAGTTATAAATCGCAGTAAAGTACCATACAAATTTCCAATTAGAGAACTAACATGGCATAATTCTGACTTCTACCCTGTACTGAAATGTGAAAAATTGAGTTTTTATTTGATTGATGGTTTAGTGGGGGAAGCAAAGGCCAGTAAGTAGATAATGGAATTATTTTTTTCAATTTCGTTATTAATAGTAAATTGTCTTCTATATTTACATGCATTATTCTGAAAGCAACAGCCAAAAAATGAAAATTATTGGGTAACATTTTACCGTTTTCTGCAATATGGGTTACAGATATCATAGTGGATTTATTTCACTAATTTCATTCATTAATAGAAGGAAAGACCTGGTTATATCTTCAATTCCCTCGGAAAGTCCGATTTCATTTATTAATTGAAACATTATTAAAATAGTTATTCTACAACAATGGCGCCATTGAGATTATCACCGATTTAAAGCCAAACGGTGGGCGATGATATTTCTTCAATAGAGTAACTCTTTCATCGTGGCTATAGTTTTTTGACATCACTCTTCATCAGTGTTCTTATTCATGCAGTTTCAGTAATTGACAACTGCCATTCCTTTTCATCATATCATCATTATTGATAGATGTAATCAGGTAGGGTGATGGAATCTTGCGATTGATATGAAATATAATATCAATCTTTCGACTGATATGAAGCAGAAAATATTGGTATGTTATTAATATTTTCGTAGAATAATTATTGTAAAGCATTAAATCAAATGTCTTTGGATCTATTTACGGACCTTAAAATAAATGAAGAAAAATTTAGTTGAGAAATAGGATAATTATATCCGATTGTTAAATAATTGAAATAAGACTCTGAATCTTTAGTATTGTAAATGATGTTAACTTGATTTAAGGAGGAAAATTAAGGTTGGGCAGGGAAGATTATACAAATGTTAATTACCATACTGAATACTTTTATAAGTATCTCTCAAAGAGTATGTAAGAATATAAAGATTATGGTGTGGCCATGTAAGATTAATTGTGATCCCATCCTAATCTTCCGTGGTCCCACAATAACCTCCTCTGCCCAGATAAGTACGTCTAAAATGTAAAAGGACCAAAAGGTAATAATCCGAGGCAAAGCTGCTGCTTCTTATGATGAATTACTCTGCAGCACGAGACAATTAGTTGTGCTTTCCATCAAAAAATAGAGACTAGAAGCTAAGAGTTAGTTTAAGCTTTCATTTAAACTTACCTTACATAAAAGATCATGCATAACCCTATTATAAATATCTTGAGAAAATTGAAGATTATTTGGAGCATTAATCCTTAATTTTTCATATTAATTTTTCAATCCAATCAATATACTCTAATTCCAGTTTGTCTCACGAAGATGATATGGATGAACTTCCAAATGGAAGATTTTATCTATTAGGCTTTTTTTTTTAATGGAAACACATTGTCTTTAAAAAAATGATGAAACAGATTGGTACCCGAATCAACTACGTTTATTTTTAACTGGGAAGCGTCAGTGACGATTTGCTTATGTGAAGGATATTGACGATGAACATTTGAAGTTCTTAGTAAACTGTAAATACATTGAAGCAGCGAAATGATTTCACAATCATAATGCTTTGTGATAATGTCTATTTGTAGATTGTATTCGAATTGATGCAACATTCGTTCGAATTCCAATGGCTATCGCTTTATTCCAGTCTTTGTTATGACTAAATAGAAGTAGAAGTTTTTTATTATCTAGAGTCCTAGATGGTTGGCGCAAATGATTATAAAGGATGCCTAGTTGTGTACGTCATGGTCTGATTAACTTTTAATAAGCTTATGTCAATGCGTGGAAAAAATGATGTAACTCTCGATTTTTTCCTCCCTCCAGCTCACAATTTACAAAAATCCAAGCTGGATTCTTCCTCTAAATAAAATCAGCGCAAGAAAATGTTCCAAATCTCCGTAAATAGAGATCAATTATTGTTGCTGGAGATCTGAAATGTGATTTATTAGGCAAGAGAGCGTGACCAGCGGGGAAGAAAAATTTTGAATTCCGAGGCGAATGGAGAGGTAATTGTTGAAAAAGACACTTGGAGAAAGGTAGGAACGAGAAAAATTGAGACAAATATTATTATCACAGGGGAAAGTTTCAATTACAAATGAAATTACAAGTTGTTTAAATATTTCGTCAAAACACCAGCATTTATCATCTGGCAACTAATAAAGTGGTACGTATAGCTGAGAGAAGGAAAAACTGAATCATGGAACAAACACTAAACAACCAAAAAACATTGAAATAAAATTGAAAAGATAATCTAATGTAATTAAGTTTTTATATTAATTTAATAACTTCTTCACTTTTTTTTGCGCAGAAAATTGAATGGATTTTAGAAAGAGAATCATACATATATGTATTATACAATGCTCATTAAAATTGAGTTACAAATAACAACTAAATAGTGGCAACTATTTATTCTACTCACTTATGGTTGATGGAACCCACTTTTCTTCAGTGGTTGGAGGGAAATTGGTGGAAATTGTTGTTGATCTCAGGAGTTGAAAATATTGCTGAAATTTCAAATTCAAATCCCCGTGCCATATAATATTTCATGGGTGAAATTAAATCCATAATACGTGAGAGACGTGAATAAGTCTCTCACGATGGCCAATAATATATAAACTTTACTAATCAAAGTTCGGAGAGAAAATGTTTTGATTTAGCACCAATTAAGATCCAATAAAACTTACAAAATTATGATGACAAAAAAGCCATAAAGAAAAGAGAAGTTTATTCGATTGAGAAATTTGCAGTTGGGAGAAGTTATTGTTGTTTCGAAATTCAAATTAGTATTGTGAATTTTGATCATTAGTTCAGTATTCCCAACAATAATCTTCCTGTGCTTTCAATATACTGAACACTGCACACTCAAAATACTTATGGGTTGAATATATCACCAAACTTCTAATTTGTGAGAATATTTATAACAATTTACAACTGTCATGTGCACATTTTATTGGAAAGCAAAAGTTCTGAAGAACATGTTTTGAGAAGTGCGATTGTTCATACATCTATGTGACAAGAAAAGAAAGGATGAAAACTTTTGCTCATGCAGAACATATGTAAGTTTAGGTCTACTGTTATGCATTACGGAAATTATTGATCGTATTTACATAATCGTAAGAAATGGTGATAAACTATGAGTGTATTAAATTCACAATATTTATGATTTTATTTTTGTTAATAATTTTCTTTAATTATAATAAACTGAAAACTAAATATTTGGAGAAAAGAAAAGATTTCAGGTCTTATCTTGAATCTTGGTGCAATTTTTAAAATAATAGCAATTATTATTTCCACACCAGTAACTAAAAAGCATCTGGTTTATTGTTATTATATATAATAGGATAAATATAACATAAGGCTTTAGTTGCCAATAAATTATTAAATTCTTGTAGAAAAATAGCTCCTTTCGAATTTGAAAATTAAGAAGAAAATTGCAGAGCTTATCAAAGAAGAAAATGCTTACGCAGCAATTTCTTTGCAATGATTTTCTTTGGAGACATCAATGGATTTATTATAAGATAGTGTTTTTTTATTATTTATTTACATTTGTTTATATACGTATACAGAAATATATATTTCTAGAGATGATATTCAGTTAATTGTCAATTAATTGAATAAATAAAAAATACTTAATGGTAACTTCACTAATATTTTACCATAGAGATTTATCGTGGGGTTATAAAAGATTAAATATGGTCCCCTATCAATTTGCTATCGAATCATCAATAATAATAAAAAATCTTTCATGAAAAAAAGGTATATTATATTATGGATCTCATAAACCAATGATTTTATTAATGGAATATAATGATATCTTATTATTGATGTATTATGAAAGTGTGTCACAGAAATTTCATTATTCATTAATGATCATTCATACTAATCTATCCATTTATCATATTTCCATTAAATAATGTCAGTTTATAGTCCTATAATTCTGTCTATCAAAATTATGAATAATTAATTATGTTTTCCTTGAACTCAGCTCCGTATGAATATTTTAACACGAAAATTGTTATATAATTCAGAGAGAAGATATATGTATATTTAGAATACATTGATCATACAATATGTAAGATTGTAAATAAATACATGAAATAGAGTAAATTTCTAGTTATCGGACATTCCAACATTTTCGACCAACTAATAAAATAATAATTTTATAGTTTTTTACATGAATCTTTTTCTATGAATTATGAATAATTTCACCTAGGTCCTATAGTATATTCATTAGGGTGGAATATTTCCCCAACCCAGTTATAATATTTCCCCAAATTGTTGCAACATTGACACAATATTGTTGAATACCAATTATTGAATTAAAAAATCATGTAAGAAAAAAGTATGCATCTTTTAAATTTTCAAATTATATTATAATATGTCTTTTTGAAAAATCAAACGACAATAATAATATATTATTGAATTGTTAGAATACTGTTTATTTTCCTTCTTATAATTGATAATGTTAAATCGTACGATTACTTTTAACTTACACTAATACTGTACCAACATTTTTTCTTATATAATATAATAATTTGATTATCTCCCATGGCCATTCCAGTTGATTCCCGACACGCTTAATAACTGCCGTATGCAAATACCATTCCAGGTTGTGAAAATATTCACACAGTAATTTCGACAGGAATACAAATTTCCTCACAATTCTTAGTTTCTATCACAAGAAGGTAAATGTACGGGGCTGCGAAACTTGATTTCATTACGAAATATTCGAGTGACATTTCATAGGATGATCTTGTGAGTAAAATATACACCATTTTATATATTAAACTATATTATTTTGAATTATATTATCATTATTAAATTGATTTGTCTTCTCAGTCTGGGACACTCAGGTGTTTCACAGAGGGGCACAAACGTATATGACACTTATATATAAAACACATAATCGTTTTATAACTATTTTATTGCTGGGCTCAAACGTGTTTCAGTGTGATGAACTTTAGTGTCTCAGCATTCCACTGAAGTTCAAGGAAATTTACAACATACCATTTCGTTCCGAAAGGTTTATCCTATAACTCCATGCAGATACAGTGTGAAGTGGTTTCTTCATACCGAAATGGTTATCCTATAACTCCATTGAGGTACACTCACCAATGGTTTCATCATACTGAAACGGTTATTCTATAACACCATGCATATACACTCTGAAGTGGTTTATTCATATCAAAATGGTTATCCTAGAACTAAATGAAGAAACCACTCTTCAGTGGTTTCTTCATACTGAAATGGTCATTCTAAAACTCCATGCATATACACTCTACAGAGGTTTCTTCATACCGAAATGGTTATTCTAAAACTCAATGCAGATGCACTCGGCATCGGTCTCTTCATTTACTACCAAACTTACTGAGCAGTGGAGCACTGTACTTTATCACTGATATTTCAAACCCTCTTTTCACTCACCTAAATTTAGTGTCGGTATATCTTCTAGCGAAATGTTACAGTGTAGGAATATTACTCAAATAAAGAATGGTAATACTAAATCATATTCTATTTATGATTTCCGTAAGATGCAATCTCAAACTTTTGAATAATAGAGATTAAATAAGCAGAGGATATATATCAGTGAGAGTTAGAGTGGGAAGAGTTGAATATTATTAAGCAATATATTACAAAGATGTGTAAATTATTTAGAAGTTTCGGAAGTTATTGTTTAGGGTCAAAGGAAAATCACTGCAGGATTTGATTTCACTCAGGATTTTACCTTTAGAGTACGGTTACAAATTCATTCAAATATCCGTTGATTGTTATACATAGTACAGAAAACATTTCGACTATTACTTTAAATGATGTCATAACTTAAAAATCATGATTTATAATTTACGTACAACATCCTGTTCAGAAATTCTGTAAACTCAATACATGATATGATTTATGTAAACTGACAAATTGTATTTTTTAGAGATATGCTGTTATCGAAATTAATGAGCGATATGAACATTTTTGTTATAAGTCCTCACTGAACCTACAGGATCTATTTGTTAAACACATGCTGTTGCATATTTATCAGTCTCATCCATTACTACGTAACACTATAAACAACAGGAGAATTTAGATAGTGAATGTCTACCCAAATATCTTAAGAAGACAAAGCAATATATTGCAAAAAAGTTTTAAAGACCCAAATAAGCACCAATTCTCCTGGTATTGAATCCACTCAGTGGATATCTGGCAATTCAATCGCCTTATTAAGAACAAAGCATCGACTTTCCACTGAGCTTTCGGGTGGCCATCAGAACGACTTGGGGACAAAATTACTGGTAATTCGATGTAGCATCAATCATTCTTTACAACAATTAAATTATAGAGAGAAAGTTATCGTGGGGTCAGCGAAAATTAAGAGGAAACCCTTTTAGGATAAGATCAGAGATATTAGACTATTCTATTTTTCAATCGTACAAGAAAAAATTTCATAAATTTTTTTATTAATTTTTAGTGTCTATTATACCTGCAGGTATCATCAATTATTAAGAATTTAAATATATATTATTATATAAATTTTAAATGATTGAAAATGTTGAACCATCTGCTAACCCGAAACTTGCCTTAACTTTTTAATGAATAATTTATCTTATTGTAGAAATTTTACTTCATATTCAGAAAGATCGTTTAATGCTACTATATAAATATCCAACTCAAAATCGGACATTTTAATTAGTTTTTAGAATTAAAATTGGGAGTCTTAAATTATTAGAGACATATTTATTCCTAAGTAAACAGTCCCAGCTTATTAAATTTAATTGGAAATTGCGAGGCCTCTTCAGTTTTTTAGGTAATGAAATTGAACACATTTATCTCGTATATCATTTAATATAAAAATATATTGGTTTATTTAGATATTTTAAATCATGTTTCTGTATTTGGTAGCTCATTTTATTTACCCTTGAGTAAGAAATAGAAATTCTGATAATATAGGTACAAATTACAATCAGATTCTAACCATTTTTTTTTTAAATTGTCGGGTCCACCCCTTCAGGGAACTCAACCCCTTACACGTAGTAATGAAGGAATTTTCTATCTGTAAAGATTGTCCTCAAATATTGTTCCTTATATATTGTTCCTAAATAGATATAATATTTTAAAATGATAATTACACTTTTCTCTAAACATAATAATATCTTATGAATACTTCACTCCCCCACTAATTACTTCTTGAACATTTCCACTTCGATAAGAACACCGACAACAGGAGTTGCATTTTTTTCTTGTATTTACTTATTCAGCAGGCATTTCCTCTCTTTCTTCTACTAATGTGACACGAGTCTTACCAATCAACAAAATGAGGGAAACAGTTTCGTAAAGTTATAAGGGAAATTTATGGTGCAGGCCATAGAAGATTACGAGAAAATTTTATGGTGGGACCATGGAAGGTCAAGAGAGAAAATTATGGTGAACTAAGCGCGAAGATTAATGGAAAATACCAACATACTCTCATTTTTTCATTAGTTATCACGTGTTCTATTGAGAAAACAAACTATATTTAACCAGCAAAGTGGTCGATGTTAGCTTATCGGAGAAATTTTGTATCAAAATTTGAGAAATGTTGTCACAATATTGGGTTAATGTTGCAACAATGTTTGGGGGAATGTTATAACCCCTATATTGGGACAAAGTAGTAAAAATAATGAACAAATGTTGTAACAGAATTGAGGAAATGATATAGCAAAATGCAATTAGTGATAAATAAAGATAATATGTTTTTTGTTGTTATGTACGAATAATCTATTCACCAACATGAATGAAAAATGCATATAATTCTATTATTATTGAAATTAATTATGTTTATTATCGTGTATCTGTATTATTATACTGTATCAACATTTATTCAGTATCAAGTCTTTCATATACTCGAAAATACAATTTCTCACTAGTACGAATATTTGTTCCGGGGAATTTACCGAATTGCTCACTCCAGATAATCACCTACCAAAATAAAAATTCACTTATTTCCATATATAAATAAAGACTATTTTGAAATTTTCAACACAAATGGCCATTTATGCTCTTTGTTGTATCCGCTAGCTTGGTGTACTGCTTAACGACCTCGCAGAAGTTTGAAGGGGGGGGAGGGAGGCGACAAGTGTCTCAGTATTCGATTTCCTAATGAATAGATGAATATATTAACGCACAATCGGCATGAGATGGTCAGATGGGTTTAAAAAATGCACTGCGCAAACTTGAGATTGTGCAAGTATGCAAATTTCGCGTAACATATGTATTATAACTTTAGCATTGTTGAGGTCGTCTAAAGTTAAAGTGAGACTCCACGAGTCCACATCATAACCTGCTCTATTTAGATAGTCCGATTCGTAAAACTGGAGTTTAAATTACCTTAATTTGCGCATTGCCTTTTGTACAGCGACTCTAATTTCTTTCCTGGAAGTGGATTCTAGTCTGTACAGTCACTGAAGTCGTATTTGTGACAGGTGATGTTTGAAATTAATGGTTCCATAACATTCATGACATTACTGAATCTCGCAATTTTGAAAAATAGCGTTAAAGTGTGTTCTTAGGAACAAATTTTAGTATAGAACTAGCGAATTACATCTGTCACATAAATGATGAAAAAATGTAAATATATATAATTTATATAATAATAAAAAATGATAATTCAGCTATCACGATTTGATTTTGCTTTTTATTTAATGTTATTATATGTAAATTGTACTTATACATGAACAGAAAACAGTCAAATTGACTAATAAATCAACCATGCAGCGTACATTATATAGGAGAATATTGCAGAACTCAGAGACTCAAAGTATTGGGTGAAAATAGGTACATCCTGTAGAGAACTTCCCTATTGAAATGTCATGATACATGTTAACACCCCCTTTTCTAGTACAGAGAGATTAGAACAAAACAAGTCAGAGATTATTGTTATATTACCATTTTGATATATCTTATGTGAAAAAGTTTAAATAGGAGACAATATAATATATTTCCTCAAGAAAATACTATATCAGCGTAATACAAATGTACAGTAGCTATAGCATTTTTTTCCCGGAGAAAATAACTAATCTCGACATCAATGGCCACCTTTCAACCTCAATTTCAGAGGCATTCCACAAATACATCTATTGCCGCCAAAGAGAAAATCAGATTAGTTGAAGTTAGGCCACTCTTCTTCACTCGTCAGCTTACAATGGAAAATAACGTTAGCTGAAACTTGGAGAGGGAAATCCAAAAGAGATACAGTACTGTGTTTATAATGGAAAATAGCGCTAACTGAAACTTGGAGAGAGAAAAGGAAAAATACACATTAATACGGAGCTTAGAATGGAAAATAACGTTAGCTGAAACTTGGAGAGAGAAAGGGGAGAAAAACATAAAAACGGGGCTTAATTGGAAAATAACGCTAACTGAAACTTGGGGAAAGAAATGGGGAAAATGTACATAAGTACGGGGCTTACAATGGAAAATAACGCTAACTAAAACATGGAGAGAGAAGTGGAAAAAAATACATCAGTATGGGCATTGGAAAGCAAATAACGTTTACTGAAACTAAAACTTGGAGAAAGAAATGGGGAATAGATACTACAGTACTACAGGGTGCGCTGTAATGGTGTGCAGCCGTTTCGTCAACAGACTTTTCGTCGACAAATTTTCGTAACGGGGATATTAACACACTCCAATGTTACAAAATATGTACTTTAACAAACTAATGTATCAAAGGATCAAGTTACAAAATAGAATACTGGTATGGAGGAAAACAATTAAATCAATTTCAATCGTTTTCTACTTCAATACTGAACCAAGACTACTCAATAATAACGAATTATTTTAAAGTAATTTAATAATTTTGGGTCGAGTTACGTTTGTCATTATAAAAAATTTAAACAATTTTCTCTCAATAATTTACGTTTCATAATAATAAGTTTCATATCGTTGGATTTCTTATTGAAAAGTCATTTTCGGTTGATAATATCCAATGTTCGACTACTAGCTGCAGGCTTTCTGTAATTGGGAGGTAATCCTAGATTGAAAGTCAAGATTTTATATAAAAAAAACTCGCATTTGAGTGTTCATCAATAATTAGGTTCTTGTTATACCAAACAGTGACACAATTAGTTGGATTTAAAATAGAAAACAGTTCAGAGTTATCGACCGATATCCCATTTATGAATTTTCATCCTGTAAGAAAAAAATATTGCATGTTCAAAAAAATATGAGCTTATTACAAATTATTTAGAACTAATTTATTATTATTAATATTATCAAAGTACTCGAAAAGATTCCTTTACCCAAAAATCAACACCAAAATACACTAATATGCAGTTGTGACACGAGGCTACCTATGGGCAAAGAATGAAATTTATGAATTATCTGTGTGTGGATACAGTCATCTAGATTTAAATAATTTCATTATTTTTATAGTTTTGTCTTGCATAGACATTAAACATTTTTTCAAATTACTTTTAAATAAATTTTTATCATTGAATAGTTCTGGTCTAAAATGTAGGAAAACCATAGCTATTCATTTAATAGTTTCTTCCTTACCATTTATCTATTTAGTAAGTTGATAGTTTGATACATTATTCTCTTAAAGTACATTTTGTTTAACATTAGAGTGTGTCAATATCCATTTTACGAAAAAAAAATCGACGAAACGTCCTGTCGACGAAACGTCTTGTCGATGAAATGCATGTCGACGAAACGTCTTGTCGACGATACGTCTTGTCGACGAAACGTCTTGTCGACGAAACGTCTTGTCGACGAAACGTCTTGTCGACGAAACGTCTTGTCGACGAAACGTCTTGTCGACGAAACGTCTTGTCGACGAAACGTCTTGTCGACGAAACGTCTTGTCGACGAAACGTCTTGTCGACGAAACGTCTTGTCGACGAAACGTCTTGTCGACGAAACGTCTTGTCGACGAAACGTCTTGTCGACGAAACGTCTTGTCGACGAAACGTCTTGTCGACGAAACGTCTTGTCGACGAAACGTCTTGTCGACGAAACGTCTTGTCGACGAAACGTCTTGTCGACGAAACGTCTTGTCGATGAAATGTATGTCGACCGAACGTCTGTCGACGATATGTCTTCGACGAAACGTCTTTCGAATTTACATTCATTACAAATAAGTAAAGCTCCTTTCTGGAAATGTTAAACAAGTAAACTAAGAAAAAATCATTACAGATATTATACTCTCTCAGACTGTTCATCGATTCGAAGATAATTTATTTAACGAAGCATAACTTCTCACCGTACCCGGATATCATACTACTCTAATATCATCTTTTAGCAATGACAATGTAAATCACAGCTATATCATTGTACATGATATAAATTATGTCATAAGAGTGTGATTATCGTAGCATAATGACAGTTTGGTCTCATTAATTACTTACCGAAACATGTTGAGTTAAACCTGAAGAAATCTTTCACCGTGTCATTATTCTGTCGACGATATCGTACATTACATGAGATTTATTGGCTTGTTATGTTATTAAACTGTAAAACATATTATCATCTTCATTCCTTTGTTCGGTTTTAATTTATTAAGCTTTTTAAATTATATACCCCCTCGTGTATTTTCATTTTACCTGTTTAAATTATCTTACATTGGTTATATCGAAATATATCCTTAGTAAGAGAAAATTATAATGTTATGTCTATCATTGCAAAAAATAGTATAAAATATTTGGGGAAATTCTATATTCCCTTTTCGTCGTTTAAATTATATATTTTATATTTGAATGTTTGCATAAGGTTTAGAAAAGAGACATGAAACTTTAATTTGAAAATTATTTATTATAATTCAGTAAATATATAGATATTTCGCATTGAAAAATCCTATTATTATTAAGAATATTTTTAATTCATTATTTTTAATTTTTTATCACATTAAATTTAACGAAAGCCATAAAATTTAGATTATTAATCTATCTTTCAGCGAAAAATTGTTCCTTTACATTTATTCCTGGTGTTTTATTCAAGCTGTCATAATTTATTTCGTCCTTCTAAAGAAACTCCAAACATTTCTTCTGTCGAACAAATCTCAGTTGTGAAATTTTGTAGATGAACATTTTAGAGAAACATTTACTGCACAAATATCCAACTGAGTCTTCTTAATAATAAAATTAGGACTTTATCTAGGGAATGTTCTGAGTTATCAACCAGTTCCACGTTTTCGTTCATAACAGTTTATTTATTAATTTAACTTTTAGTCTGTTCGTATTTATGATACCTATTTATGATAATTATTTTTTATAACCGCTGATATGTTGAATTGTTGATTCTAGCATCTTTAGGACATAATAAATAGCTGAAAGTAAAGATTTAATCTCATAATCCTACAGCTATTAATTATTCACAATTACAATTAATTACGTATTTTTGTATTTAATGTTTTCATACATTACTTCATCTAGTTTGTATAGTAATGAATAACAGTTTTAGAACAATGATCAAATTAATCACAGACAGAATTCATATTACTATAAATCTCAGAGAAAGTACGAGCTTCTTAAATTTGTAATGGAACTGCAAACTATAGGAAGAAGGGAGTTGTTGTTGAATATCAGGCCTGTTGATATACACGAATGTAGATATAAAGTACTGTAGGTAATTATACAGTACCGTTGATAATTATGCTTTAATGTAGACATATATTACAGTAGATAATTATACAGTGCTGAATATATGTATACATTGCTGGGGAGAGAATACATTAGACATAAAGAAAAGCGAAACTATATTTGTAACTCTTGTAATTACACAAAAATTAATATACAATTTGAATGGGAAATGAATGATTGTTACATGGTAATATTCTTAGGTCCTACTGCTTACTAAATAGCTACTATTACGTAATGTTTATTTATTTTATAAGTACTGGTATTATGCTGGCTGGTGTTATGAATTCTGTGCTAAGGTTACTAATATTTCAGTTATTGTATTTATAGATAATGATATTTATGGTTTTTGGTTACTTCATGGCTATATGGTATTATCGAAACTCAATGTTATGACTATTCAATTATTGTTACTGGTATATTTTTGAATAGTTGGTATAAATCGGCAATATTGTGAATTAAATTAATTCACTAGTGCTTATATATTGAATGATTCGGAATATATAAATGAAAAATAAATCAGGTTGTATATAATATATGCATAAATTAGTCTAAATGTATGTACTATGTATAATATTACATTCAATCTATTTGGGAATAGAGGTCCATATCATTGAAAAAAAAATTAAGAATATTATTATATAATTATTACATTTACATTTATGACACAACGTTTAAAAAAACATGATCTAGTATAAGTTTTCTTTCTACATTTCACGAAATTTTATTATATGAGATTTCATCAAATATCTTCTCTGTCCAATTTACGACCGTTTGGATAATTTGTCACAAATATTCATGGGACCATTTTTCCCATTGTTATTTTTCTGAGGGGTTTAATACAACCGAATTATATTTCGTATTAACCCTATTCTTTCTGTTTAGAAAGAATATTTAATAATTTATTAATTACAGTTAAAGGTATATTTTTTTTACCTTAAATAGCTATTTACATTATAATTATAAATTGTATAATAATATATTGTACATATTATATATTTATAATACAGTAAAATTAAACTTAGTAATATTTGTTCTCAAATTAAGTTCCATTCAATACCATTAGGATAAATTATTGTAAAAATAATTCGTTAACGAAACTTTATAACAATTACACGACACTAATATTAACTTAAAAGTCCCCATTCGTATCTTCTCTGTCACCCTGTATCTACTCTCATGATTTTCTCTTTCTAAGTTTTTTACGTATTCTTCAATCCATATTTGCAGATGTACAATTGTACAATTGGAATGGAGACTTGGAGAAAAAAGGAAATAACAAACATCAATGGTAAATTTATATTTTGACTTTCTATTTATCTATTCTCTAAATGTGACTAATTTACAGCAATTAAAATCTCCACATGAACTAAACCATCCATCAAACGTAGACTTCATCAATTTTAATCAAGTTAAATATGGCAACCCATACCGACATTGATCAGGTACAACTCTCATTAATCAAGATATTGAGACATATTTCGACTCACTGTTTTCCCTGTCAGCCAATCACACGTACACACGACACTCAGGGTCAACTCTTGATTAATTGGCGAGTGTTTGATGGTATCTGAACATGACAAGGAGAGGAGAATGGAGTTAGGAATGACACAACTGATGATCAGCATAATGCAAGTAATTGTCCTAATTTTCATTCTATTGCAGTAGAAATGCTGTAAATTGAAATCCTGTGTAGTAAATATAGAGTTATGAGTATATAAACAAGTTTTCTTTTATTCTAAAGGAATAGGATTTTATTTTTCGAAAATTGAATACCATTCATAGCAGACTAACGAAAATGTGTTCAACATATGGGCTACTTTCCTACTGGATGTCATTATAGAGGAGTTCTACATTACAAAGGTATTCATTAGTTTTCTTTGTGAAATGCAGTAACAAATTCGAATAATTCCTATTTTCATGATTTAGAAATAATCGATTATGTTGAATTAATATTTTGGAAATATAATATCAGGGTGAAAATAGGTTTATATATTCTAATATAGATATGTACTTATTTATGCTAACATATTAAGAAAAAAATACTCAGAGTAAAAAACAACAAATAGACAGCATTAATGTCGTTAATAATTAAAATATGTGAAAGTTAATTAAATGACTAAATGCCTACTAAAATTATTCTTTTTATACAATGAAGAATTTCTATAATGCGTTTTTTCGGAATTGAAAACGTGGGTGGCACTTCTCAGTTTAGAAAATTAAAAGTTACTGCTATTAAGTCTATAGTTTTAAAACATTATTCCATGGGGAAAGGTTTTTATAATTATATTTTAAGGTTACCAACTTATTTATTCGCCTCCCGAACTTTCTTACCAGGTCATTAAAATATAATGAAGTGTGAGGTACAACAAACTGACGGATGCATGAAACTACATCAGCAAAAGTATTAAAGTTCTTATAATTTTAAAAGTAGTTTAATTCAACTCATAACTATATACTCATACAAGTAAGAGGTGCCAATAAGGAGCGGAGCACAAGCAGTTTAGTGCTCTGCTTCCTGTTGGCTCCTCTTCCTAACCGACCAATCAGGGAAGAGTTAACATTGAAGCAATATCAGAAAAAAATATTATTCTTGCAGCACAGTAACGATTGAAACATATGCGGTAGAGTCATTATCTAAAAAAGTTCATGCGCCGTTTTATTTATGAACATGTTTTCAACCACATTCAGTATTGGGTGTTCGCAGTGGTTGCGCATTTTGCTATCTTTTTAAAAAATTTAGAGAGAAAAAAACAAGGCAGACCGTAAAATATGACGTAATTTTTATCTAATTTCATAAACTTACGATTTTTATCACATAAAAAATAGGATATGTTTCATATAAAGGTATATAATAAATATAAAATATTTGTACTAAAACATAATGATTTACCTTTTCATTGAAGCATCGTAATTGAACTTTTACTTCATTTTATTTCCGCCATTTCAAATTCTTTGAAAATGTCTTCCCTTTCCCAATAAACTGAACTAACAAAAGGAATCGGCAATATTGGAATGGAAGAAATTCCTGGAATGAAGTTCACAGAACCAGTTCAAAATATTGGAATAAGACTTTAGTACCTTAGGAAAATTTAATATTTAATATTTAATTTAATATAAAAGACATTATGCTGCTGAAGTACTTTTTTCACTAATAGAAAATAAAAGAATAGAAAATTTCACAAAAAACAAAAGTGCTACTTAACTAGGGTAACGTTATTTGTCCCATTTCGTAATTTTGTACATTAGTTACTTATAATATAAATATACAGTCAGTTTATCAATGTGGGTTAAACTTACAGTGATAATAGCCTAAATAAGGAAAATCTGTTAACTACGTATTTCCCTAGTTCTGATAGAAAAGAAAGTGCTGGGCATTCTTTTAAGAAAAAAATGTGAAATTAAATTTTGTGCATAATTTATAGCTAACTACTTTGTACTTACATGAGAAAGTTCACTGCGTGTAACTACAGAACCAAATGAGCAAAGTTGCGTTGCGCTTATGTTGACAATTTCAGAGGCACTCATTAACTTAAAAAGAAATTTGGTAACTTCGAAAAAAGATGTAAAACTTTCCCCCACAGCTCAATTTTTTGGAATAATTTACTCCTAGTATGATTTAGAAAATTTACGTATTTTGGTTAATTAAAGTATATAATTATTTCTATAATTTCTACTAGCACAATACCTTTTATTGAATCTGAATTATATTCGTTTGCAAGCATGTAATATAAATTTACATATTCTGATTAAACAAAAAAATCTCTCAGAAGACAAAATATTAATTTATTTTAATAATTATTGTAAATATTTTTGTATTCCGTAGTCATGATACTACTGCCACATATGATTTGTTTTTCCTTTTAATATGCATTTCTTCGATCATAAAAGTGGGACACGTGGACAGATGGACGCGGCTCTTATTATAGTATATTAGATTAATTAAAGTAATTCCGAACTTATTCAAAAAATATTAAATCTGTTAATCAATTTTATCTTAATCATTTGGTACTCTCATTTTATTCAAATAAAATATAGAGTTTTTTAGACAAAAAACGGATAATATTTGATATTTTGAAATTTTGTCGTATAATTTTAGTGTGATGGCTCATATTATTATTGCATTGTTTCTATTTAATTACTTAGATATAACAATATTTAAGAATATCTTATTAGTAGTCTAATTTTTTTCGTAAATATTTCATTCAACACCTTATTTGAGTAAACGTAATACAAGAAAATAGTACCATTAATGATATGAAGAAAAAAAGAGGTGGGAGTTTTAACTCAGCTGATTTATGAGAAGTGAAAGCTATGAGGAAACTAATCAATAAAGACTGAATTAAAACCAAACAAAAGCATAAGGTGAAATAAATTCCGAAATTATGAGATTAAGTGAGAAACACTGAGGTTATTCCAAATTCTCAGCAGTACTATTTAAGATACAATACATTTCTTCCAAATTTAATACAGTGGCCTTTAAGATTCATTCCAGTTATTCCAAATTCTCTACAGTAGCCTTAAAGAAACACTCCAGTTATTCCAAATTCTCTACAGTATTCTTAAAGAAACTCTCCATTTATTCCAAATTCTATACAGTAGCCTTTAAGATACTCTCCGGTTATTCCAAGTTCTCTACAGTAGTCTCTAAGATACACTTCAGTTATACTTAATTGTCTAGTTTAGCCTTTAAGATAAACTCCAGTTATTCCAAATTCTCTGCAGTAACCTTCAAGCGTGTAAAACTCCGCAGAAAATTAGCTAATTATAACTCCACACATTGTTATCTCAGTCTAGTGCCTATTATCTTGAAAACTGCCTGAATCATTATATTATTATAAGCAAAGTAATAGTTACTATTGTATGCAAAGTAATATTTAATATTATTATAAGCAATGTAATTCATAATTTTATAAGTGAAGTAATTACTATTTTTATAAGTATCATGTAATTTCTTGTATGATGTTTTATGTAGATGAGCATACAACTCCTCCAATTGCTTTGTATTACAATAATGTATATTATAAAATAAATACTAGGATTTACCTCATAAAAATTTACAAAATATTAAATGTTAATCGTAGAATAAAGTTATGTATATAAATTAATAAATTTAAATAATTCAGTATGACAATAATAAATAGGAATCAATTTGATATTCGTAGAGAGTATCTCCATGTTTGATGGTTCCAAGGTTCTATTTATTTTATTATTATTTTCCGGCTAGTTTTACTGCCAATTTAAATGCAAAACATGTTCAAAGTGCCTGTTTTTGTTGGTTAATAAGGCACGCATTTCTTACAGGTTATTATTAGGGCTCAGGTATTTTTATTGTGGAAAAATATGTCCTGAATGAAATTTCATAGTTTTAAAATGAAACAATATTATTTGAATATTGGATCGTTGATATTTTATATGTATAAATTTCAGTATATCTTATTATCGTTTTACATTCAATTTTATTACCAATATAATGGAATATGGATTTCGTACATAAAATAATTCATTGATGTTGAATTAATTGTGAAATTCATAATATATTTGTTTGGTATTTATCAAACTAATTGGGGAAAGATGAATACCGCAGGAATAAATCCTCCTTGTCTGAGAATGTGAAAATAAAGTATCATTAGTGAAAATAGAAAACAAACGTGAAAATGGAAAATAATATATGATTATAGTACAACATACGTGAAATTGTGAATTAATACTTAAAAATAGGAAAAATACGTAAAAAGAGGAGTAAATACTTTAAAACTAAATGATAGAATAATATGTTAAAATTGGATACAAATGTAAAAAGGGATATAATACAGAAAAAGGAGAATAGTACCTAAAATTCAATGCTACATTTAATAAAAATACATAAAAAAGAAATGAAGAATTGTAATACCCATTTTATGTTCACTTATTTTACCTTTCGATATATAGAAACATTCTTCCTTCAGTGCCCTAATCTATATTTACCCAGTAAGAACTGACTAAAAAATAGGTTGAATGAAAATAGAAATTTGTGTTCTTTTCACAAAAGAAACGTTATCTTTTTTGTGCCTCTCTTACGGGAGAAATTCAAGCAGTCATTTTATATTCATGTTGAACAATCGAAAGAGATGAAAATGAAAAGTAATTAAGCCAATTTGTGTGTAGTGTGCTTGATAGAATTAATAAGAAATATAGGCTTTTCTGTGAGGTATTTCGTATGTTCAATAAATATGTTGCAATGAATAAATTTTTTAATCTAATAATCAAGTTTTGTAATCTCTAATATCATATAAAATAATATGCATATTTTTTGAGTACATAGTATTCCATTTCATATGAACTGTACGATAGGGATGATTGTAAAATAGTGAAATATAATTTCATGTTTTTGGTAAATTTGTAACAAATCTTGATAAAATGAGACTGTATTTACGGAATAACTTTTCTGCATTCATGAACTTCGTCACGAAAAGGAGGTAGGTTACTTTGTTCATGAACCAATTTTTCTTCTGACTGTTTCTCCAATTCCATTGTGTTCCATTTCCTTTTTACGTCTGAGATTGCTTTTATTTCTGAAGCTGACGATAAGCCATACTTAATTATTTATTGTAAACAGTAAGAGAGAAGAATTGGTATAACACATAACCCACTTAATTAAAATCCATATATCTAATTTATACAAAAGTAATTGTATTTATGCAAACTTAAATGGAGCACTCGTTGTTGCTTTTAATAATCATTTCCATACTCAGGATGCCACTGTTCTGTTGCATTCAGCACTCCATCAGGTCTGCATTTTATCCCTTAAGAAATCGATGGAAATCTAGTAGATATTGGAAGAATGAACCAAAGAGCTATTTAGTTGATGGCCTAATGCTCCAGATTGTAAATTATTTTTAGAAAATGACCAAATTCTGTTAAAGGGAAAGAAAGTACATAGCGGTCATTTGAGATTAGAAGATCTCATTTGTCGATTGCCACATAATATTTATATATTGTGATATATTAATATCAATAATCATTATTCTGATTATTGATATTAATTTGATATTGATATCTGATTAAATGATATTGCTTATGATAATATCAAATATAAACCATAACATTGGAAAATATAAAGATCAGTACTATTTCTATTAATCGGACTCATAAAAAATGAACGATTATGAGTTAATTATTTTCTTTGCAATTGACATTTTTATTCTTCCTTTCATATGAAAAAAAAACAAAGAAAAATGATAATACATAATCAAACCAATTTAATATTCCTATTTTATTATTATTTAAATTTGTGAGCCTTTTCTTCTAGATACTTTTTAGAATTTAGAATATAAATTTAAATACTTATACATATTTTCGTTAATTTAAAAAAATGTACATTACAATTCATTATTTTATAAGAATAAATAATTATTCACTTAGGTAATTCGTAGTAAATACACTTATTTTTTGCCTTATATTATCCTATAACCAAACCTACATCTTATGGTTGAACTTGTACTTTATGAAGTGATTTCGAAAGCCTTATCCTTAGTGGCACCAGCAAAAAGCTCTTCTTTCTCTGGTGTATCTGTTGTAATCATGCTGTGTCTTTTTCTTTTATTAGTGCAATTTGTTTTCTATGCAGTGCTTTGTGATGATCTCAGATTGCTAAAGCCCTTGAACATGGTCGAAAGTCCCACTTCAGCTGGAAGCTCTGTTTCTACAAAAAGCCCTGAAGTTACAGTTCACGTTATTGTATCAAAAATAGATAGTTATTTATTCATATGGAATAACTAGACAGTTTGGTTAACAATAGGGCACTGTCCCATTGTTAACCAAATTTTCTGTCCCAATGATCACCATGACGCCATTTTGAAAACATACGGGTATAGCAGCTCAACTACAAAAGTACATATAAAGGCAATCCTTTCATATGATCCTATTTTACATATTGATTAATATTATGTAAAAACGCCATAAGCATTATAAATTAAATTAACAGATTTATAACAATTGAAACAGAGTACGAAAAATTTGGTTTTCCCACCTCTAAAACACGTTTTCGCTTTAACACAGAGCTGACTGCACTGCAACTGCTAAATGCAATGCGAGTGAATGCACTGAAGTATGCCCAAATTACCACTAAGATTTTGTTACAAATTACCCTCAAATAAAAAAGTTATTCAGCATGTCCCATTGTTCCCAGTGTCCCATTGATGACCATCCTCCCCTACTTTGACGTCAATAATAGACAAACTGAAGCTATACAGTTCTGTCTCATTCCGACGGGAATCTTATTGTTGTGTTCGTAGAGTACCCTTTTTACATGTGATTATTTATCATATTTTGACTAATATTTTGTTTCTCCTTTTAGTCTAAATGAATGGATGAACCCGATTATAAATTTCCGTCTTTCACTAACTTCATTCACAATTGATTTATTCATTATATATGATGTTAATTATTATTCATTCTATACTGTCTGATAGAATATATAATTATATATAACGATCACTCAGCATAAAATTATGTTATCACAGAATAAAACTATGCAAAATATATTTTATATTAGCAGTTTTTGATGATTGCGAAAACAATTCAACTTGAAATTCCTTAACCGTTTCATTCACTTATTAGTTCAGTTTCTATCGAGAGAACAAAGTAAACAAATTAGTGAATGGGGTGAGAATTAAGAGCCATGTGATACTTCTTTGTTTCACAATGTAAATATAAGCTCATTTATTTCCATTGTATTTTCATCGTATATAACAATTCTCCCTCTTACGTAGTTTTGAAAAATATAATCGAGAGATCATCAGATACTCAGATATCAAAATTCTTTGGGACAACATCGCATCAATATTGTTACAAAATTAGACAATGTTGACACACAAAAGAAATATTCTACCTGGGCATAGAAGATATACTATTCAGGCGCTGGAAATTTATAATAAATTACGATTGGAAATTTGTTGTATCCTTTTTCGTCCTAGATAGATAACGAAACTAATTTAATATGGAAATAGTATATCATTTTACAGATTAATAATTGATTTGAAGGTTACTACAAAAATTGATAAAGTTTTGAATTATTTGATCGACAATATTTCAAGCTTCCAAAAATCACTTTTACAAAACTTTCCTTTTATTTCAACTCACAAATCAGTCACTTCATTGTCACAATGAGTTTCCATTATTTTTCTGTCACTCAAGCAATCTTTTGCTGATGTAAAACAGTTTCAATTTCATCGAATTAATTTGCAAGATATCGTTTAAAAGCTGAAATAGAAACTCTTCGTATTACCTTTCAACTAATGGTGATCCTTTGAACATTTCTATTGAAGAACAGAAAGGTTTCAAATCCACTCTATCTAGAAAACAAGTTTGTTTTCTGATTGGTTGAAAATTCACTGTTGGCTTAAAGTAATACATCAGATAACAATTGAATGCATTTTAAAGAGCTACATGTTGAAGTGAAAATAGTAACTAATCCAAATTATCCATTTATTGGCAGCAGATTAATATTAAGTCAAATCAATTTTCAGTATATTTTTTTATGAAAACAATATGTTGTTTTGAAATATATAACGCTGGAAGGAATTAACATACACGAATTCATCACTTCAGTTCCGAAATTTTTTTATCACTCTGATAATCATGATTGGCAAATTAGTTTTTCAAATGTCCTTTGGTTAAATCTCAACAAACTATATACAAAACACTAACTGAAGTACCACCCTCAAAACTCAAGTCACAGCGAAATAGCAAATAGTCATTGCCTTGTCCAAAATGTGCGGCGATTTGTTTGGTGGAAGTATTTACGGTCTATCTGGGCGATAAAGAATTAACTTTGGACATGAAATATTGACGATGGCTTTTGAGTTAGCATTAAAAATGTTTGTTCATTTATGAAACAAGATGAGAATCGAAATTTGTACAATCTTCCTCTATAAAATATTGTCTTGAATGCATAAAATAAGTATCAACAAAATTTCAATCCTAAAAGCATGTATATAAATTTGATATTAAAAATTGCAAAAATTGAATACCATTTCCTAATGCATTGGTAAATAACAATCAGAGATAATTTATAAAGCCTTATGCTAAAAATTACAATAGTCGACTGTTGACCTATGATTATAATCTATCATTATAAGATCATCTATTGAAACCATGTATTAATCGACGAAAATGTAATCATAATTCATCATCAGTGGAAAACCTTATCGTCGATTGTTTTTTATCGTACAATCACTATATTAATTGCTGATATGATATTATTATATACCAAAATATTGTACAATAAAATACGATCAATAATTACAGCTATCGACAATAATAGAAGATCTGTAAATTATAAATTATCAGAATGAAATATAATCGGAAATAACGAAGCCACCATTGAGATTGTTGTATAGACAATAATTTACCAACTAAAGACATAATTGGGTCAAAATATAAATAATCCACCTTAGTAAATGAAGTAATTCATCTGCAAGAAACAGAATTAGTAACTAGGTTTTAATATATCATAGCTGTGATTGCAAGGTATGAAGAACTCATTTGAGTTTAATTTGAAAGCTGCAATACAGAACCTGTAATTCATCACGAATAGTTCTTGCTAAGAGTTTTACTATTTTAGAACAACTTGAGAAGTCGAGAAGTTGATGAGAACTCAATTGCTGCGAAAGATTGATGTTGCCAATCAGTTTAAGGGAAAAATTAGGAAAACCAAACAGTTCGACAGTTTACAAAAAGTATAAATTGATTGCATTTAAGAAAGTGTCACAGAAATATGATTTATACCAAGATTATTTTCATATATTTCATTTCTATTTAGGTGATATGATAAATAAGTGTTTAATAAATGGAGGAAAGTATTAAATATTTTTTTCAAAATAAATTCATTCCTGGATATTCTTTTTTAATAATATCCTCAAATATAAGTGATATTTTAGAACCGTCAGATCCTAATGTCATCGTTTTCAGCTGAGACGGCTGTAATAGAGAGTTTTAGTTTCTCAATGGCGTAATAACTGTAATAACTCTTCCCCAATGATATTCACTTTCCATCACATCGCACCGTCAGGAAGCATCAAATTAAGGCCCCACAATCGATTTACTTTCCACACAAAGCAATTACGAAAAGATTTACTGTTACAGAAATTATTATAATTAGTTTGGGAAGAGAAGTGCATTGCGTTATTATTTAAGAGTTTCATACTTTTAATGAAATATTCAATTTTTGACATATACAAGAACATTCAGATTGGATCATGCCAAAAGTTAAAAAATATACTTTCCGAGTACTTTAAGCCAAATTCTGTAATGTGTATTTTTGTTACAATAAAAAAGACGATCCGTACGTACACTCACAATATGTACTTTAGAATGTGCTTTAAAATTGACAATGAACCAAAGTGATCTTCAGAAATTTCTGATTAATCCTTCATGACCTGTATTGACACCCACTCTCCGAACACTGTAATTGGTAGTGTCCTGCAACTTTCCTAAGTAAAATGTAATATTCAATACACAATTGAACTCAATAATGAAAATATTTATCACAAATAATACTCGTATATTAATATAATGAATAGTCTATATGACAATTTTGCCTTCCGTTCCATGTTATTGAAAGGAGAGCAGCCCTTGCCATAGTAATTCAGTTCGAAATAACGTACCATCTGCGTTCATCAGGCCTCTTACTCTTGATATTCACATGTTTGTAACATGCCCATCGTGCCATTTTCTGGTCGATTTAAAAGTCGTGAGGAGGTTATTTTCTGGAGTTGAGTAACCGAAAAGAAAACCTGTCGGTTGAGTATGCAGAATATGGAGGATTAAATTCCCAGTCGGAAAAGACGATGGATTATTAGTGTATTACATTAACGTTAAATTACGATCTAATTTTCGTTAAATTCATTATCGCCGTAGATAGATGACGATACTAGTTAATAAATAAGTATTATTGTAATTAACCTTAACTTATTCTAAGCAATAATGAATGATCTTAATGTTTCAAATAATTTTTATTAATTATTTATTTAACTACGGATCTCCTCCCCTTCAATTTTAGGATTCAAAAACTATGAAAATTACTTCTAAACTTATATATTTTTTACAATAATGATAGTAGTAGAGAATGATACATCAGTAAACCCATTCTGCCCTGCATCAATTTGAAATTGAATAAAAAATGAACTTGAATTATATAGGCGATTGTGAAAAATGCTGATCCCACGAAACAATTTTCTTTTATTCTAATTCATAGGAAATAAAATGTTAAAGACGTTATAATTATCTACTATGTTCGAGTCATGTCACGCTGTTATTACAATTAGTATTAAATCTGAGTAGTAAATCTGAGTCGTTATTTTAGTCGTTATTCTGACTGTAATTAAAACGGATAATATTGCAGTATATGTTCTCGCCATCAGTTGCATTACCATACCCAATTGAACGTATGTCATACTCAGTTATATTAACTTTAAGATCACATAAATTAAATATTTTCCTACAATTCAGAGTAGAAATAAAGTTACTAGTTCGTTTGATTACTTCGTAGCATTATAAAATGTTTGTATTTATCTGCAGATAAGTTACCTTATTCAAACTGTTACGTAATCTCATACACTTTTAATTAGTATCTGAAGTATCATAGTTGATGTTCATTTCGATTTTTTAAAACTCATATTTATATGAAAAAAAGTTTTGTTCAGCAGTGAATATGTTACTGTAGGGGATAGGTATATACTTGCATTTAAATATAAACAAATTAGATTAATTTAATTATCAAGAAATGAACAACAGGTATTGTACTTGTGTATTTAGTTACACTAGTAGAATAATTATATTGTTTAAATGATTAATGTAAGGCTGCAATTATGTATTAAAGTAAGAATATTACCTTGCATAGCTATTTACCCAAACAATACTGGGAAATATGCCACCATATCTTCTTTGGCTTCTTTTTATTAGATGGGAAGAATGGGATATTTTCTATGTTTTATTTGAAATATGAGATATATTATGAATTAAGATTATATATTTGAAACCTGAACAATGATTACATTTATATAGAGCTATGAATAAGCTAGGGTTATATAATTGTATTATGACTTATGTTTTTTATTGATATTATGTGAATATAATTTGATTATTGACAGAAGTATTAATTTTTTTTACATCCATCGTAAATAACTGAAATATAATCACCAACTATTCATCAAAACTTTAAAATGGTGAAACTCGAACAGTACCAATATTATTTTCGGGAAATGAAATATTGATAGAACATGTCTCAAATATTGGTACAACCAGTAACCAAATATTGTTACAACATTGCCCCAATATTGTTTCAATATTGCGGTAATTTTTTTCATAACATTGCCTCAATACTGTTTCAACATTGCCGTAATATGGTATAAAACACTCTCCCAGTATTTTTTATATTGAGGCAATATCGAAGCATGTAACATTGCTATCTGAGTTCTAGGAAGACAGAAATCTGGTGTAAATATGAAATATTATTTTCAATCCAACTTTTTGGTTATTTCAGTAAATACAGTAAACAGCAACCAAGGTTTTAGAGTTATTGTCTCTAACGCATAAGTTTCTATTGATACACTTCTGCAAGCATATTGTTTTCATGGATTATGTTTTTAAGGATAACTCTTCTCTAATTACTGGTCAGCCAGAAGGACTACTCAACAAGGGGCGGGGCACTAAACCGTCAGTATTCCGCCCCTTGTTGGGTCTTATTGAATGAATTTTAAAACTATATTTTACTGATAACAAGCTTTTTATTTCTAACGTGACAGGTGCCACCTATAGGATCAGTGTAAATTCATCGCATGGTGACCATGCAATGAATTTACTTTGTTATGAAATTACCGGCGATGAATTTACCTGGTATCCCACCCATATATGTTCGTTATTTGAATGATTGAATAATAACAAACCATATAGGTTACTTTATAACTATCCATGAAACGAGGAAAACCCAATGTGATTTTTACAAAAGTAGAAAAATGACCAGCATTCTAATACTATCAAAAGAATGGACTAAAATGGCATAAGTATGATTTTTTTTATGAAATTCATTCTTAAGAAATAAATATTTATTAATTAATTTAATTTTCCTTCTATCTTTTGATTTTCTTTCTATAATCGAAACCTTTGTAGTTTATTGTTTCCTTCATATACTATTCGGTCCACCTTTTCCATACCAATGCTTCATTGCGTTATTTTCACTCTGTTGTAAAAAAAAACAAGAACATCTTTATTATGATTCATGCACCATGTCCACCATAAATAATATACTGCCTTATCAAATCGTTACAACAAATTCATGCCCAATAATATATTTGTTGGTAAAAAGTGTTTAAGAAGTCATTCAAATCCTACATATGATCTCTCTGACACTTAGTAATAATGATCTTATTGCTCAACAGCCTAATTAAAACTCATAACATAAAGTTATGTTTGGTGTTCCTCCTTGAATTACGATGAAAGTGTAGTAATTTTGTTATATTGGATTACAAATTGTTAGTCAACCAGTGCAAATTTAGCCCCAATTTGTTTAACAAGTAGACTCTACTTTGTGAATAATTATCTCTTTTTATCCCAACAGGTGTAGTTCACTTCAATCAACATTATCTTATTGAAAATTATTAAATATCTCAAAGGAGAAATCTGACTCCTGTCATCTGTCATACGTCTGGCATTGCATATTTCAAATGCTTGTTATTCTTAAAGATATATCAACTCGATGAATTGACGGAGAGAATTATTGAGGCGGTAAGGAACTTGATCTGATCGGTGGCTGGATGTTATTTCTTTCTATTTCGAATACATATTAAAATGAAAGACGATAACATATTAGTAAATGAAAGTACGCTTTTAAATAATAAATGATAAAAGTAGGTAAAAGTGATCATGACTACACTAAAAGGTTGGTCCTTGAAAAATTGTTGAGTGAAAAAAGCAAAATCTATTATTTATGGTTTGATTCATGTGTATAGATCGTATATTTGCATAGAAGAGACATCTCCATGAGATCATATGATGCCATTGAAGAGCTTTCAAGCAATCATGGGAAATTGCTGCGATATAACTCTTAGGATAAATGAACTCATTTCACCATAATACCGTCAAATTACCTACGTTAAATTATCCTGATGACGAAATAAGATCCTTTTTACTTTAGCATACAGGAGATTAGGGATTGTATTCTTTGACTGCAAATCACAATTCATGATTGGTAACTGTGCCAACATTTTCCATTGCTCTTCACACTTTATTCATATCCTAATGTAGAGAGACTAGAGTCAATGTGTTATTAGGTGATTACCCCGTAATAATTAGTCATACAAATAGCAAGTACTCAATGCCTCCAGAAATAATGTCGTTAAGTTTAGAGAAGGGGTGGCCAAAAGCAGCACTGAGTGCTCTTTTGGGAATAAGAGTAGCACTCGTGCTCAGAAGAGGACCGGCATTTTATTTTTATCAATTGAAGAACAGTATATTTGTAATGACCTTAATACTTAGATTTGAAAATTTCACCTCTGGCTCTTTTTATCTATAAATAAATACCATCACACCCAATCTATCTGGTAATTTTCAAGAGTTTAAACGGCTAACTTTTGCAATCTTTAAGCTTTATTTGCAACGAGTCGAAGAACTCAGAGATAAATGATACCAACTAATCTAATGCGATAGGAGAGACTTGCCTGCAAATAGGGTAAAGAACGAGTTATGGGACTAATCAATATTTTCGAATATACCAGAAAAACTATTTTTAATTGAGACAATGATTTTCCATTAGATGAACAATATCATTAGAAATGAATATTTTTTTGTATTATATTTTAATGGAAATAATTTTTCAATTATAAAGGAAAACTAACTTTGTATAGGAGAATTAAGGACATCGTTTGATGTTTTTTTTGCAATTTTTACCTTTTTTTTACTTTAGTTCCCCAGTAAACATTCCAAAGGAAACCTACGAAAAGTTCCATTTTGGTGTGATAACTATGAGTTAGTGTGTACTTGGGAGATTCAATAATGCAGGTGAGGGTAAGAAACATAAGATGTTTCATAATAACCCTCCCTACTAAGATGGGCTCTGCCTCTCACTTTTGGTAGATGGCTTCGTCGTTGCCTTGAGAGACCCTTGAGTTATATGGCCGGGATGAAAATCTCCCTTTTTCTGTTTGTATTTTCATCTTTTTAATTTTTTTTTTATAATTTTGAACTTTTATTTTTGTTCACTCCATTCTTTCGGTAACTTTTTAGTCGAATCGTACTCGCACCAACTCTATAAACTCAATGGGGTCCTACAGAAAAATCTATTGGGGCTAATATGTTTAGCTCGCAATTACTGAGATCGTGAAATGAGTTTTTTTTCGAATTTTGATCTCATTTATTTAATTAAGAAAATGAAAAAGAAAGTGAGAAAAATATGATTTTTATTTGAATGGAATAACTAAATATTCTGATTGAAATTCAAAAGAAGCTCATCTGACGATTTCGGAAGGTCGAGCTGAAAATATTAGCTCCTAATTTTTTTCTGTAGGACCAACCTTCATTGAGTCTATAGAATTTTCAGGGAAGGGGACAGGTTTTTCAGCCCCCACGTGGGAAAGGGGCCCCAAAATGAAAAAAATTACAGCAAACAACTTCAAAGATCTGGAGCATTTTACACCTTATGTCAAAATCTCAGCTCAATCGGGCGAGTTTTATCGGTAGCTAGCAAAACCAGTAAACGACCCCTTTAAGAATAACAGCAAAGAGGATAAAGGATCTAAGTACCACTTTAACTCTTTACTCACTAATGTTAGATAGGGTCTTTACTTTATTTGACATCCACTTCATTTATAATATTAATTCTTCTCTTTTAAACTGACATCAGTGAGAAGACATGAGATACAAGAGAAACATGTCTTCTTTAATTATCCCTCAAATTTGTTACTATAATCTTTATCCTTTAAATTTTGAAATATTTGCAGTTTCTATAATGTTTATTAACAAATTATATATCTAATTGAAATATTCAGTGAAACTGTCTATATCATTCATAATTGAAAGTTCACTGTACTCACGGAAACAAATTTGTATGTTTCACCTTTTTTGTGGAGCCAGTTAACTATGTGATTGTTTTTATTTTGAAGTCTGTATAGTTACAATTAATAAATTACTTGAAGGTTATTTAGATTCCAAACTCAAAGGTATAATTAGGATTCGATCTATATAATATATAAAAAGAATCTCAACATGTTTATGAAGAAATATATTGTCATCAATAACTGGATATTAATGTGGTTCCAATTTTTCGTTGTTAAATTTCAGAATTATTAGATAAATTACAAAACCAAATTACATAATAAAGAATGAGATAGTGAGTTTATATTCATTATATAATATAAAGTAAGTATCAAATAGGCGACAGTAAGTCATAAAATTAATTATTCGGTTCAGGTTTTCCAATTCTTGTTCCTATGTACGATGAATACAGATATTTCTATTCGAAAGTTTTAATCCTAAAATACCTTCACTGTTGAGATTATAATGACCCTCTTGAATTTATGATATTTCTGTTGAGTGCTAATCTTTTCAATCAAATACTAACCATATTATTCGTACAATATAACTACTTTCCCATGATATACTGTTCATTATATAATAATTGTATATTATGTCACAATATGAAGAATTAACAATGATTTACTTCGATTTTAAGTATTTGTGATAATTCTTCAGATTATGCATTGGGTAATGTTCATACAATATAATTCAATGAAATCAATATTTTTTTATTTCAGTCTTTCTCCAGATAAATAATATAGGACATAAAAACCCCATTCTTTTTAGCAATAAAACTGCCCTGACGATCACAACGAAGGTTGTGTCAGAATTAATATCAACTTATTCACAGTGTAATAAAATAACTACCTTTTCAGCAAATATTTTTTAGGCACGAATTCTCACTCACTCAAATTCTGAAATTCAATTCCTGTACCATATCTAAAAAACATAACTTAACTGCAACAAAAAGGGGATATGGTGGACGGCTTCAATTTCACTGATGGTACTTCATCACATTCTGTTGTTCATATTAATTTCATTTATATGTTCACACCATTTCCTACTAACCTCGTTTACTTTAGAGAGTTGAATTTTGAATTTTGTATGTCTTTAAATGGTTATATTATCTCGAATAAGAACATTGAAACATAACTTTTACAATGATATATAAATATAATAAAGTTTAAATATAATAATGATAAAACACTCAAATAATAATTAGTCATTCAATTTGTTCACTATTCTAATAATAATGCATCAAGTAAACTTATTCAAATAGATTACTGAAAATGTTTTGAAACTACCATTGCTTACCCAGTTGAAAATGGGCGCAGAAGAAACACACTTAACTTCAGTCTCCGCTGTACCTATTTTCAACTAGAAGAGGTGAACTGTAGTCAACAATTTTCATGGAGGATTTTCAAATCACAAGTTTGTTATTGGTAATTTTTGCTTCAATTTTTGGAAAAAAAAATTCTGCTAAAACCACATTTATTCATTCTCATTTTCTCAACCAAGTTATGTTGTCTTCAAAGTTTATTAAGAAACACTTTGATTCAGTATCTATTATATATTCAAAAAATTTCCATTTTTTTCAAATTTAGAAAACTTCCATCATCAAAAACTCAAATACATATTAAAAATATTTTTATTGTAAAGAAAGATTCTATAGTTAGAATCTTCCAGCTACTCTACGAGTCTACATTCGCTGAGAAGAGATCGTATATTCAACTGCTCTGTCATGGTGATGAAGAAAAAAATCAACATCTCCAAATCCAATGCATAAATTCTGTCCAGGGACAGAAACTGAAAATTACATCTGGTTTTGGCAGATTGTAAATGTGAAAAGCCGAGTTCTCACAAAGATCAACAAAAGTCAAATATGTCGGTGAAATTATACTGTCCTCGAATGGTTTCGTATGAATAAAAAAGAGAAAAATGAAGGATTTAATGATACATGGATCATATAACATGAATTAAACACTATCTTCAACATCACAACGAAAACTCTTTGTTAATGAATTTAACCGTTTTTTATAGTTTTATAGCAATCAGATTTCTAGTTCAAAATTTCTGAATCCCTCGAGTTGATTGAAAGATCAGAAAATATTGGAAAATACCAATAATATTTCTTTTAAATTAAAAGTAAATAATAATTTGTTTGTCTTCAAGAAATGATAATATTTTACTTTAGAAGATTATTCAGTTGCAGAAACCTCTCATAAGTATCTTGTGATCCCGTTTAGAAACAGCTAAACAAAGTTCTTGAATAGAAATCAGTTGCGTCAGAAGTTTCAATAACTTCACATAATAGGTTCTAAGTTGTGCTTTGGTTAGTGATTCACTTTCTTGAGCTTCGAGCTCCTACTAACACTTAAGCGTCATTACCGCCAACTTTCGAACGTATGAATTCTTGATTGATTCAGTGAAACTTGATTCGTATGTTCTTATTTCATATACTTTCTCAGTTACATATCATTTTTTAACTACCGTTTAAAAGAGAAGTTGTCATTGAATGATATCACAATGATAACATTAGTCAGGTTAAAATTTGAAATGAAAGCTCAAAATGAATGGGTTTGACATTTAGTTTCACAAACTTCTCTAACAATCAATGCTCTTTCGCTTTAACAATTCATATCAATATTCCAATATCAAAAGTAGCATTTCCCAAATGTCACCGGTTCTCATCTGTTTTTGGACGCATTTGAAACCGATCGCTTCAAACTAGATTTAATTTGGAACTATATTGAATTGACTCTTTGGAGAACATTATAAAAGTCTCCAGAAAGTCCTTCAGATTTTCATAGCCGGCAATAGTGAAACTAAAAGGAGGTCAAATTGCCTAAGCTACTTACCTTAAATGCTTTCATGGAGTTTTTACGATGCTACTTTTATGAAATTCGACCATAAAATTTACATTGTACAAATGTCAATTGATAATTAAGGAGACAAGAAAATCCTATCAAAATGTTAGCTATATTCTCAAATGGAATAATTATGAAAGACATAAAATTTAGTTTGCTTCTCCTTATTTCCTTCAACAAAATTACAGAAGTGTCTGTTTTGATCAGCATTTATATATTTATTTATAATCTAGTTATACTAAATTATTGGTAACCTGGTTATTCGCATAATTTAAAAGGTATTTAACCGTCTTGACTGAAATTAGGTGGAACTATTGGTCATTATTGGGAACCATTCGATTAGATTTTGGTAGCTCTATGAAAACCCGTTCTAGCTGAAAAAATTTGTTTATCGTTTAATATTAATTTTTAAAATCTATATTGATTTCTATATTGATGTATATCTCTATACTGTTATATATTTCAGAAAAATAGCAGCATACAATTTAATCCTTTCACAATTGAATGTGCATCTCTATCTCTGGTTGATCTCTTCAAATCGACTGCCTGTCGTTGAAATTCATTCGTCCATTTTTTTTTCCCGCTACGGTTTATAAGGAATTATCATCTTGTAACATTGAGGGATTTTGTAGTGAATTCTTCTAGATCCTATTTAGCTGTTTTCATCAGGAAAGCAATCATCGAAAGAGTATTTATCTGGATCAGTAGATGGAGAATTGCAATTACAGGTTTATCAGAATCCAAGGTGTTCAAGAACAAGATCTAGAGCTGTGCTCCTAAAAAGAAGAATCAATATTTTTGGTTTCTACAGCAAAATCAAGTCAATAGAAATACATTGCTAATTCTATTTATACATGTACGAAATTTCAATTTATTCAGACTAGCCCAAATATTTAGCATAAGTCAATTTTCATAGTGGTGTTATGTTACTCTCCTTATAGAACCTATTGTACTCTTCTTTCTTTATCACTTGATTGTACTTGTCATAAATATTGAACAATTATGTATCTCAAGATATTATGATTATGTTGAAATAAATTAAAAATTATTATGAATACAGAAAAATCATCTCCATTATGATTGTTGATATAACAATATTAATGTAATTGAGCATCTTCCGTAATATCAACGGAATACGTTGCTAACTCTACTGAATGTTGTACAAGAGCGCAATTTTATTATTTTATTTTATTTATTATTCAATATCAAAACCATATCTCGATATTTGTAATACTAATTGGAATAATCAATAATATTTCGCTCTAAATAAATACCACGAATTCAACGATTTAATACATCATGATATCTGTTACATGGAACATTCTCTGTCATCTATTAATTTAGTTCCGGAATTAGAATTACATCCTGGATGCACTTTTTTAATCAAATTTTCAAACTATCATAAAGTCTCCGCAAACTCCATAAAATGTCTGGCGAAATGTTTGAGTGTTCAGAGGTTTGCTTGAATTTGCATTAGTTTGAGTATTTCCTACATTATATCTATAATTTGGTATAAATATGTTTAGTTGAGATATTATTGTGATATTATTCAATTTACAAATTTTGAAAGCAGTAACAAATGGATCATACTTTTCTATTGATTCTTATTATTCGAAATAATATTTTCTATTTTAAATAAATAAACAGTTTTAGTTGAGCAAAAATGGCAATAACATATTTTATATGCTTGACTAGAACTGAAATCATCCCAAATCAGGATATTTTGTTCAAATCGCAACGGTTAAATCCATAACAAAAATACTTTGGACAGAACTTTGAAATAATTAAGATAAATAACATGACTAGAGAAATATTTTCCTTTTTTTATATCAATCTTCCAGTTGCCACTTTTTGACTTTTAAAAGTTTGTATAATATAATAATTGTTTAATGTGTTTCTTTAATTTCATTTTTTGTTTCATTTGTTTGCATAATATGTACACTATCATTTATTTTATAATGTATTTGTATAATTTTTAACAATAAGAGCAATGCATTTGTTTCTAAATGCGGAGATAATGTGTCCCAATAGAAATAATTCAGATGTTGAGTTGCTATTAGAGAGAGTCTGGGTAGTGATTTAAGAGAAAATGAGCCGTACTGAAGTAATGAGTTGCAGAGTGACCTGCATTGCAATTCACTTCAATGTGCTGCATTGCAACTCACTATAATGTGCTGCATTGCAACTCACTATAATGTGCTGCATTACAACTCACTATAATGTGCTGCATTGCAACTAATTATAATGTGCTGCAATGCAACTCACTTTAATGTGCTGCATTGCAACACACTTTTGTGTGCTGCAATGCAACTCACTATAATGTGCTGCATTGCAACTAATTATAATGTACTGCAATGCAACTCACTTAAATGTGCTGTATTGCAATTCACTGTAATGTGCTGCCTTGGAACTCACTCTACCGTCAGGATTTATTGTCGCATTATTTACTTGTGAATGTTGAGGGATGTGATTTATTATTGCAATTCATGTTCAGCTTCATGTAAAATTTATTCATGCTTTAACGAGGGTTATTCTTCTTTCTCTTCAGTATTGGAGATTAGTGAGATATGTAACAGAATGAAAATAAAATGAGCGTAGTTCCGAATACTGTTACAGTTCCGTATTTTAAACGATCAGGTGAATTCACGTAAAATATTGTTTCTTCATCATAATAATTGGTAAAACGGTTAAAGAAAACACCTACTGTGACCCGTTCTATCCTACAAATATTTAAAATGGCGTGAAAGTCAATAGGAATGAATGTACCCTAATTATATTTGTATCACTTTTAATATCATAAAATGCAAGTTGATTAATTAATTAGGGAAACTAATCATTGATAATAATGAGAAAACTATCATAAAGGAAAATTCAACTTTTCAATTATCTCTTTGAAGGTTTTCTTCAGTAAAGAGAATTTCTAATTTGCTTGGAATGAATTAAGCTTCTCTTGGAATAAGAATGGCCTCAAATTCTTATTAGCATATTTCAAGAGATAAAATAACTCATTTCTGTGCCAAATATAGTAATAACCTCGATATTTAGATATCAACCCAATTGTGATAATGGAATTAGGGGCAACATCATCCCAATATTTTTTATTATTGTTACAATATTAGACCTATTTTGTAAAAAAAATATTACTACCTGGAATCTTAGTTGATAGATTTCTGTAATTGTGCATAAGTATAAGGGTATAAAGTTTGAATGTTTCAGCAGAAACTCAGCATAATTAAAGTGTTTAAGCGGTCACACGGTGGCAATAATTTCCTCCAGAAATTCACCAATTTCACTCGATTTGCTTTGCTGTGATATGTTACTTCAGTGATGTTAAATAATGCCCCATGTTTTTTAATTCAATACTATATAGTATTGAAATTTTGTCCTATAGTTTATAACATCTAGACATAAAAATAAAATATATTTAAATATGATGACCAAATATCACTTATGTAGCAATTTTTTTTTGTGCCAATATTGGGACAACATTGGTGATATTGGGAAAATATTGGTACAAAATTGGCCCGAGAGTCATTGCTACTTGGTAATATATTTTCCAATAATATTAACGGATGATCTGTATTTTTTATAAATTTAATCAAATGCACATTTTTAATGTCCTAATCACTCGTAAGATTATACCTGGGACTATAACCGGACATTAGTTATGATATTTTGCGACGAATTACTATCAATATTTAGCCTAATGGAAAACAACAGACTATGACGACATTAAAGTTCCTCAGTAGGTACAGCACAGACGTCAGACGCGTTTCATCACAGAATTATTGAAGTTTCCGTAGCGACATCACTTATATTATTGATCTTCGTGATCTGAATGTTTGAAAAAACCTCAGGGTGCACATGGGTGCACAAAAAAATACTAAAAATTGAGTTGAGTCCTAAATAACAGGAAAAAGTTGTATATCTATATACCGGAGAAATTGAAAAAAATATAAATATCTATATTTTTAATGTTTAAGGGAATGGTTTCCGGTATTTTCCATTTTTTTCGGTTTTTTTTTTTTAATTTAGTTACCCTGCAAATCTACCAAAGAAAACTCTTAAAAAATTCCATTCACCTAGTACGTTTGTACGTGTGTCAAACGCGCTTCTCAGTTTGGGGGTTAGGGAGTTATTCTCTTATAGAGAGTGGGTTTCACCCACTAACAATCTCTGTGCGCGCTCGTTTTGCTCTTCAGTTATAACTCTGACGCTCTTGAGTGCAGATGTTTTGAAATTGTTCTGTGTATACTGTGTATTAGCAAAGTGTGTGTGGTACCTTTCTATACGTGGATCAGTATTGTGATAGCTATTCTTTTGTCTTGTTGTTCTTTGCCCTGCTCACGTAAGTAATTATGCCGCCTAAACGTCGTAATTTCAAACGTAAAGTAACACCTGTTTGCGATATAGCTGATGCAATAGCTATAGACCCCTCCCCCCCCCCCTCCTCAACCTACTACATTTGGGCGTCGAGTCTCTGTTTTTGCATCTGAGCAACCAAAAGCAGGGGTATCCAACCCTTATATTGTAATAAGTTCAGCGGTCGTGGAGAATCTGTTAGCTAAAGTAACTGAAGTATGTGATATTTGTAATAGTATAAAAACTGGTAGAATTGTGACTGTATATGTTGATTCTTCTATTGAATTCACTTGCAGTCTTTGTGACGTTGCGGAAACTGTCTCAGGGGATAGTGCAATTGTGACCCTAGATGGGCAACCATCGAAGTACACATATGCTACTATTGCCACTGTTTATAATTCAGTTATCAACGCCACAGGGTATGCAGGTATATTGAAATCAGGAAATAACATGCACATGCATACTATGGGTAAACCGGTTTATTATGCTGTTACCAAATATATATATGGCCAGATGAATCTATATCGCGAACAGATGTTAGGTCCTGATAGCATTGGTGTGAAAGGTTTAGTTGATTACTATGGTAAGGAATTGAATCGTTTACCCAATGCTACTACAGGAATGCTAGATATTGATGTTAGCTTTGATGGAACTTGGATGACTCGCGGTTATAAGTCACATATTGCTGCGGCATTTGTGATGGATTGTCATTTAGGATCTGTTGTAGATTTTGTTGTATTGTGCAACTATTGTGAGGCATGTACTAAAAAGAAAAATTCCTCCTCACAAGAGGAATTTGAAATTTGGAAAGAAACTCACAATGGTTGCACGATAAATTTCGATGGCAAAGCAGGGGCAATGGAATCCGCTGCGGCTGTAATACTTTGGTCACGTTCTGAAAGACTTGGTTTACGCTATTTGACTTTTGTGGGTGATGGTGACTCATCTGCCTTCAATGCTGTTCGAGCATTGAATGGTGGCTCCGGTCCTTATGACACGCCCGTACTAAAGGAAGAATGCGTAAACCACGTCTGTAAACGGCTTGGTACTAGGTTGAGGAAGTTAAAGAAGGAATCTGTTGCTAAATTGTGGCGCCTGTGTTTGAAGGTCAAGTTCTGCAGTAAAGATAGAGCTGTGTTTGCAGCAATCTATTCTGCGCTCAATCACAATTTTGGAAGTGTTCTGGGCTCTTTGTTGGTGAAGATGCGTCCTCCCCCTCAAACAGTTATGAATCGTATTCAGTTGCTTCGACCAGCACTGATTGATACTCCCAGACGTAAGCGTAAGAGATCTTCAGTTGCGACTGCTGATCCAGCATACGCCCCTGGAGAGTTTTGAGGTTGTTTTGAGGTCGTTTGTTGTTTTTGTGTTCTTTCTGTGTTGTTTTTTTGCCTCCCATTTATGGTTGAAGGCTTCGTCGCTGCCTGGGTTGACCCCCGAAGCGACCTGATGAGTCTTCTTGGCTGGGACGAAAAGCATATAGTTTTTTTTTAAATTTAAAAAATTTATTGAAAAATATTTTTCTTCTCCCATTATCTCAGTACCATTTTTTCTCAAATTCTCCACGTTCAAAAGTATAGAACTTTTTGGGGGTTGGTGCTACAGAAAAATGTATAAAAGCTAATATGTTCAGACCGAAATTCCTAAGGTCGTGGTGAAGCCCTTTTCCTATAACTTTTTCTATAAACTTAATTTTTTTTGAAAAACAAAAAAAAAATATGACAATTTTTTTTTTAATTCAAATAAAAAAAATTTCAGATAGAAATTCAAAAAAAAAGCTGCACCACGACCTTAGGATAGTAGTAGAGAACATATTAGCTTCAATAAATTTTTCTGTAGCACCAACCCCCAAGCCGTTCTATAGTTTCCCGGGGGGGGGGGTCGAAAAAGAAGGTTTTTCGACCCCCACGGGGGAGGGGGGCCCCAAAATGAAAAAATCTCACCAGAGAGCATATGATTTCTTTTCACTTTACACCTTATGTTAAAATCTCAGCTCAATCGGACAAGTATTATTGGTACATCCTAAATACCGGAAACCATCCCCTTAAATTTTAGAAACTAAAATCGATAAAATAAATAATTCTCAGAAAGTAACTAACTTAGGAAAAATTGTAGAAAAGTTTAGTGTTTTAGTTCATGAAATGTATTTTCAACAAATTTAAATTTTATTTTTTAGAAAAAAATGCGAAATCTCCAGTGGTCGGTGTTCTTACCGAGAAGCAAAATGTACAGAAGTAAATAGTGCGGGGAAAATGTGATTTAAAAATGCTTTTAGTTATTGTAAATGTTTTTAAATAATTATTTGATGATTCTAATTTTGAACTATTTCAGTTACTGTACAGTATCTGTTGTTCATTCATTCCGAACTCAATCAATATATTAGGTTTAGGATAAAATGCAAGTACGTATTATCAATACATACACAATGATGGTGAAGTAACAATACAAATTAAATTACAGATCTTCATGTTAATGGATTTTAACATTCTTTAAAGACTAAATAAGAAGAAATTATTAACATACTGTTGTTTCGTTATTTTTATTTACATGATACCAACCGAACTGATTTCTGATTCATTTCTTCCCTTTCAACATAATTCAACTGAAATGTTACTCACGGTTATTTGGCAGAATTAATATCATCACAATATTCAGAAGAACTTACTTCAAACATATATAATATAACATATGTTTAATTCAAACACATACATAATAGAGAAGTCCTTTCATAATATATTATTGTCAAGTGAATTGAAATATTCAATTCCATAATGCGATTTCCATCCTTTGAAGTTATTGTGTTAATTTTTGGGATGTATCTTGTAAGCTCTTCTCTGTGTTATTATTTTACCTCTAAGTGAACTTACAGCATTTATTAAAATAGTTGTAAAATTAATAACCTAATGATGACAAGAAAAATGAATCTTGGCTTTATTTCTATAGCTAGGGTATTATCCCTTACGTATATAGTTGGGCAGATAGATGCCCACTTTAAATTCCTATGTATTTAACTTTTTTCAAGAGTGTTCGATTAATTTTCCATTTATATGACTTTTGACCTGAAGTGTTTTCCAATCGTGAATAATAATTCCAATCGTGAATAATAACATTAAAGGCAAAATGCATTTCCAAATGCACACCGATTTTCTTGCTTGGCGCTGTCAGCCTGTCAAGTCAACCAACCTGGGCACTGTCTTCAGGCAGTGCAGTGCCTATCGATTCTATGTGCCGTGTGCTGGTACGCAATATTTCTAGGCTACGCGGGTTGACTGGGACACAGAATGACCGGCTACTGTTTGATTGAAGAATTACCGTAATGCGAGTTTTACCAAACAAATATTATATCAAATGAGATTATCCCCGATATATTTTTCCCAATTCAATTGTCAGTGATTCTTTTCTTTAATCACAGTTAGATAAATAATCTAATTCAACTTTTACATTAATAGAACAATTGCCGATAATATGTGCCAGTGAATAATAACTATTTCATAACGATACAGCATCTCAACATATCCAGACTCTGTATCAGTACACAATACTAGTTTACACATGCATGCCTTGAATACAGTTGTTACGTTTACAATAGTACATCTATCTGCTGTCTGCAATGTGCGCGTGTATGTTTCTTATAGCTCTAACTGGGTGCAATGGGAGGTGCCGTCACTGTTAGCCAACTGGATGAATGTGCTTGAATGGCTTATTTGAATGTAATTACAACGCTCTATATACATATAATCGTCTATTGTCAAAAATTGACTTGATGTATCTGCTAGAAACTTCTTACACATTGTCTCAATGCATTAGGCTATGTCTTTAGCGATTTTTAAACGAATTAATCAAACATTTTTCAAAATATAAGAGAATCAATGAAAGTGGGCATCCCTCTACCCAAAATACAGTCCATGGATTTTGGGAATTGTACCTGTGCATATATATCCCTCGTAAACATATTTCTAGGGCATCATTATTGTTAGAACAAAACCTATATTAGGACAATCTTGTCGAGAGAAACATTTCTACATTGGTTTATTAATATCTTTGTCCGATATGTTAGATTACTATGCCATACATTTTCTTATTCCAGTATCACGTATTTTTCATTAACCTTTTTCTGCCGAGCGGTAACTATTGTTACCAGATAAACTAATGTCAAATAAAAACCATAAAAAAAACATGGATTGCCAGTTATATCATGCTCAATAGTTCATTTAAGTCCAGTGTGTATTCAATTCAAGAAGAGCTCTGTTTGGTTTTTGTAGAATGACTAAAGTTGATTTTCGAAACTCATTGATGCCCGGTCCATTTCATAATATCTGGATTGCTACCCAGTAAATCGTAAATTGTACATTATATTTTATGCTATTTTGTAAATGTTTCTGTGATATGGTTGGGAAAAAACATTTCTTTTGTGTCATGTAAACTAAATTATTTCAACACTATATTTATAGTTCCCATTCGGCAGTAGTGTTATCATACAGTGTATTTCAAAATAATTGATATTTTTCAATAGCCATATATTAACAATTAAATATCGTAATGCTGTATATAAGATACACCAATATGTTACTTTAGATTGGATTTTCGGTTGAACCGAAAATATTGTGAAACCTTGACTTAGAAGAAATAACAGAAAACTTAAAGAAATGGTGAAATTTTCCGATGAACAGAAAAAGTTTATAATAAGATCATTCGGGACAACAGCTTCGCCAGCAATGAATAAATCGGGATTTTGACAAGAATGGAACAATTTTTCGAAAGAAGAAATCAGGAAGTCCCACAAAGAGAACGCAAGAGAAAGTCGAAGAAGCCAAAACATTTTTAGATGTAAAATCAAGAAGCTCAGTCAGGAAATCAGCGCCTCTTTTCGACATTTCTTCAACCACTTATTGAAGAATCCTTAAGAAAGACCTTCACATGCGGTTCTGTCTTGATATGGCTGTGCATCCGATAACGGAAGCCCATAAAGAACAGCGACTCAAATTTTGTCGGTGGCTCTTGGATAAGCCAGATCCCGAAACATTTGTGTTGAAAGTTATCTGGACCTATGGAAAATTTTATTGCTTGAATCAAGGACCCCACAGGAAGAATGATGGTACTTGGTCTTTTACTAGTCCCAATGAGGTTGTCGACTCTAACAATAGAAATGATGATAAGGTAAATGCTCTTTGTTGTCATTGTTAACGGTTAAGTGCCTGTCGTTCATGCCTTCATGGAAGAAAATGGAAGACGCACGATAGTGAATAGAGACTGTTACCATAAGTTGCTGCAAGAAAATATTTGGCCCACATTTCGTTCACGTGCTACAAGACAAGGTCATTGGTGGATGCAGGACGGTGCTCATACCCAATGCACCACTGCCATCAGAGAATTCTTGTTGAACAAGTTTGCAGGAGGAGTCATCAGCCGTGGGACATAGATTCCTTTTTTTTTATTATTGTGCCTTATCTCAATGAACGTGTATTCTGCAAAACCAATTTATCAATGTTATGAAGAAATTTTCAAAAGAACATCGCGAGAATGTCCTTCAGAGTGTACACTTAATGTTTTGAAGCGGGCGAATCTCTGTGTGCAGCAAAATGGGAACCACTTCCAGCACCTACTATAATATGTATTTCTTGTTATTGACCATTAAAAATCCACTCTTCTTGAAAATTAGGGTGTATTATTTCTTTTCTTTTTCGTCAGTATAACTATGAATAAAAGCCACTGAAGAATATCAAAAATATTAAAACACACTGTATGTTACATAATTATTTTATCAAACTCTAATTTTCATTTTGATGTATTTATTGTTTTCAAACTAACTTACATTGTTAATAATTATCTTAACACTGTACTTTCATGATATATTTAAAATTTAACTAACCTTTTACTTTTTTTCATATTATTTTGTCCTTATTTATTGTTGTTTCGAGGAGGATGCAGAGAATATTTTAAATCATATTCGACTCTATTGGACAAACGAATTGCTTGACTGTTAGTGTGAAAAGAGTTAGCTTCATACAAAGCCAATTTCAATAAAGCATGATTGTGTTTTTCGTAATAATTTTCATTTTCTTCAGTATTCTATCATTTCTGTCTACAAATTGAAGTTTGAGCCGGTCGACAGGCGTTTCGTCGACAGACATTTCGTCGTTAAGGCATTTCGTCGACAGGACTTTTTGTCGACAAGACGTTTCGTCGACAATTTTCGTAAATGGGATATTAACACACTCTTATGTTACAAAACATGTACTTTAACATAATAACGTATCAACCGATAAAATTACAAAATAGAGTAATGGTAAGGAGGAAAAATATTAAATAAATTTCAATCGTTTTCTACTTTAATGCTAAACCAGAATTACTCAATAAAACCCAATTATTTCAAAGTAATTTGAAAAATTATTGTTAGGTATATGCATGACAAAGCTAAAAAAATATATCGTACCAAATAATGATCATTGAAATCTAAATGACTGTAACCATACACAAAGAGCATTCTTGAATTTAATTCTTTGTATATAAGTAGCCTCGTATCACAACTCTGTCTAGTATCTAGTATGAAAAGATCAACTATTTCGAAAAATGTAATTTTGCATACGTTACTGCCAATTGGTAACTGTAGTTACCCAGCCATATTTCTTGTATATGCGATTAAATTTTCCAAATTAATTACTCTATATGTTAAATCAAACATACATAATTATTTTAAAGTATAAATTTCAAAAAAGTGCTGCACTATAATTATTGGCATTATTGGATTAAGGCATCACGGTTACTATTCCTTTCTCTCTATTGCTGATCTTTCAAATTCCTCACAATCTGCAGAATCTGTTAAAAATAGGAATTCCAATTCTGTATCCATTGCAGTCATTTCAAAATTCCTGTTTCAATTGAAACATTTCGATATAGTCTGTTGCGTTACATCCTTAATCCATACAGCTTTTGTAGATCAATCAAATATCTGAATACATTGCTAACACTGTCAGAGTGAATGTAGGGCTATTATCAGGTAGACATATTCGTATCACCATTGGGGTAATTTTATAACAATATTAGAGTTATTTTTACACGATATTGGAACATAAATTATGATGAGACATAATATTAAGAGTCCATTATTCGAATGAACAACTTTTGTTTTCGGTTCATTTTCAAATGCGAATAAAACAATTACTCAGTTAACAATAATTAATTGATTCATCTCTCAATCTTTCTAGCTACACCATTACTTTTATTTCCCCTTTTAATCTTCTATGGCCCGCCCTAACTTTCTCTTTTCTCTTACTTTTCTATGGCCACGCTACAGCTTTCTCTCTTCTCTCAATCTTCTATGGCCCCACCACAACGTCATTGATATCAGCTCTCATTAATCAATTGTGCTTATTGATTTATACTATAAATTTTCTCACTGATAATATGAATTGCAATTTGTTCTGCTAACTTATTAGCTAATTCAATCATTGTAGTGCGAGACTAAATTTAAAATAGAATTTTAATTAATTTATCTGTGTGATGTTCTTTCACATTAAGAATTAATTAATTATTGATCATCAATTTAGAGAACAAGCATTTAAATTGCTTCATTGGTGAGAAAAATAATTTTATTGTTCTGAAAAAATCCCTTGTAAATGTATCGCAAGACTGAAAAAAAAAATATTTTCAATATATTGAAATTTAAAAAATCTACATTTTTTACTTGGAATCGCACATTTCCTGCACATTAAGTAGACAATTATTAGCAACTTCCATTTACAGTTTCAACCAATCACTGATATACACAGAAGCAGACTTGAGTTATCATCATCAAAAAAGCCATTAATACAACAATGAATAACTATATCGAAAAGAAATATTATGCATACAGACTATAAATAGGTGAATAATATAGCAGATAAGTGCATTCTGTGAGTGCCTATTATCGCCCACTATCGAAGATATATTTACTCCCATCGAAACTCATTAGTACCGAATGGTTCGCTATCAGCCAAAACAGAAAGTAGAGGAGAATGGATGGCATGTGATGATTTTCAATGAGGTGCATTCTATTAAATATCAACTTTCGTGTTAATGGAGTTCTTATCAAGAGATGAGTAAGTTAATGAAGATAAATAATAGAATTGATAATTTCAGAAAATGAGTTTCTCTATCTTACACATTTTCTTTACATATTTTTTGTAAATAGCTATAATTTAATAATGTGACCTTTAAATACTTAGTGGTGATTTATATTGTCAAAACATAGGTATAGATTTTTTCAGTTTGGAAATATTGTTACAGTTTCGTCAGCAATCCATAAAATGGGGAATAATTTGACAATGAAAGCGACGAATTCCCCCCATCAATAATGAGATTCCAATTGAATTTTTCTTGCATTCCCTGTGAGAATTCTTTTCTTTTATGACTAAAAATTAACAGGTAGCTATTTTTTGCAGCGAAAAAACAAGAAAGAAAAAGAAGAAAATATGAAATGCAAGTCAATCCAGGAATTCCAAGCAGGAATATTTACCGAAGGTATTTTTTATGTGGTCTTGAATTACATAGATTAATCACAAGGAACTGAAAAGAGAAATATTGAAAAACTGCTGGACATTCAACGTTTTAAAAAAAAACGGTGAATATATATCCAGTGTATATATCCTTTAATTCAAATTATAGAAATAATTAGAGTAACATCTAAAGTTCTTTCAAATCAAATTATAGAAATAATTAAAGTTATATCTATAGCAACTTAAAAACAAGTTATAGAAATAATTATAGTAATGTCTACAGTAAGTTCAATCAAAATAACAGATATAATTAAACTAAATATATCGGTATAAAATATAATATTATTTCAATCTTAACCCTAATGAGTTTGACGTTCAAGAGGTATGGGAAGGTTTGATCATATGCTTAAAAACTCATGTCATATTTTTAAACCAACGGTAATATATTTATTACAAGTTGTTAGTATACATACTATATTATGTGCACAAAATTTCAATTAAAAATATTGAACATATAAGGATGAATGAAGACATTTGCAACTGAGAGAGCAGAGCTACGATTAGGTGGAACGTAACCAAATCACAGCTCGGCGTGCTTGCAGTCTCCATGAAAACGTATGGACCAATGGTACAAATCTATAATTCTATGTTGCCACACGTCACCATATTACAATTAATTTCCTAATTTACGTGATTTACGACGAAACATGAATATTTTTTAAATTTCAAGAACAAAAATACATTTGATACTTATGCAAGAACAAAGTAAAGAGAGGCTGACAATTTCAAAGGAAAGACATTAAAGATATGAAGTTAGCCTATTTAAAAATGATGTGCTTAGAAAACACAAATCAAGCTCATTATAGTTAATACATGAATAGTAAATACTGATTTAACGAATTAATTTTATACTCACAAAAGTAAAAACTATGATTATTTTACTTATTGATACTAATGTGACTCATAGCCATGATAAGGCAACAAATTATTAATTTTTCCTTTCGGAAAGACATACAAGCAAACAGATTCTAATTAGGGTGACGATAGTTCATAGGGGTGAAATTTTATAATTGATTAAAATACTGTTTTCCCATGAATAAATGACACTTGTGAAATCCTTGGTCAATTGGATAATATTTACAGGTGACTCAAGTCAATTGAATGTTTACACTTATAGACAAAAAACACGAATACTCATAATATGCCAGTTTATTTTAAAATTAACAACTATTACAACTTTATTCGTATACACTGTACAAATAAATGATTAAAACCTCTTCAGTAGGAAACTGCAGTTTGTACTCTTACTACAATGGTTGGAAGAAACAACCCTTTCATTGTTTTTCCTTATAAGGTAATGTCTTTGATTCTAGGTCAAGAAGCCCCTCCTCCAACACCCTGCTCGTAGAACTCCGAGCAATTAACCTACTTGTTCAAAAACAGTTGGTCAAAAAACTCTCATGTTAATTATTCCCGATGAAACAAACACCACTTTTACTAAAAGTCAAACTACCAAAATACAATAAAAAAAAGTACGTAGTGTTTGCAATTTATATAATAATCACTATATTCATTGCTATTATTATAGGTAACTTTACTAATTGTTAAAAATTCATATAAGCTAAGTATAGTTCATGTTGTTAAAAAATTAAACAAAATTCATTGCTAACAAAAAATTAGTGTTCATCGCCTATAGTGATGATGCATCTTCAATACGTTATTTTCCATTTTTCTTTGTATTTAATTAGTAATTACCTAATAAAATTCTTCATTTTAACAGATGTATATTTCCAAAATTTAGATAATAAATTCAAATCTTTAAACTCGTGTATTATATTATACCAAAAAATTATTAACATAAGATAAGTGATGAAACAATATGTACAAGATGAATAATGTCTTTATCCTGGCGTTCACATTGTGATGTATTTTTAATAGCTATGTTTCATTAGTTTATTGTTTAATACCTTATAAGTTTCTTCCAACAGCTTCAATTAACAAATTTAGATTTTATGTTCAGACCTACAAAAAATGAATTTTAAAAAAGCAACAAGAATGTATGAAGTTATTATATGAATGTTTGAGTTATGTGAAGTAGAAAACTATATCAAATGAAATATATTAAATCGATGTCTGTTATAAAATATAAAAACCCTATTAGGTAATTAAATATTGAATTGACAGTATTGAAATTAAGCGTTTGGAAAGATACCACAAAGTAACCACTATAGGCGATGAACACTAGTTTATTGTTAGCAACATAAAGTACTAGTTTTTGTTATCAATTATCATTAATTTATTGGTTATTTATAATGCTAAATATAGCAATAGCAATGAATAAATTTGAATATATTAATAGCAAAAACTACGTACTTTTTAATATTCTTATTGCATTATGAATTTGGTAGTTGAATTTGACAATAAAGAGGTGTAAGACGGGATTTAATCTTTACTGTTGCACTGGGGCTTTCTGATGGTTTTCCTTAAGTACCGGGGCATCCATTGTAGTAGGAAGATAAACTGCAATTTTATTATGAAAAGGGATTAATCCTTTATTTGTACAGTGTTTATTGATAAAGTTGCACAATATGTAAATTTTAAAGTATCTGGCATACTATGAATATTTGTATATTTTGTCTATAAGGCTAAAATTTCAATTGACGTGAGTCACCACTAAATATTTTCCAAATGACCCAGAATTTCGCCTTTGTTATTTTTTTATGGGTAGGTACAAAGTATTGGACTAATGGTCATCTAAAAATAAAAAACATCAACTTAATGTCACCCTATACTTCTCATTTATAGTAAAAATTAAACGGCGGATTAAACTACTAGTTCCGTTTACTATCAGTAAACAGGTCACGAGTTTCAAAGATCTTCGTCCCCAAACTTCAAAGTCGTTCAAAACTGTTCAGTTGCATTGCTTTCGCTTCACTCTTTGCAAAGTTAAAAACTCTAACCGTAGCACATACGCTAAAGTCTCATTAGACCCACAGAAAATTACCATTAAAATAAACACCGTAATTACTTCGAACCACCAGATTAGGCTAAATATAAAGGCACTGTCTTCCTGTGTATATATTCTTATGTATTTCAGTGCAAATAATTTGAAAAAAAATTAAGATTTTTGAAATATTATGTTTGAGAATAAAATATTACTTCCTGAATTTGGAATGTAGCAAGAATTATTAATATGATTAATTTTATAATTAGGTGTACTTATTTAAAAATGGTTCCTAAATTATTAATCTTGATAAAAATTATTTTCTACTTAATTTACTCTTTAATTTATTCATTCTGTTTACTTATAATTTAACACCGACGCTTTTTTCTCAATCTAAAAATGTCTCTAAAAGTTTCTTGTGTTTTCAGAATAACTGCAGTAATATTTTTTGGAGGTGAACTGAAGTAACCTTCAAACTTTTCATGACTAATTTCTCTCTCAAATTATTATTGAAGGAATAATAAATTACTAGTGGAACTAAATTCATTTTCCTACATTCTCTGGAGAAATGAATTTGATATGTAAATTCAATTAACGGCTCCATTAGAATATTTAATAAATTATTATTTTGAGGTATTTATGGTACATATTTCCTTTAGTTGTCAGTTATATTTACATACGTCTTAGTGCAGAGCTGAAATAGATAAAACGCAAAAGAAAAGAATCAATTATATTTCTTATTACCAATCTAGTACTATGAATACTAAACGTCTAACCTTTATAACTAAACATTATATATATGCATTAAAATAATCTATTATTATCTATCTATCTATGTATTTTTAGAAATTTATTTTTTTATAAAATCCATGAGAAATTTTATAACTCACTACATTATTTTAAAGAAATGCGAATAATTCAAAGTTTATTCATCTTTCTGCAAAGTATTTCGCACACTTAATGATATCATGATAATACAATTCAATTACTGCTTTATATATCAATTTATAAATCAATTTTTATATAACTAATCTATATCCCCAATTCAGTTTTTTCCAAATTTTAAATTTCAATGTTTTTTTTTCACATATAATATATAATTTCATACCATCTATGATATACTTCTCATTGCCTGATTTAATTCATCAGTTTCATATTTTCCTGGCTTACTGAATAGGCTAGCAAGTCCCTTTTGTAATCGTATTAACTAATTGATAAAAGTCATCCAATGATGACGTAAAGCTAACAGAAATCATCTTTCTTTTATTTGATTGGATACAGCGTCATCGAGAGAGAAATTAAATTACTCAATATCTAACGTAATAACGAAGAGCCCAGAGAAATGGATGGGTTAATTATGATTTTAAGGAAATCTTATTCTATTTCCTTGGTCAAGATAAGAAATGTAATCTGAGTGAAAACTTTGGATTTTTATGGAAGAGTTCCCAGTTTAAAATAGGCGCTATGAGTACATAGAGATTCTGTAGGGTTATCATAGGTCACAAAAGTTCACTGCACACTATTTCATCTAGTATACTGTTTAATGACAATATTCAGTTATTCTAATCAAATCGTTCATTAAATTCAAAAAATCACATCTTAATGATTAATAATTTTAGATTACCTAAACCATATTTCAGGAATTAGGAATCTATTTGAAAATCTAATAGTTTACTAACCATTTTTTCATTAGTAAATTTCAACTTTACTTGAGACAGGATGCTATGATTAATTTAAACGTTTGACAATTATTGAAAACCTTTGAAAAATGAATATTTTATGGTATCCCGCAATTGAAATTATTGAGAGAATAATTCCATATGACAATAGACACTAATTCAAGTGGAAATAGAATGAAAAAATGTATCTAACATTTGAGGGTAAATTAATCTAAGGTAGATCCTTAACCGGAAGATAATTGGAGTTTGAATAATTGATTAATGATAGATTTAATTTTTCACCCGACAAGACTGAAATAAAATTTGGCAGTTAATTCATTCATCCAAATCATCTCTCAATTTCTTGATACAGTAGAACTCCTCTATATGAGATCATGTGTAGTGAATGCAGTGTCCTGATTAAAAAAGTAGCCTGAGTAGAGAACAAGTTAATCTACTCTAAAATTGCCATTAGTTTTTATTAAACTGATGATCATTCATGGCAGACAAAAAAAGTCGTTCGATGTAGACTGTAGAGGTTAAATCCTTACAAAAGACACTATTTTCACTATACAGGATTTGATTACTGAGGAGTTCTACTGCATGTGTAAGCAGTCAGTGATTTCCCAAGAGAAAAGTCAGGTTAGCACATCGTTTCAAACTTCTAACCACTTTACTGCAGCTTTATCGACTGAGTCTAAAGTCTAATCACGCGAACTAAGCAAAGGTTAACTTCTATTATTATAGTTTAGGAAGCAAGTTAACGCATCTTGAGTGAGGAACAAAGTAATGTAATTCAAATTTTTACTCTCCTCAAAACTTTGATATGAAAACCAAGATTGAGATGAGAAAATGCTTCGTATGAGATGAACATTTGGTAATTCGAAAAAATGTCTACGATAATTGTCTGAGTATATGAATGTATTTTGAAGGACAAATTGTATTTATTCCTCTTAAAATTCAATTTTGTTCAGGTCATTGGAGTTTTTGATTCAAGTTGTAATGATGTTTCACAAAACTTAACAATTTCCAAAGTTGCCAGTCAATGTTCTCGTGGAAAAACGATGAAGATTACTCAAAAGTATACTTCAAAACAATATTAATTACATTCTGTGTTTTCTTGGTAAATTATCATTGAATTTGACTTAAAATCTATCTGGAATAGATCGATTGCAAAAACAGATCGATTCCATTCCACTATATATATTTACTTGATTAATTTTAGGCTGGAGAAATTCAAATAATTATTGAGTAATCATTTACTTTGCTACACACGTTTATTTATTTTCATTCAAATTGAACAAGATTGAGCATCTCTTCCCTTTCCCCGAATTTTCTGTGAGGAAATGTAGCATTTTCTGCTTGGATATATTCACGTTTGGTAAAAATTGAGAATTCGCTTTAATCATCAGTTTCGAAGTAACCGACAATTCATCAGAGAAATTGAATAACTCCGTCCATTTACCAAAAATATACTTAAAAGGTATTTCGATGGAAAGAATATATTATGAAAGTTAAATATTTAAACCATTAGAAATCAATAACTAGGGCGACGTTTCAATTACCAGATGCGAATTAATTTACGGTTAGATGCACTATTAAAAATGCATCCATATATGAATACATTTTAATGGTCATAATTATTGTGATGCTTATTTTTATCTATTAAAATATTCATAGGGTATTATATTCGCATCTGGTAATGGATTTTTTCATTTAATTCATATTTCTTGGGAGTGATTCAGAAAAAGTGTATTAATAAAAATAAAGTAAACACAGTTCAAATTGATTCCTCATTATCAAAGTTAACAATTATCAAACCATTACAAAGTTTTTAAGTTCTCAAAATAAGAAGGGCTTTTATAATGTATTGCAAAGAAAGTGAGGGACTCAACTCACCTCAAGAGCTCCATGTCTCTTCATTGCTGTAGAAAATGTGCATCTGTCCGCAACTTCACTTCAATTTTACCTCTTGTGACAATTCTCTCAGAGAACAGATTGAGTGGAATAGAACCTAAATTTCGAGAGTCTAGAGTAGAATAGAATCTATAGCAGGTACAGATTTAGATAATATAATGTGAAAAGAGCTAACAGGTGCACGGTGTTATTCTAAAATATCTACTTGTCAAAAGTAGCAAAGAAGTAATCGCACGAACTTTATATATTTGAATTATATGATACCTATTTATCGAAAAAAATATGATAAAGGAACTATTCAAATATAAAAGCGATTTCCTTAGTCACTTGGTTAGACCCTTTACCCAATTTTTATTTCAATTATTTAATCAAAAAAACAAATATGATGATTAATTTAGTATGTACAAATCAGTAAATTTGAAAAAGTTTTGGGTCTTTTGATTTTCATAGAATTTTGCCAACTATTCCTTCATTCAAAGCAGTTTATATCATTTCAAAAAAACATATCAAAAGCTCTTCCGAATTCTGAAAATGAGAGACAGTTTCATGCATCACTTTCCGTCACGTTTTCGTAACTTTCATCTGATAATTAGGAAGTTTCGGCATTGAATCTAATTTCGTACACTCAATAAATGTTTCTAAGACTCTACTCTGAGTATGAAAAAATGAATAAATAGAGATCCATCGTATTATATTCAATAAAAGGTTTCCATTTAATATTCAGCACAAAGAATATTTTTGTACGTACAGTAGCGAACAAAGTATAAGGGTAGTCAAAAACATATCTTTAATTTCATAAATAGTACAAAACACACATTATTGAAATTTTGCATGTATTTTCATATGGAGCTGATATGTATTCGCATGAAATTTCAAAGCATTCGGACAAATATTCTAGGATTAGTTCCATATTTTACTTCAAACACTAAATTTTGCTCTGGTCAAAAGTTAAGGGTAGCATCATAAACTTTGAAATATTCCCGGATATTGGAAATTAACATAATAATTTGTGAATTATTCTTTACTATAACACTTCAGTACATCTTCTACCACAAAATTCTACAAATTTGGCACAATATGAAGGAGTTATCCATCTTCTATTCATCCTCGAGAAATGTCAACAATTCTTCCACATTTCTTGTGTTTCTTCTATGAGTACAGTCTCCAATTATTATCCAAACAATCTCAATTCGATTGTGGTCAGGACTCTGTGAAAGGCAGCTCATTAGAGCAATTTCTTCATCTTCTAATAGAGTCGTAACTTTTTTATCTGATTAGTAGGGTACGTTGTCCTGCTTGAAACTCTGTGGTTGAGGGTCAGCTGCTTGCTGATAGGGAAGAGTATGATGACGAAAGAGCAGTTTTATACTTCTGCAATAACTCCTCCTCGTAGACGAACTATGGGACCAGGTCCAGCAGAAAAAATGACCCCCAAGACCACCACACTTCCTCCTCCAAAATTAACCGTTTCTTGACGCAGTTCAGAGTTAACATTTCCTCTACTTTACGTTTAATTAGTACTTTCCTATAAGAACCAAAGACTTCTATTTTTCTTCCATCATCACTAGAATGTACTTTCGACCACTGATCAATCGACCAAACGACATACTCATGACAAGACACAAGTATCATTTTCCGTTTCTTTTTTGAGATTGAAAGCTTCGATGCAGGGACAAATTATTCTTGTTGAAGTCGAAGCGAAAAAGTAGACTGGGACACCGTACCACAATATATGACATATGTCTCACGAAAAATTTGACCAGAAGTGTTGAAACTACCTTGCAAGCTACTTTGAAGACTTGCATGACCTTCTAGCAGCAATGATTTGGGAAGTCTACCATTCTTCGGTTTGGAATCAATCGTTTTGGACTTTCATTTGGCAATAGAAATATCTCGCAACGACAATTGGAGATTGTATCAGAGGGGAAACTTGTGGACATTTCTTGAGGATGAATAGAAGATGGTTAACTCATTCATATTGCACATACTTATTAGAATTTTGTGGTAGAAGATGTATTAGAGTGATATAGCACAGAATTATTAACAAATTATTAAGTTAATTGCCAATATCCTTGAATGTTTCAAAGTTTATGAGGGCTACCCTTAACTTTTGACCAAAGTAAAATTTAGTGTTTGAAGTAAAATATGGAACTATTCCTAGAATATTTTTTCGAAATGCTTTGAAATTTCATACGAATACATATGAGTTCTATATGAATATACGTGCAAAATTTCAATAATGTGTGTTTTGTAATTTTTATGAAATTAAAGATTTAGATAACTGGTTTTGCCTACCCATATATTTTGTCCGCTACTGGTCAATTCATTGGTCAATTTACCTCAAAAGGGAATTTCTTTTCAAGTTTATTGTTTGCTCGCAATCAGAATGTAAGAGAAGGTCCTGTTCTAGACACTCAATAGTCTCACTATTTTCATTGAAAAAATACATACGGAATATTTTTTTAGGGTTCACTAACTGAGTTAGAAATCAAACACCACAATCCGATAGTTTTCTATTTTCTAGGTTGAGAAAATCTGAAATTCGTATATTTACACTGAGATAATGTACATTGAAAGGAAAGTTTATCCGTAATTATATTTTGAGAGGATACTCATTTTATATTTTCAAGAAATGATTTGTCTACTGTTAATACCTGTAGATATTTCACTTCTTGTCTGGGATACACGATGATAAATTATTTATGAAAAATAAAATATAATTGGAATATTCTAGGTACATATATCATAGTTCCCAAGAAGTTAGAGTTACTTCCGTGTTACCGGACGGTTCCACATTTCTGAACCAGTAAAAAGAAATTATATGATTATTTATTTTATATCTCAAATGGTAAGAAAAGCTATTTTGAAAATCGTAAATTACCATTTGCATTTATTTTCTTGAATAGTGTGATTGAGATGGATATGAAACCCTCAGTGATATATATAATATCTTAATCTATATATTAAAGAATGAAAATAAGTTATTAGTTCATTAAGAATAGTTCACAAGATATTTTTTGAAATTAATGTTGAAAAAATAATTACGCTATAATAAAATAAAAATATGAAATAATATAATAATTTATATTGAATAGAGTGCCATACAATTGATTTTAGAGAATAGGAATATTGACACAATGAGAATAAGAAAATATAATTTCACAATTGACACATTTGACACCGATGATATATAAAGATTAAGAGTATTCACTCTTACAGTTGATGAATATGATTCAGTTGTAGCATCACATATTCGCTAATTGAATTTTCATTGTATCACTCTAACTTTTGATGACTAATCAATTTGGACGAAAACTTTGCGTTGCTTCTTTTGAAATTCGTAGCCCAGACAATTTAACTTCATGTTTGTTATTTGACCGAAACGTCGAAGACTCAACTTTTGGTGCAATCATTTTGACTTTGAATATTCCATTTCAGACTGGGAATGCAAATAACAAAAAAACCACAACAGAAATAATAATTGTGAATACCTACCAAGAGAAACCATAACAAAAACTAAAAATATGAATACAAAAAGAAAGAAAATAAAAATGTGAATACCAAAGAATGAGAAACAGCAAATGTGAAGAATTCCTTTAAAACATTTTATAGCTTAGAAGATTGGAAGTCCAAATCCTTTAAGGGGAACATTTAAAGTAAGTAGCAATATTGTCATTCTTATTTTCCCGCTATTGCTCTTCAAAGACTGAAGGAGCAGCTTCTTAGATGACTTATAAAAATCTCTTTACAGTTCACATATGGAGTTAACTTTATCTCAGTTGTAAGCAGTTGGAAAATTATAATCTGAAGATCGTCTTTTATTGTTGATTTTATTTTAACCGTAAGATAGCATAATCTGAAACGTTACCGTCGGGAATCTATGGTGAAAGACGATAGTTTAATAAATTTATAACAAATTGATATTGGATTTTCGGTGAATCACATATTCTCGTAGATAGATGATCTTTTAATCATTGATTATGTTCACATATCGTAAACTGACTATCTGATTATAATTTCCAGACTATGCTCTGCTATAAATGGTTGACAGACGTTTCGTCGAAAGACGTTTCGTCGACAAGACGTTTCGTTGACAAGACGTTTCGTTGACAAGACGTTTCGTCGACCAGACGTTTCGTCAACAAGACGTTTCGTCGACAAGACGTTTCGAATTTTCGTAAAATTCTTTTCGCATCTGCGTGAAAAATAATGTCAGCCAAATTCGCAAAATGAAAAAAAAAATGGTTGAGTGGGATTTGTAATGATCTTTGGTGATAATTTCCTTTTAAATGGATTTCTCAATTTTAGAAACTGAATATCTGTGATTGTTCGAATAAAGAATTAAGTAGAAATTGCGGATTTTTGCAACATACTGAATTGCATTGAATATTGAGAAATGTCTTTTTTATATTTTACCCATCATCTAGTTTGAAAATAAGTACAAAACAAAGTTACTTGATTGTAACCATTTTTGGATAATCATTCTTCTTGTTTTTGATGATAAACTATTATTTTTACAAAAGGAATATAATGTAGAATTCAATATTTTTAATGATTTTTTTAAAATAATATTGTAATTCATGTTCTATTTTAATATGCTCATGAATTGTTCATAAATTATTTTTAATTTGGAATAAAATGATAATAGATCCTTATATCATATAATATCACAAAGAACAGTGAATCAAATTGATAGTTTATAATCATATATCTATTTTTGGATAAAAAATATGTTAATCAATTAGCTTAACAATATATAACATCTGAACCTTTTTCTCAATTGTAATTTATTGCAGTGATAAATCCTTGCAAACTTTACATATAATATATAAATGTATTTATTTTTTTCGAAAAAATCATCTTCAAATGAGTAATTTTAAATAAAAAATTAAAATTCATCATAAGTCACAATATATTTCAAACAACAGTGATTAATAGATTTCATTTCCTTGCTCTCAGTGACCAATTTATAAGCTGTTGATATCAATTTCCAAAGTAAGAAAGAAGATTAAAAACAGCGAATATATGACAACTAAATTGACTCGCTATTTCAACAGAGATTAAAGCAAGCTGAATCTCATCAATCTAATCACTGACACCTGACTCTGAAAAGATAACATGGTTTCTATTCATTGGATTAATGGTTGAAAAGAGGTAAATTGTAGAGTTGAACTATTGATAAGGTATTTTAGCAAACTAAAGGGACCCATGAAGAAATTCACGTAGGAAGAGAGCTTTATTAATTATAATTATTCAGGTGATTACATTGTAAAGATTCTCGGGGAAATTGTGTACAAATATATGCAATAGGACTTTACAATAGGGACAATGGTCTCCCAAGAAATTACTTTTTTTTTTGTTTGCACCTTGATATAATAGTTAAGTATTAAACTACATTTAAAACGATTGATGATTGAAAAATCCAAAAAAATCGAATTATTAATGCCAAAATACACTCATTGATATCTGTTTCTTCTACGTAATAAATGTATTGTAATATTCACAAATCACCATAGTTTTAAACAATGCTTTTATTAGAAAACGTCCGTTCGTTATTATGAAAGAAAAATAAGTATCTCCTTATGATTTCATTACTTTATTCAAAATTGAACACATCAACGTTAGGATGGTTCTGCTTCAATATTCCGTTACTTAGTTCACTAATTTATTGGAATAATATTACGTGGTTGAATTAAAAATGATATGAAAGTACCAAATGGAGTTAAATCCTATTTTTATTCTTGTGTAACCAAATAATTTGTCTCTTTCAGCTGTTTGGTGATTCTCGATTAATCACACGATTTCACATTTTCGATCGTATAAAAATCAATAGAATTATTCTGATTACTTGAACTGTAGTCAATGAGGATAATTAATACAAACACACAATTATTCCCCTTGCTCATGCAAATGATGAGCAATGAAGAAAATCAATCTTAAAAATGGTTGTTTGTTCTGATTCTATTGGCTTATAAGCTCATGATAATCAGTGGGTCTTTGTGTACATTTGGCAAAGCATTACCATATTAAATGAGGAAAAGAAATAGTAATGGAAATTATTTCGGGAAAGGCAGAAGTGAAATCGGACAAAATTAGAATGATGATTCGAATGGTCCTGGGTAAATTCCACCGCGGAAAATTAAGTGTATCGTGTCATTCAAAAATGAATAACATGGTACACTGGAAATACACAATTTTATACATTTCTATAACTTGCTATAGGTTATCAGCTGTGTCACACTAGTTATTTTGAATTCAGTATTTACATTATCCTCTCACTCCATAAAAATCAATTCATACATAAAACAATCATCAGCTGGTCATGTCCTATTGTAAATGCAGAAGAAACCCGACAAGAACTGGAATAAAATGAATTCTCACACCGAATCAGGCGTGGATTTGAAACAATTGTATGTGGCACATATGAATAATGATAAGAAGAATGTTAAAGTCAAGGTATTTCATAGATATGTATATGAACACGCACAAAAATCGATGTTATCGAAAATGTGTCAGAGTTTTCGATAGATTATGTCTGCTCAATTCTTTTGTTTCTTCAAATATTTTATCCATGATGGAATTTTTTATGAAAAAATTTCTATCTTTTCATTTCTCTTTGTTGTAATATTTTTATGTAGACTTTTCTACATTTTTTTTACCTGACTTTCACGTAATCCAGATTTTTTTGCACTCTGGATTTCTTATAACCGGATGTTCCTAGCCTAAGAGTATAATATTGAAATATGTTTATTTATAGATGTTAGCACCGATCTCTATTATATTAAGAAAATAGATAGATATATTATTCGTTCAAAAAAAATTATTTGAGCAAAAAACTTGATATAATACATTTTTTTCATGTTAAATAATAATCATAATGATTCTTCTATTATTTTTTGGAGGTTGTTTTAAATTAAACTCACAAAAAACAATGTTAGTGATGTCACGGGTATTTCAATAAACACTACGGAAACTTTAATAGACGCTACGACCAGGTTACTTCAATAAACATCACGGATACTTTAATAGACGATACAGATACTTCAATAGAAGCTACGGATACTTCAATAGAAGCTACGGATACTTTAATAGAAGCTACGGATACTTCAATAAAAGCTACGGATACTTCAATAGATGTTACGGATACTTCATTAGACGCTACGGATACTTCAATAGATGTTACGGATACTTCATTAGACGCTACGGATACTTCAATAAAAGCTACGGTTACTTCAATAGAAGCTACGGATACTTCAATAGACACTACGGATACTTTTATAGAAGCTACGGATACTTCAATAGACGCTACAGATACTTCAATAGAAGCTACGGTACTTCAATAGACGTTACGGATACTTCAATAGACGCTAAAGATACTTCAATAGACGCTACGGATACTTCAATAGACACTACGAATACTTCAATAGACACTATGGATACTCCAATAGACACTACGGTACTTCAATAGAAGGTAAGGATACTTCAATAGTCGCTACGGATACTTCAATAGACGCTACGGATACTTCAATAGACACTACGGATACTTCAATAGTCGCTACGGATACTTCAATAGACGCTACGGATACTTCAATAGTCGCTACGGATACTCCAATAGACGCTACGGATACTTCAATAGACGCTACGAATACTTCAATAGACGCTACGGATACTTCAATAGACACTATGGATACTCCAATAGACACTACGGTACTTCAATAGAAGGTAAGGATACTTCAATAGTCGCTACGGATACTTCAATAGACGCTACGGATACTTCAATAGACACTACGGATACTTCAATAGTCGCTACGGATACTTCAATAGACGCTACGGATACTTCAATAGACGCTACGGATTCTTCAATAGACACTACGGATACTTCAATAGACGCTACGGATACTCCAATAGACGCTACGGATACTTTAATAGACGCTACGAATACTTCAATAGACGCTACGGATACTTCAATAGACACTACGGTACTTCAATAGAAGGTAAGGATACTTCAATAGTCGCTACGGATACTTCAATAGACACTACGGATACTTCAATAGACACTACGGATACTTCAATAGTCACTACGGATACTCCAATAGATGTTACGGATACTTCATTAGACGCTACGGATACTTCAATAAAAGCTACGGATACTTCAATAGAAGCTACGGATACTTCAATAGACACTACGGATACTTTTATAGAAGCTACGGATACTTCAATAGACGCTACAGATACTTCAATAGAAGCTACGGTACTTCAATAGACGTTACGGATACTTCAATAGACGCTAAAGATACTTCAATAGACGCTACGGATACTTCAATAGACACTACGAATACTTCAATAGACACTATGGATACTCCAATAGACACTACGGTACTTCAATAGAAGGTAAGGATACTTCAATAGTCGCTACGGATACTTCAATAGACGCTACGGATACTTCAATAGACACTACGGATACTTCAATAGTCGCTACGGATACTTCAATAGACGCTACGGATACTTCAATAGACGCTAAGTTTACTTCAATAGACACTACGGATACTTCAATAGTCGCTACGGATACTCCAATAGACGCTACGGATACTTCAATAGACGCTACGAATACTTCAATAGACACTACGGATACTTCAATAGTCGCTACGGATACTTCAATAGACACTACGGATACTTCAATAGTCGCTACGGATACTTCAATAGACGCTACGGATACTTCAATAGACGCTACGGATTCTTCAATAGACACTACGGATACTTCAATAGTCGCTACGGATACTCCAATAGACGCTACGGATACTTCAATAGACGCTACGAATACTTCAATAGACGCTACGGATACTTCAATAGACACTATGGATACTCCAATAGACACTACGGTACTTCAATAGAAGGTAAGGATACTTCAATAGTCGCTACGGATACTTCAATAGACGCTACGGATACTTCAATAGACACTACGGATACTTCAATAGTCGCTACGGATACTTCAATAGACGCTACGGATACTTCAATAGACGCTACGGATTCTTCAATAGACACTACGGATACTTCAATAGACGCTACGGATACTCCAATAGACGCTACGGATACTTTAATAGACGCTACGAATACTTCAATAGACGCTACGGATACTTCAATAGACACTACGGTACTTCAATAGAAGGTACCCAGTTAAAATTCGGTGCAGGATAGGGGCAGCGGGTGGGGCGCGCAGTGCCGGCATCATGGCAGGCAGAAGGCCGCGATAGGGCCGCGACAGAGCATTTTTGTCCGCTTTTGGGGACCTCATTCTACGTCCCCCCACTGCACTGAACTACACTGGGGCGCTACCCTAAACTGCAGACACGCGCGTCCTAACTACTAATGCGCGACCGCGTAGCGTCCGTGGCCACGCGTGAAACACTAGAGAAAAATACCCTCATGGCAGATATTGACTGCGCTGAATATGAACGCACATATTCATACTATAAAATATGACGCGTTTAACGCATATATACTTCATATTATGAATGTGACGTTATTCGGCAGCAATATTCCAGTCAATATCTACCATGAGGGTAAAAAATGATCATGATGTCTAAATAGCTATTTGAATTAATGTGATTGACGTTTCAAGTTAGGGAAAAATTTATTTAGTAGGGGTTAAATGTCTTTTTCAGAAAAAAAGGCCATATCGTTTAGCTACATCAAAAGGAAATTAAATAAAAGGGACTGGAAGAATCAGTCAGAAAGAAAAGTGGCTCTATAAACAATGTCACCTGCCACCCGTCAGTGACAATACTAATGAATGAAAAAAAAAGCTTCTCCGTGAATGCTGTCACTTACCAAGGATTGTGACGAAAAGAGTCACAAGCACCTGTGGCGATGGTGGATGGAAGAAGATAATGGGAAATGAAGACTTCCTAATACAAAAATCTAAGACCTCGCAGTTGATGAATATAACTTTGCGCTATTCTCCAAAACTGCAAGTAGCATTAATAAAAATAAACATTCCAAATTTACTACAACAGTTCAGGGCTGAAGGGACACCATCTTCTTTTCCATTTACGATATAATAGACTGTAAAGAGTAGTGGTGAGGTTATCAAAGTGAAGTAGATAGCTTTAAATTCATTTATTGGTAAGCAAACTAAAGCTATACATTGTAAATCTTACTTATATATTTTTCCTGTCTAACTGATTGTCAAAGTTTGTGAAATGAGTACCACTTGTTACTAATAATAAAAAATGTAACCATACTTACAAATATAAACTGGGATAAGAGTAAGAGATTAGGTCGCCAACTTTGATAACGCGTTCCTCGGGGGTGTAGGTGACGTCATAAGCACCCCCCCCCTCCCGATTACGAGCCCTCTGTTTTTCAATCCTTATTTATTTACCTATATTATTTAATCCCCCTGACTCCCCTGCCAGGTCATTTAATCAATCATTAAGTGTGCAGTACAACAAACTAGTGAAACTACATTAGCAACTCTCAGTTATTTCTATCTAAGTACATAGTTCTTCATTTGTTTAACTATGTGAATAAGGATTAAACAACAGGGAGGGGGGGGGCTCATGACCTGGGGGGGGGGCTCGTGATCAGGGGGGGCTCATGACCGTGCTTAGGTGTGGGAGCGTATGCCCCTTCCTCAATGTCCAACCCAATCGCCAGAATTCTATAGAGGCTCATGACCGTGCTCAGGTGTGGGAGCGTATGCCCCTTCCTCTATGTCCATCCCAATCGCCAGAATTCAATAGGGGTATTCCAATGGTTTTATGAACTGGTTTGAAATCGGGTCCGGACAGTGTTTCTGAAAATTGAAACGATCATTATAAACAATTCACTGAATAATTACATTTAGTGCTTATAATAGTAAATTTATGTTCAACTAGACAGCTGATATTGCTGTAATTAATCAACAGATGAATAAAAATACATACTTCGAAACTAACTAAGCACACTGTAGTTCAAAACTAGGCACACTGTAGTTCAAAACTAGGCACACTGTAGTTCAAAACTAGGCACACTGTAGTTCAAAACTAGGCACACTGTAGTTCAAAACTAGGCACACTGTAGTTCAAAACTAGGCACACTGTAGTTCAAAACTAGGCACACTGTAGTTCAAAACTAGGCACACTGTAGTTCAAAACTAGGCACACTGTAGTTCAAAACTAGGCACACTGTAGTTCAAAACTAGGCACACTGTAGTTCAAAACTAGGCACACTGTAGTTCAAAACTAGGTACTCTGTAGTTCAAAACTAGGTACTCTGTAGTTCAAAACTAGGTACTCTGTAGTTCAAAACTAGGTACTCTGTAGTTCAAAACTAGGTACACTGTAGTTCAAAACTAGGTACACTGTAGTTCAAAACTAGGCACACTGTAGTTCAAAACTAGTCACACTGTAGTTCAAAACTAGTCACACTGTAGTTCAAAACTAGTCACACTGTAGTTCAAAACTAGTCACACTGTAGTTCAA